>JADBJO010001073.1:340000-342500 GCA_016801955.1 Conus betulinus
ATACCTCAGTTACCCATCCCCCGTCTGTGCCATTACATACCTCTGTTACCCATCTCCCGTCTGTGCCATTACATACCTCTGTTACCCATCCCCCGTCTGTGCCATTACATACCTCTGTTACCCATCCCCCGTCTGTGCCATTACGTACCTCTGTTACCCATCCCCCGTCTGTGCCATTATATACCTCAGTTACTCATCCCCCGTCTGTGCCATTATATACCTCAGTTACTCTTCCTCTACTGTCTTGTGTCATTATTCCCCATTATTTCCCCATCATCCACCTCATATGCCAATTATTTTACCTCCAGTGTCCTTCTTTTTTCCCTCTGTGCCGTTGATCACCCCCCCCCCCTCTCCCCCTCCCCTCCCCCCCCCCCCCCCCCCCCCCGCCCTCCATTGCCCACTCCTACTCTCTGTGCCATTATGAGACTCCGTCCTGTCGCAGTGCAGCATTTGCAGTCTTCAGGGAGCAGTCAACAAAAGGTCGCCCCGAGGTACACAATCCCCCCCCTACTCCCACCCCCGGCCTCTTCCACCCATCACGCACTTGCGCCATTCCACTGCTGCTGAATAACTCCGTTGGTGTGTGGTGATCCCTGGTCTGATCCAACGCACGTTGGGCCTCACCTACCAAGCGGTGTATTGATTGTCTGCCCTGGCTGGCTGGCTGGCTAGCTGGCTGGCTGGCTGGCTACGTGTCTGTCAGTAGAATAGCTCTGCTGTCAGGCTGCCTACAGGGCCGGCTTCAGCACGTGGTCAAACGTGGGAATTCTGTGGGTCCGACACCTAAATGATGTGCTCAAAGAAACAAAGAGTTTCCAGGCGACAGGAGCCGGTGTTGGACAGAGGGACGCAAGAGTTCACTTAAGTACTACATGATGGTTTAAGAGCGCAGGGCTTGTTTTGCGGTTTCGAACACTGTTGTTTTTGTTTTTGTTTTTTTTTTTTTTGTTTGTTTTGTTTTTTGCTGTCTGTCTCTCTGTCTTTATTTATTATTTATTTATTCATTTAGTGTGCGTGCGTGCGTGTTTGTGTGCCCCCCCCCCCCCCCCCCCACCCCCCCACCCCAGACATTTCTCCCACGGGGCTCATTCTGGTTCCCTCCATACACACCCGCACCCATGTTCATCCCATCGCAGCCTCAGGCCCGGCAGTACACCGGGAGCAATCAGCAGGGTCACTGAACTCGTTTACGCTGATAACCAATAATATTCTGGCACATTTGAACATTGAACTACCGAAATATGTGTCGACACCAACAACAATACTGACACTAGATGGCTGCCCCAGCTTCCTGCACACGAGCCCCGCTGTCGACGTGGATTGTCTCCCTTCCTCCCCCCCCCCCCCTTCCCCATCCCGTCAGCCCCCCCCCCCAGCCCCTCCCCCCCCCCCCCCCCCCCTCCTTTTGTCTGAGAGGCAGACGTCAATGACGGATGAGACCATGGGAGGGGGACTGCCTCTCCCGGCTGCTTTGTCTCTTTGTCTCCATCGGTCTTCATTTCTGGCTGGTCAATAATTCATGGCGGACCTTCCTCCCTGTAGTGTACATAAAGTCTACATCAAGTCTGTTCGGGCGCTGGTCCCCTGTGACGTATTTGTTTGGTGTTGCGGTGTGTTGATATGTCAAACGGTGTGCTACTTCTTTGGCCTCGTCCATCCTCGGTGGTGTCTCTCTCGCCCATACATAATTCACGCTGATGTAAAGCTATATTCTGTATCATACCGTCTGCTTGTGTGTGTGTGTGTGTGTGTGTGTGTGTGTGTGTGTGTGTGTGTGTGTGTGTGTGTGTGTGTGTGAGGCCTCCGGCTGTCTGTTGAATAATTCTGTATTGTGTCGTATTGTATGTAGACTACGTCTTCGTCTTCGATTCTGGCTGTTTTACAACCCGTATTGAAGTGTCGCCCTGTGTGCGTACAATCTATTGAAGACTATGCGTTGGTCTGTCTTCGATTCTGTTTGTTACGTAATACATATTGAACCATCGTCTTACGTACATACTGTCCATTGTAGACTGTGCTTTTCATCTGTCTTCGATTATGGTTGTTATGCAATACATATTGAACTATCGTCTGATGTTCGTGCAGTCTGTTATAGACTATGATTTTCTCTGTCTTCTATTCTGGCTGTTACGCATTACGTTTTGAACCATCGTCTTATTACCGTAGAGTTTGTGTAATTCAGCTCGTGTTGTATTGTTTTCCTGTGGTATTGTGTTGTATTTTCGTGTGTGTGTGTGTGTGTGTGTGTGTGTGTGTGTGTGTGTGTGTGTGTGTGTGTGTGTGTGTGATTTAGCTCTTTGTTGTGATATTCTTCCTTTTCATTGCTTAGGCATTATATCTTCACATCTGTATTTCGAGGGTTGACTGCCAGAACCCAGTATCTCATAATACATATATATGATAGATACTGGGTTCTGGCAGTCAGCCCTCGATTGTTTAAGGCACTTGATTAAGTCGCGTTAGACTATCCTCGCACATAGAATTTGCGTTTTTATTT
>JADBJO010001073.1:347500-350000 GCA_016801955.1 Conus betulinus
TGTAGGCCCTATTTGAAAATGTCGTGTGAATGAATGACTTGGCAGTTGACTTCAACACTGTGACAGCCCTGATATGGCCTTTTGCGGTCGGCTGGGCTATAAGCAACGTTACCTTACTTACCTTACCTCTCTCTCTCTCTCTCTCTCTCTCTCTCTCTCTCTCTCTCTCTCTCTCTCTCTCTCTCTCTCTCTCTCTCTCAACGTGGGTTAGTAGGAGTGGTAAACATAACTAGCATTTGTTCAGAGGCGTAGTACGCTAGATGGTTAGTGGCCACATGTGTGTGTGTGTGTGTGTGTGTGTGTGTGTGTGTGTGTGTGTGTGTGTGTGTGTGTGTGTGTGATACTGACTTTGACCCTTCGAATGTTTGTCAAATCGTCAAAAGGCGATAACAGTCATCAGTCCTTCTCGCTGCAAAAATGAATGAGAATTTTGATCCTTTTGTGCACCAGTTAGACGACGTTCCCTTTTAACGTCCACGCAGAAGGAGGGGAGGCGGAATACTAACGGTACAGAACTTAACTTCTTTTCTGATATCTTGCTCTTACACACACCATTTGTTTTGTTTGTATCGAACATGAAGTGCGTTGTAAACCGAAAGAAACTGAATACGTGACTAGCTTGCTGAAACTTTGTTCTCTCTCTCTCTCTCTCTCTCTCTCTCTCTCTCTCTCTCTCTCTCTCTGTCCATAGGTGTCGAACTTCACGATCCGCCGAATATTGCAAGTTTTCTTGCGACTGGGATTTTTAAAAAAAAAAAAGAAGCAAATTACAGATGTTGTAATGCAAGTGAGTGTGCGGTGAACGAAAGACATGCGGTACTGAACCTTTTCTTTTTTTTTTTTTTTTTTTTTTTTTCTTTTTTTTTTTTTTTTTTTTTTTGGCTTGGCTCATAAAGGGCCGCAACTCTCAGAAATCGCGATGCCGTCTGCGTTTTCGGCTGACAAGTTTCATTTCGGTTCGAAAAGTAAACGTGAGTAGCTTTTTTTATTTTAATTCAGTTATTTCAAGTTCAGCGACATCATATGTTCTGCGTACGCAAATGATTCGACATTATTAGAATGTGCAGCAAAAATGAAAGGTGAAAATGAGGACAGACAAAAGCTGTAGCTTTCAGCGCAGTGAGTGAGAATTACACCCGCTCTGCTTTCTCCCTTCAGTGCTAGTGCTAGGCCGAGGGCGTTCGTCTGGTCAGAATAGAGATTCTGTCCTTAGACAACGGCCTTTGCAGATGTAATTGAATTTCTTTCTCATTTTTCAATCATATTTTTGGAACCAAAAGTCAAAATTTCAGAGCCCGATCACTGCAAAAAAAAAAAAAAAATTTGATTGATAGTGCAAGAAAAACGCACAGGAAAAGAGAGAAAGAACATCTATAGCAATAACCTGAAAAGTCAGGCAACGTCAAACCAGAGCCTCACGGACGAGAGAAAACCAACTTTGACACAACGAAGTGACCACCAAAAAAAAGTTGAAAAATGAAATACATTTTTTAAACCCTGCTATATGATACAATACTGTACTATTGTAGTCGTGAATCCGTAGTAGTGGACTGTGATCATGGACTTCACAATGAAGCTGACTGGGTGCGGTATGTCCGACTGTGGCTGATCAGGCCTGTACGGGCACGTGAGGTTCTGCCGCGAAGCGGACACACGTGGTCTTGCACAGGTGCCCGAAGATCAGGGCGAGGTGGTCCTGGATTTCCGAAGCTCGCGCGTTTCTGCTGGACCTCTGCTTACACTGAGTTGCTAAAGAGAGGCCCTTTCACAAGCGTGATGGTCTAGCAGTACTGTTTTTCAGGTATCTTTTATTGGTGTGTGAAAGCTCTTCGATTAGGCCCTGAGCGTGTCGTTGAAGAGAGTGACTTTTTTCTGATCACCCTGTGAAAGCTTGCCTTTTGCCAGGTTGCCGCAGAGTTGCCTCTGAGAAAGACTCGCATCAGGCAGTAGTACTTTAGCGTTCTTATACTGTCTTGCACTACACTACGCTACGCTATGCTGTGATATGCTGTACTATACTATACCTTACAACAATAATGCAACAATACAAGCTAACCCCCCCCCCCCCCCCCTGCCGCCTCCCCCTTACGTTTTCAGGTCCCTCTCGCAGACGTACCTACCACCGCCCCACCCTGTGAATCACCACCCTCCCCGCACTCACCACCGCCCTCATCCGCACCATGATGGAGGACGACATAGACTGGACCCCGTTCCGCCTCTTCACCCGCGACTCGCTCTTCAACATCGAGCGGCGCATCGCCGAGGAGCAGGCGGCCAAGGAGGCGGAGAAAACTGCCCACGACTCGGGCTCCGACGATGACGACGACGTGGAGGATACGGGCCACGACCAGGAGCCCAAGCCCAACCCAAAGCTGGAGGCCGGGCGCAAGCTGCCCCCTTCGCTGGAGGACGTGCCGCCCGAGTTCGTGGCCCGCCCGGTGGAGGACCTGGATGAGTACTACCATAACCAGAAGGTGAGGGGGGAGAGAGAGAGGGAGAG
>JADBJO010001073.1:355000-365000 GCA_016801955.1 Conus betulinus
CATTAGTGACCTCAAGCTGGGTGCCATTGTTTTCTTAACCAGCTGGTACGCTGTTTAACATTTTAGTGATGCTGACAATCGTTGTAAACTGTGTCTTTATGACACTCACGTCATGGCAACCACCCGCCTACGTAGAGTAAGTAGCTGCTATCACTTTGGTCATGTTCCAGTATTTTGGTTCTACTTGGTTTTTTGGTTTTTTTTTTATTTTTTAATAGTGCATTTCTTCTTTTTATTTTATTTTTCCACACACGCGACATGTCTTTGTCGTTTTCCCTTCCCCATTATTTATTCTTCATCTTTGGATATCTTGATCACTCTTCTGTGGACGTCTCACCTAGTGTCATGGCCGCCATTGTGTACGGGGTTGCTTGCCTTGTCATTTTTTTATCGTCTCATTTCATTTTGGCATTGTGGATCAGTTTCTAGTTTTGTAACGAGAATCATTTATCAATGCTGTTCGTTTTGGACTAACTTTACGATTTATCCCCCCTTTTTTAAAGCACTCACATCTTCGAATTTATGCTGAGGAACCTAATCTGCACCTTTTTTCGTATCCACTCACTTATTTCTTATTCCCATTTGCACCATTTTTCAGTTTCTTTCTTACAATGGTCTTTATCCGTGTATTTGAGCTGGCATGCCTTGTATCCGTTTTACAGGTGAAATTGGGGGAAATAGCGGTATGGATTCAAGACATTGCTGCCGGAATCCTGTATAAGAAAATAGTGCTACTTCCATGGAACTGTTACCTGTGTACACGGCACGTTTTGTACACATCGTTCTAACTTTTCTTGTTTCGTATGCTATTGTGATGCGTTTTTGTTTGGTTCTCCAATGTTTGCTGCAAAGAAGCCGATAAGATATGTGACTGGTCTTGACTTGCGCATAAGTGTTCTAATGCATGTATACGGTGTGATTTCTTAACAAAAACAAGGAAGTATATAAAACGTACTATACAGCATAATGTTGGAAGGTGTGATACTCAAAACGATCACAGGTTGCAATGAAGTTATGAACACACATGTCAATACACTTGTAATTAAGGAAGCAATAAATCTTATGTATTAAAACCAAAAGTGTAGGAGGAAAGAAAAAACAAACTTCTCTCTCTCTGTCTCTGTCTGTCTGTCTGTCTGTCTCTCTCTCTCTCTCTCTCTCTCTCTCTCTCTCTCTCTCTCTCTCTCTCTCTCTCTCTCTCTGTGGTTGATAGATACATACCTGCCCCCCCTCTCTCTCTCTCTCTCTCTCTCTCTCTCTCTCTCTCTCTCTCTCTCTCTCTCTCTCTTTCTGGTTGATGGATACATCTCTACCTATAAGAATACCTGCCTGTTCTTTCGTCCATGTGTCAGTCTGCCTGGCTGGCTGTCATCTGTCCTATCTAATATACCTCATCTTGTTGTCTGTTCATTCATTGGGACTAACGACGACCGCGGAGGCCTGAATTAACATGAGGAGGGAATATGGAGAAGGGGGAGGGAAGGAGGTGCACAAACAATAATCAGAATGTCTTAATGTAAAGGAAGTGCATCTGGAAAAGACACCTCTGTAATCCTTGTTTTGTCCTTTTCTTAATTGTTGCGTCACATATTACTAAGTAGCATTTTACACAATGTCACTACTATTTTCAACCCCACCATCACTTTGACTGCTACTACTACTACAACTACTACTACTACTACTACTACTACTACTACAATCATAATTGATACTACTACTACCGCTACTATTTCTACAATTATAATTGATAATGATAATAAGAACATTTTCTTTTTTCAGTGCACTGTACTCGCAACGTTTATTGAAAATCAAACAACCAACCAATAAATATATGAAGCATTTGTATGTGTGTGTATGTATGCTTGGGGGGGGGGGGGGTTGTATGTATAATATGCGCGGTTGGGATTGTGTGTGTGTGTGTGTGTGTGTGTGTGTGTGTGTGTGTGTGTGTGTGTGTGAGCAGAAAAAAGATGGCGTTTGTGTATTAATCACTTCACTCACACACACACACACACACACACACACACACACACACACACACACACACACTCACACACACACACACAGAGAGAGAGAGAGAGGCTACACTAAGTTTAAGGGTTGCTTGTCGAAATAGTGATGTGTGTTTATCTTTTATTTCCCTTTTTTTTTTAAACGCGTTTTCTTGTGGTACACGATGATGGTGATTGAACTGTGACCACCGTGAAATGATAGAATGTTCTTCATCATTTATTTTGATGTTTCATGTCTGTGGTGTTGGTGGTTTTTTTCCACTCAGTGCTCACCGTTTCTTTTGACCTGCTCATGAAAGCATTCACACCTTTCACCCATTGATGAATATTCGTTTGGCGCACATGGTTTCACACCTTTTTTGTTTGTTTGTCAGTTTGTTTTGTTTTTTTTTTTTTTGTTTCAGTGCGTCTGTTTGAAGTTCTGTGTGTATAACATGCGTCCATCTGGCTTTGACCCCGCCTCCTCCTCCCCCAAGCCCCGCCCACTTCTGCCGTGTGCCATTCCCTTGAACAGTCTTAGTACCCTCCCGTTCTTTCTTTGGTTTTCTTTCGGTCGGTCTTTGCTGACTCTTGTTTCAAAGTGTTCCCGGTGCCTTTGGCGCTTAAAATGGCCATCAGCTTGTTTGTTCATTGTTCTTTCTTTAGGATTAACAGCATGTTTTTCCTGTTGCCCAGCCAGATTTAAGAAATTTCCGTTCAATAAAATCTCTCTCTCTCTCTCTCTCTCTCTCTCTCTCTCTCTCTCTCTCTCTCTCTCTCACCCGTGCGCGCGCACTCTTTTCATTTACTCTCCACAAACGTCTGTGCCTTATGTACTCCCAAGCGCGTTAAGAGACTCCAGACAGGGACAGGGCGCACCTGCCAGTCACCTGCCAGCGTAGGGATAGGTCCCCCACCCCCCCCCCCCCTCACCCTGACTCATGGCGCGCCTGAGGCCGATTACCTGTCGTGGCTGGACGTCCTCGGCACGACCGTGAAGCTGTTGCCCAAATAGTCACGTGGTGTCGAGAGTGGGGCTTGACTATGGTCAGACCAAGAACACACTGGTTCGTCTGTCAGATTTGTCAAGGCGGAAGCAACTTTTCGGCAGTGAAGTAGACCGACTGGCGTTGTGGCTTACTCCCGCGTTTATAATGCTGAGTTCAGCGCACGGAAGTTGGTCAGGTTGACGGCCTGTGGCAAGAGTGGCGTCCACAGCGGAATGTCTGTCGTGCACGTGATGTTTCGGCCTTCTTCTGTCGCAGTGCGCTTACAACCATGGAATCCGTCAAGTTCTAGGCAGTAGCGAGTCTCCGATAGAGGACAAGCATTAACGCTGCGCACCCAGGCCGTTGGAATAATGCTGATGTGTGGATGATGAGCGACGTTAATTATCAAATCAGATGTTAGAGTCTAAATGACGTACTGCAGAACTGTTTTTGACTGTAAGGAAGCTGCTTCGAAGTTGAAAGTTTCTTTCGTGCCCCTATCCACTTCGTTTCTGTTTGTCCAAATGCTAAAAAAGATCATTAAAATCTGATGGTATCGTATGTTCCTTTGCTGTTTAAAGCGTTCACAATATTTTCTGCAGCCAACATCTCTGAATGATCCATGACGAAAAGAAATGGTTTGAAAATACCAGCCGCCGTGGCGAAGTGGTTAGCGTCGCGGACTCCCGACTGGGAGGTCGTGGGTTCGAATCCCATCAGAGTCATGTGGTTTTTTTTTCTGCCCCGACCGGCTCCTACCCAGAGTTGTGTTTGCTGCGGACTCAGTTGGGAAGACTGGGACCACACAGTCGAGTTTCATCCACTTAATGGATGCGTTTCTGAGAGTGTTGCTCTAATTTCCTTACCAACACTGCAGGTGCTTGTATCTCTCGGGCCTGGGTAACGCTGGGATATGTTATGAAAGGAAGCGTAGAGTACAACCCTGTCATGTAGTCTCAGACCGAAATGGAAATCCGTAGCATCATCTTAATCATTCTCATTCTCATCGATCAGCATAAAAAAAGGTCTCAAGTTCTGTGGCCCTTCATGCCCTGCTCTCATGATGATCTCAGTTTCGATGTCTCTCTCCGCGTCTGTGGTCTTGGTTTGGTTCCGTCGGGGTCGCCGGTATCGGCGAGTCCATGGGGGCTGTCGTTGGACGGACGTGGTGGCGCCCTCCGAGGGGAGAGCTCACTCACGCCGGCTCCGCGACTAAGCAATTATTGTCGTCAGTAGGGGGCTTAGTAGGTGGTGTTCTGCGTATGTTAGATCAGAACAGGCGCCACTGAACACCATCGAAGTGACTCGACAGCAGTGCAGTGTGTCCTCCGGTGGGTTGCCTCTTGACGACTTGACATTGACTGCTCCCTGTGGATTGCCGGTGCCGAGGCTGCGGCGGGACCGACCGGGCTGTGCTGTGGACGGGGTGTCGGAATGAGCGGCGTGCGTGCACTGCGTCTGAGGTGGAGCAGAGGTTGGGACAGCAAAAAAAAAATATATATATATATATATATATATATATATATATATATGTATATATATATGTATGTATGTATAATTTTAAAATTATGAAAGGAAATTTGACTGACGACACGACTGGCAATTGTACATGAGATCTTCCAGTTCACTGAGATCTGACGTGTCACGTTCTTTGATATGAATGGTTCACAGGATGGATATAGACTCCAAAAGAAGTGAGAACTTCTCGCAGATTATCGACAGCCTTTTGTCTGCCAGCAATCGTTTCGTGTTATTAAGATCTTCCCTGTGGCATTGGGATGAAATTTGAAAGGGAATATTTGACGGCATACGGCTCGCGCGTCCGCTGCGCAGAGGGTAACCGTGGCGTTGCTCTGACTCTGCCTCAGCGTGAAGGACGGCGACAAGCATGATCCTTCTGTCTTACCAATGCAGACATCTTCGCTGCATTACGTTGTCGTCTGGTGTGCATTTTGCTAGAAGTTCTGAGAATGCGCGTTTTTTGTAGTGACCGAATAGAAAACAACGGCATATTTGCTTTTTTTTTTTTTTTTTTTTTTTTGTACATGACAATTCGTGTCTTTCTGTCATCGCCCTAGTCCTGCAATATGCGTTAGTGTCTCGTTTAGGTAGTACAGATGTTTTTTTTTTTTTTTTTTTTGTTGTTTTTGTTTTGTTTTTTTTTGGTTGTTTTCTCCCGTGTCTGTTCATCGTCATGCATGCTTAAGGTCCATCCATACCTTTGTCCTTCCATGCCATCAACTGACTGTTATAAATGCATTTTTGTTTCCGTTTCCACGTTGATGATCTCTTTTCGCGTGTCATAAGTGTGAACAGATATTAAGTTATGAGCCTCCTATCGTTCCCTGTCTGGTAGTTGTGTCTCTGTCTCCGTTTCATCACCAACGCTTTTTTAAATTCACTGTCTGCCGCCCTAAATCACAGAAGTTGCTCCTCTTTTCCTGCCTTTCGTTGGATTTTTTTTCGTGCTGCAGACTTTTTTTTTTTGTACTGCACAGCGATATCCCTCCTCTCTTGGTCCGTTGAAAATAAACATTGTAAGGGTGCTGCAAATTTCACTTCTCAGTGTTACTGCCGCTTCTTTATTGCCCCCCCCCCCCCACCCCCACCCCTCTCTTCCAGTCAACTGTGAGCCTCGTTTCCCCCCCCCCCCCCCCCCCCCCCCCCCCCCCCCCCCCCCCCCTCCGCTGCTGTATCCCCATTCTCGTTTCCCACCCTACCCCTGCTCACCCTTTCCTCCCCGCTCACCTTTTTTTTTTTTTTTTTTTTCTTTTTTTTTTTTTTTTTTCGTCGTAATACAGAGTCCCAGGCCTGCATCATTTTCGACATTTGTTTTTTCCATGACAATGTTTGTGCTTTGCCGTTCATCCAATTTTTGCACACCTAGTTTTGAATATCCATGTTCACTGTTTTTGCTATTTGCCACTTTGCGCTTCCGCCAGTACGTTCCTTGACCAGCCCAACAATGTTTAGTATCATCGTTATGATCACCATTATAGTCAACTGTGTCTTCATGGCCCGTACAGAAAACCCTTCAGAGTATTTAGAGTAAGTATTCGGACGTCTCCTGCGTAAGAAATCACGCGTCCATGTTCGGTCTTATCTATATACATACCAACCCATATCTATCTTGTTTCAGTGTGTGTTTGTGTCTGTGTGTTTCTGTTCAGCGTTCAGGAATGTTCTTGTCAGCCTGCAGACTGCTAGAAGTGTAGTCTGCTGTCTTGGCGGTACTGTAGATGTGTTCTTTCCACCCCCGACCGCAGTGTAGTGGCAGTTTGTGTGTCACTGGTGCTCGTTCCTAGTACGTCAGTCCTCTGGTGTGAGAGCTTTCATCCCGGCGTTGTCGTCGTTGTCGTTGTCGTTATCCTCTTCCCCTTCATTCGCCTCCCTCCATTCCTTCTGACGCTCTTCATTTACTTTTCCTCTTCAAGATTGTTTTTTTTTTTTCAGCTGAATCGATTTTTCTTCTCTCTTAAAATGCAACTGTTTTTCTGTAAATTTGAAGTACCTGTCCCCTTTCCAATATCTCGTTTAATTTTTCTGACTGCCCGTAACTAATGTGTGTGTTTCATCAAACGTGAAGTTCCCAATCTGATTTGGTTTTCGTTAAGAAGTCTTTGTTAATCTGTTGCTCAAATTGCAAGATCTGTGTCTTTTTTGGATGACGGGTGACTTATTTTCATTTCCAAATCATGATATTCAACTTGTTCTTATCTCGTGCCTTGAAGACACTGATCTGGTGAAAACTGCGATGTCGCGGTATTGTTCTCTGGCTTTATTTGTTGACTTCTTTGTATACTTCTATAGTCTCATTAGTTTTGATGCATATGTCCTTAGTTGAATTAGTAACTTCTGGAAATGACTATCAGTAACCGTTTATTTTATGTAAATATTTGGGGTTTTGTTATATTTATTCGGCCCTGTATTCATGCAACTTTGTACATGAGAGATTCAGTCGTGTTAAATGCACCTCCATGTCCTCGTTCCTCATCTGTTCCTTGCGCCTCTCTTCATCATGGACATCATTTGGAATGGCTCGACGGAGTAGCCCAATGTTGACATCCTCTGCTTGGTAGACTCGTGCATGAAGCATGCAGCTGTACAGCTTTGCCTGGCAATGTCCTGTGGGCTTGTGATCCGTGGTGTCAGTAGACTCCTCTTTTGCCATGTGCATGCTTTGTTTGTTTGGCGCGTTGCATGTTTCACGGTTTTGTGCATGCAGTTAACGCTAACAAAAAGCGATAAACTCTCGAAGAACGCCTGGGTGAAAATGACTGTGTTTTCAGAATATACCACCTACTTGAATTTTACTCATTGATTTAATCTCGATAAAAAAAAAAATGGCAGGTACACGGAGTATGACATTTGTGTTTCGTGTTATGATGTTGGAGCGACCTGTGAGATTAAAGGTAATGTGTAAATTTATACGATGAATACTGACGTGTCAGGTTCTTGAATGTTCAATTTTTTTTAAGTTTGTAGAAAAGATGTCGTTAGAAGGATGACCAGAATGGAGTCCTCATTGATGACAGATGTCTTTTGGCAAGGGCTACAAGTAGTAAGCGATGGGAATGTGGTCAACCTATCGAAAACTAGTATCATATCTTTAAAAGTTTGTTTTTACTATTAACACTAATGCGTTTTTATGTTTTATTACAAAACGTTTGTTCAGAAAGAAATGGCATGTGAAGGATAGACAGCCAGAAGGAAGACAGCATTGAACGCGAATTTCTTCTGTGTAAAGTTAAGGAGTAATTGATGGAATGTGGTTAAACTGTCCACACACAAAAAATCTGTACCACATTTTTAAAATGTGTACATGGCAATAGGGGGGGGGGGGGAGCGCAATTTCCCGAGAAAGAACCATATATTGTGCACTATATTGTTCATAAACAGGTATGGACTGACCGGTAAAATCGATTTGTATGTATTTTGTTGGAGTGAGTGTATAAGTACTTGTGAATGCGTACGTATGTTTACAAGTGCCAGTGTGTGCGTGCGTGCGCGCGCGCGTGTGTGTGTGCGTGTGTGTTTGTGTGTGTGTGTGTGTGTGTGTGTGTGTGTGTGTGTGTGTGTGTGTGTGTGTGTGTGTGTGTGTGATTGAATAAGATACATATATATATATACACATATGTATATTGATGATCAGTCTGTGAGTGATTAATTAAATGATGTTTGGTCATCAAATAAGGTGATAAGCTTGAACAAAACTTCATTTGCAAAAAACGATGTAGCAACGATGAAATGAATTATGAATGCAACAACCCTCACTCTAATAGGCCGTTAAAGGATGACATATTGATACTGTCAGTCTTCTATAAGAAAGTAAGGAAAGATTATTTCAAATTGGTTGAAATAATCAGTTCCGATGATGGAAAAGCTTTGTATGTATGTTATCCACTTTTTATTCTATCATTAAGTAGTTTTCGTAGAAAGCACGCATAAAATACATTATCTGCATAGAAGACGGAGACAAAGATCGTCTGGCAGATGTAGAGTAGGCTACATTTATTGTTTGTTCCTTCAGTGTATTCGCATACAGAGCAATCTAGTTAGGTGATGTCTTTGCTTTGAATCATAGTATGAGATAGTCTAGATGTTCCATTTGCGTATAGTTGTCGATTGTAAATGTAAGCGAAGATTTCTCTTTTTTAATATTAGTTTATCGAAGCACGACTACGACTGCTTTATATCTGTATTGCAATACATTTCCCTCGTTGATTTTGGTAAAGTTCCAGTTTCTTTTTTTTTTTCTCATTGTGTAGAGTATACAGATCGAATGTGGTTCATTTTCATCTGAGTGTTCCTAACTTCATTACACTTAAGAAGATTATCAGGCGTTCTAGCATTCTAATTTTTCCCGCAATATCCAGGTAAAATGAAATAATATTCTGTATAAAAAAGGACAAATTATTGAAGAAAGCAAATCCAGTGTATGCTTTTTGTCAATGAAACACACTTGTCAGTATATGCTATCATACTGTTGATGTCCCCCTGGAAAACACCAAACGAGTGACCCATGTGCTCAGTCAGTATTCCGTTTATTAAAGCCAGCGGCGTGACTGGTGTCCCTTGGTGCACGCAAAGTGGACGATGTGTTCCCCATGTTCCATTGTCAAACACAAGTTGGTTGACCCGTGTTGCAAATGTCCCCCACCCCCACCCCCACCCACCTTAAATATGCTTTGAGTAACACCTCTTTCCCACCTTTGTTGTCTTGGTAAATGCAGGTTACCTTTGTTCTTCTGTTTACCCCCCCCCCCCCAAAAAAAAAAAAAAAAAAAAAAAAAAAAAGTAGGCTGTGTTCAGAATCGATACTCTCTACAAAGGATTGTTATGTAGTTGTAGGAAATGAGAACATTTACAAAAACGGAATTTTCAGAACTGCTTATGCTCAAATGGAATTACCTTTCCTTCACATGTCATGTAGGTGGAATTTTGGTCCCCCATATTCTATATTGTGCGTACTCCAAAAGAAGATTTCTAAAAGAGTGGAATTTTTAGTATATGAAGAATGTTTCAAGCGGGTTACGAATGCAACGTTGTAGATGTCTGCGTATATATATATATATATATATATATATATATATATATATATATATGTGTGTGTGTGTGTGTGTGTGTGTGTGTGTGTGTGTGTGTGTGCGAGCGTGCATGCGAGCCTCTTTATGTGTGTATGTGTGTGTGCACGCGCGCGCGCGTATGTGTGTGTGTGTGTGTGTGTGTGTGTGTGTGTGTGTGTGTGTGTGTGTGTGTGTGTGTGTGTGTGTGTGTGAAAATAAGTTAAAATGAAGAAACACAAGGTGTATAGATTGCTTTTGTAACCATGTCCTCCAATTACTTTATGAATAATTGCATGACTCAGCTAATGCATAAGTTATCAGTGCATGAATAAATGATGACAGGATGATTTGATTAATGACACATTAAAAAGATTTAGTAATTAACTATATTCTCGTAATTAGTAAAGAGATAAAGACGAAAAAGATAGAATAGAAGACAAAGCAGTCGTTGAAT
>JADBJO010001073.1:370000-380000 GCA_016801955.1 Conus betulinus
CGAGGAGAATGGCTTACTTAGTAAGAAAATATCATGGTCAGTACTTAGAGGGAGACAGTGTTGGTGGTGGACACGGAAGTGACAATATAAGTAGGTGTAAGTGAGGGGTAATGTGATGACGAATCTACCAAAGGAGTATAACAGGGGTTAAGATGGATGACGAATCTACCAAAGGAGTATAACGGTTGCTATTTGAAGTGAGAAGAGGGGGGGGGGGGGGGGGGGGGGGGGGGGGGGTGCTGAGGAGGATGAAGGCACTCCAAGGTCACACACACACACACACACACACACACACACACACACACACACACACACACACACACACACACACACACAGCTGACATGGGAAGCACTTCCTGTCGGTTTGTGTCGATGCACTATGCAGTGTGTGTCTTTTTTTCTTACACAAATCCGCATCTTTTTGTCGCTATGTAATGCGAACATATTGAGAAGCAAAGCGATGCCTACTTTCGAACCGTGCCAAAATACGCCTCGCCGCTGGCGTTCATGCAGATAAAGAAAAACCTTATACTTCGTGTCAGCCGGAGCAGCTCAACTGGCAGAACGTTAGACAAGATCTCAGATTCTCTGGTTCTTTCTCAGCTTCAAAGGAAATGGTGCAGGAGAGGGCCGGGAGGGGGGGGGGGGGGGTGAGAGAACAGGGACGGTGGTTGCGGGAGGATGACAGAATAGGAGGACGGAGAAGGGCGGGAAGATGGGGCGTGGGGAAAAGAGGGTGGTGATAATAGAGAAATGGGCGGTGGGGCAGGGGGTGAGTCACGGTGTGTGTGTGTGTGTGTGTGTGTGTGTGTGTGTGTGTGTGTGTGTGTGTGTGTGTGTGTGTGTGTGTGTGTGCTTGCACGCTTATGGCTTGTATTCATAGTAGTATTTTTGCTTGAAACCTTGTCTTTTAACCGGACTACTGCAGTTGCACCGTTCTGGTGGATTTTAACTCGCCCGCACAATGTTGATGTTGTTTCAGAGAACTGGCAGCTGGACTACTACGAGAACGTCGACGTGTGTGGCAATGGCAGTGGCGCTGGGTGAGTAGCCATCCGCTTGGTGGAACAGGAGATCACTGGAGATGGAGACGGGGGATGTGAGGTCATTGGAGACGGGGGCGGGGGATGTGGTGGGATGTGGGGTGGAGGGTCGGGTCGGGATGTTGAGGGGTGCACGAAGGGGGAAGGGATCAATGACGAATCCATTTTGATTTAGATCTTGAAACCGAAAATAGGATTACCTTGGAGTGTGTTAACTACAACGATCATGGTGATAATGATAGCGTCTTTCTTTGCAGTGGTTTTAAGCGAGGCATTGAGTACAACGTCAGCTGTAAGTATGTACAAGACTTTAATGAAAAGGACGATATAGATGATTTGTGCTGGATATCAATGACGACGACGACGACGATGATGATGATGATGATGATGTTGTCTGTGACCGTAGTTTTTAAGGCGATATATTGAACCAACATCGGCTGTATCTATGTTCCAGACTTCGTGTGAAATAATGATGGCGATGCTAGTGATGATGATTATTACAACAGTTATATTGATAATGGCGATGACTGTGGCAGCAGATGTAAACAAGACGCCGAGAGTAGCATCACCTATATCTGTGTGCCAGGTGTTGGGGACAATGATGACAATAGTGATTACGACAACGACAACGATGATGATGGCGGTGTCTGTCCCTGTGGATGTAAGGAGGACTTCAAGAACACCATCCCCTGTGTTTGTGTGCCAGATGTTGGAGACTGTAGTGACGATGATGATGAAAACGATGATGATGATGGCGATATCGAAAACATCACCACCCACGTCCATGCGCCGGATATCGGGGACACTCATAAAAATGATGACAATGACGACGACGATGATGATGATTGTGATGATGACGATATTGATGATAATAACGAGGACGACGGTGGTAATGTCTGTTGCAGCGGGTGCAAACAGGACCACGAGAACAACATCACCTTCATATGTGTACCGGACATTGGCGACAACCCCAACTTTGGATTCACCAGCTTTGACAACTTCGCATGGGCTCTGCTCTGTGCGTTCCGCCTTATGACCAGGACTTCTGGGAAAGCTTGTACCATCTGGTAAGTCTCAGTGAAAAGCGTGTAGGCGTGATAGGAACTTCTGGGAACCCCTAAACCATCTGGTAAGTCTCAGTGAAAAGCGTGCAGTCGTGGTAGGAATTTCTGGGAAAGCTTAAACCATCTGGTAAGTCTCAGCGAAAAGCGTGTAGTCGTGGTAGAATTTCTGGAAAGCTTGTACCATCTGGTAAGTCTCAGCGAAAAGCGTGTAGTCGTCGTGGTAGGACTTCCGGAAAAGCTTGTACCGTCTGGTAAGTCATAGTGAAAAGCGTGTACCTTGTGGTACGACTTTTAGGAGAGCTTCTACCGTCTGGTAAGTCATAGTGAAAAGCGTGCACCTCGTGGTAGGACTTACTGATAGCTTGCACTGCGTGGCAAGGATCGTCAGAAAATCTGTATCACTTGGTAAGATACGTAGGAGAGGTTTGAACTTTTGTCGTCCGATTCACGGGAAAATTGGCTTAACTTGGTAAGTCTCAAAGAGAGGTGACAGCAGGTGGAAATTGAAAATATGTTTAAAAAGAATTTAAAATATATAACGCCCATCTTGCGCCGTATTTGAGAAGGTATGTTGTTGCTCGTTCCTCGTTTTCATTGTCCTGAATGTTGTTTATCTTGCCTGAAGAATACCTAGGGGGTCAAAACGCGTCATATTTTGTCTTGTAATTTGTTTGTCCCCTGTTATCTGGCAGATTTACTTTAAGTTCCTTTTAAAATCCATTTGTCAAGAATCTTAAGAAAACTTGCGCCGCGTGGTACGAATTATTGGCAAAATTTGTACAACGAGGTCAGATTCATCGGAAAATGTGCATCAGATGGTAGGATTAATTAGATCGGAAAACTTACACAGGGTAAGACTCATTAGAAAACTTTAACCACGTGGTAAAACTCATTAGATTAGAGAATTCGCGCCTTGTGGTAAGAATCATTGAAAAATGTGTTGCACCTTGTGGCCAAATTCACTGGAAAATGTTGTACCCTGTGGCCAAATTCATTGGAAAATGTTGTACCTTGTGGCCAAATTTACTGGAAATGTACCCTGTCGCCAAATTCATTGGAAAATATTGTATCTTGTGGCCAAAATCGCGGGAAAATGTTATACCTTGTAGCCAAATTCACGGGAAGATGTTGTACCTTGTGGCCAAATTCATTGGAAAATGCACATGCATCAAGCGATAAAATTGCCACCACATGGCAAGGCCCACTGGACGACGTGCGAGCAGCACGTGGTAAGACCCACTGAAGAGCAAAACCGCGTGGGAAGAGTCATTTAAAAGCTTTTTTCGCTCGACAGGACGCCTCGAAAAGGTTCAAATATGTAGTAAGATTCTCTCAAAAGCCTGCAGTTCATGGCAAGACTCACTGACTAGCTTGTTGCACGTGGTAAAATTTATTGAGAAGCATGGAGTTCGTAGTAAGACTTCCGGGAAACTTTCGGCCCCAAAGTAAAGTTGTATGGAAATACAGCAGTAATAGAAAAGCGCACTTTGTCAGCTTTCAAAGTGAGGTGAGTGCAGGCCGAAACTAAAATAAGATTTAAAGTTAAAGGAATTACTGCGCTGCCAAACCAAAGGGGAAAAATATTACAAGACGCTCATTACACGTTTTGACCTCCTTGGTCTTCTACAGGCGAGACAAACAACACCGAAGACAATGAAAACGAAGGTTGAACAGACAGTCACTTATCTCCTTAAACTTGGCGCCAAATTGGTGTGGAGTCCACGTCTATTGGTCAGATGATTAAGGCGTTAACCTGTGAAACTGGCGGTCTCGTGTTCGAACCACTAGTGGTGTCGATTTTTTTTTTTTTTTTTTTTTTTTTTTTTTTTTTTTTTTTTTTTGCTGTCCCAACCTCTGCGCCACCTCAGAGGCAGTGCACCCACGCCGCTCATTCCGACACCCCGTCCACAGCCACAGCCCGGTCGGCCCCGCCACAGCCCCGGCACCGGCAGTCCACAGGAAGCAGTCAGTGTCAAGTCGTCAAGAGGCAACCCACCGGAGGAGACACTGCACTGCTGCCGAGTCACTTCCGTGGTGTTCAGTGGCGCCTGTTCTGATCTAACATACGCAGAACACCACCTACTAGCCCCCTACTGACGACAATAATTGCTTAGTCGCGGAGCCGGCGTGAGTGAGCTCTCCCTCCGGAGGGCGCCACCGTCCGTCCAACAACAGCCCTCATGGACTCGCCGATACCGGTGACCCCGACGGAACCAACCAAGGCCACAGACGTGGAGAGGACATCGAATCTGAGGTCACCATGAGAGCAGGGCATGAAGGGCCACAGAATTTGAGACTTTTTTTATGCTGATCGATGAGAATGAGGATGATTAAGATGATGCTACGGATTTCCATATTGGTCTGAGACTACATGACAGGGCTGTACTCTACGCTTCCTTTCATAATATATCCCGGCGTCAACCAGGCCCGAGAGATACAGACACCTGCAGTGTTGGTCAGGAAATTTGAGCAACACTCTCTCAGAAACGCATCCATTAAGTGGATGAAACTCGACTGTGTGGTACCAGTCTTCCCAACTGAGCCCGCAGCAAACTCAACTCTGGGTAGGAGCCGGCCGGGGCAGAAAAACCCACATGACTTCTGATGGGATTCGAACCCACGACCTCCCAGCCGGGAGTCCGCGACGCTAACCACTTCGCCACGGCGGTTGGTGGTGGTGTCGGATTTTTTTGCATGAAAACCTGTCATGCCCACCCAGCAGTAAAAGGGTACCTGATTCAGCTCAGGAAGGGTAAAGGCGGCAGAAGGTGAGACGTATGCGCCGCTTTCCATCACGCCATATTCTAGACGCAGTGAACCTCAGACGTTTCAAGGCCCATGCGACCATCACGCTATGGGACTTTAGCCTTCACTTTCTGCAGTCACAAGCTGCGAGCTTTTGATCCCCTTAGGCGTGCAATAACTGGCATGTTCACTGGCAGTCTATAACGCGTTGTCGTTCTTGTCGTGTAAGTAATATGACATAAATCTATCGTCTACTCCCTACTCCCTCTTACCCCCCCCTCTTCCCGACCCCTAACTATCTTTCGATGGACATCCCCGTGTGTCTACTGCTGTCTTTGGTGGATGTGTAATCAGAACTGAATCTAACTTGAAAAGGTCTATTCTTACTCTAACCTTTCGAAAATCGCCATTGAAATAGATACTGGGATTTAGGATGGTACGACAGGATTAAAGAAAAAATGTCGATGTCCCACAGATCCTGCGGGCGGAGGGGTCGGCCCACGCGCTGTACTTCGGGCTGGTGATCCTGCTGGGGTCGTTCTACCTGGTGAACCTGATCCTGGCCATCGTGGCCATGTCCTACGACGAGACGCAGAAGCAGGACGCCGCCGACGCCGAGGAGGAGGCCGCTGAACGGGTCAGTGCGTGACAGGTGTGTCTGTGTGGCCTGTGTGGCCTGGGCGTGGCGGTCCACACGTTACGGTCGTTGGTTGTTCAGTCTCAGGGCTGATGGTGTTTGAGGCACACACAGTAGGGTGAAGTGGGAAATGTTATTTTTTATTGAAATTCCTGTGTCCTCAGTTTCATGTCACTTGAAAAAGACTCTAAGAGTCGAAACGTTGTGTATTGTTTTTGTTTCCTTTTGAACCCCTTTTGTTTCGGTCTTTACCACCAATCTTCAAATCACATAGTTTTTTTTTGTTATTATTTCGGTCGCGTGTATGTGCATGTCTACTAAATGCTGAATGAAGCCTCTGTCGGATATATTCCCACGCACACGATCGGATAAGGCAAACATATCCAGCATGCACCAGAATGAGTGGAGAGGACATGGGCACCGTGAAGCATTGACTGTCCGCTGAAATGTTGTGAGGAATGCTTCAGAATTACAGCAGCATCGTCTTCATCTGTTTTTCAGCGGCAAATGTACGACTAGGATTGATGTGTTGCGTTAGTTACTTCCACACTGCTCATTCCGGCTCTTCCATGCACAGCTACATTCAGGTCGTCCTTTCACACACCCCCACGCAGCAGTCTATAGGAAGCAATCAGTGTGTCAAGTTGTTACGACTTTACCCATCAGAGGAGCCACTGCGCTGCTGTCGAGTCACTTTGGTGCTGTCCAATGTCACCTGCTCTAATCTGCCACAAGCAGGACATTGCTGCATATCAGGCTCCTTCCAGCAACAGCATCTACCTAATCACGGAGCCGGCGAAGCGAATGTCCCCCTATGTAAGACGACACCACGAGTATCCGACGACAGTCCTCATGAACGTGATAGTGCCAACGACTTCAACGAATCTCCATGATGATCATATCTTCTGATGTTGTCCACCAAACTGGTAGGCACACGTTGTTCATTCAAAAACCCCTCTGACGTACTGACCAAATGATGTTACAGCAATTGCACACGCACAGAAACAACGACGAACAAAACGAGTCTCCTACGGCTAGCAATTAGAGATGCAGAGGACTGAACACTTTGGTCAGCTGGCCACTTTTCTACTTAGTGTCGATCCTGTCAAAGTCACAGTTCTTGTGCATCAAAGAGTCTGGTTCTGAACTGTGTTTCTGTGTTGCTAAAAAAGTATGTATTTTCAGCAATTTCACCCATTTCTGTGTGCACACTACATTTACCCATTTCTATGTACACACTACCTTAATGCGCTGAGAATTCGGGATTTGGTTTTTTGCGGAGGCAGGTGGGGGGGGGGGGGGGGATGAGAGGATGAGTGTGGGAATGCATGATGAAGGTGCGTGCAGACTTGTCAGAGTTGTTGTTGTGTGAATACGTCATCCATTTCAAGGTCTATTTTTGTTTTGTTTTGCTTCTAACTTGTCCTGTGTTCTCCCTACCACCCTCCCTCTTCCCCCACCCTGCGTCCTCTCTCAGCTTCTATGCCGATTCCTCCTTTTTGACCCTCATCCCCCACTTTCTACCTTCTCCCTCACTTTGAGAGTGTGAAAGAGTTTGAGGCGCAGCACGAGGCTTGCGAGCGTCGCCCATCTTGCGCCGAATTGGATGAGATGAGTGATTGCTCGTTCATTTTCGTTGTCCCGAGTGTTGTTCATCTTGCCTGAAGAAGACCAAAGAGGCCGAAACGCGTCGTGTTTTTGTCTTGTGATTCGTTTGAATTGGATGAGATGGGTGATTGCTCGTTCATTTTCGTTGTCCCGAGTGTTGTTCATTTTGCCTGAAGAAGACCAAAGAGGTCGAAACGCGTCGCGTTTTGTCTTGTGATTCGTTCGTCCGTGTTTGGCGGACATAGTACTGAAACTTTTGAAGATGTGTTGGTTTGTGTAGTGGAGACAGGCTGGACGTGTGTTGCCTTCTGTGGGCAGCAACAAGTGGAGGACAAGCACAGCCTGCTGTCCAGAAGCAGGACGGCCTCGGAGTGCTCGGACTACGAAGCTGTGCCCCCTGAGAGAGGTTCCATCGCCAGCGGGGCCTCCATCGGCAGTCATCTCAAGCCTTACGACTCCGCCAAACGGGTAAGTGCCCCACTCGCTGGGACTGTGGCTTCCTTCCCTCGGGGTGCATTTCGGTTTGGGTTGTGTTTTGTTTTGTTTTGTTTTCTTCTTTGTCTGTGTGGTGGATTCGTCCGTGGAGATTGTGGCGCTGGGCAGAGAGTGGAGTTCCAAGTGTGTGTGTTTACCCCCCGTGTTTTTTTTTTTTTCTTCTTCTTCTTCTTTCTCTCTCTCTCTCTCTCTCTCTCTCTCTCTCTCTCTCTCTCTCTCTCTCTCTCTCTCTCTCTCTCTCTCTCTCTCTCTCTCTCTCTCTCTCTCTCTCCTCTTTCGGTCAGTCTCTTGTTTCTCATTGTCGTGGTCCCATCCCCTCTTGCCTTTCTCGTCATCTTTCCATTTCGTTTTCTGTCCCTGTTTGCCTCTCTCTTTTTTCTCTCTCTTCTTCTCTCTCTCTCTCTCTCTCTCTCTCTCTCTCTCTCTCTCCTCTCTCAACTCTGTGCCTCCCTCACTCTTCTCCCTCCCTCCCTCCCTCCATTCTTTCCCACCCACCCCCTCCCCTCTCTCTCTTTCGTTTTCTTCTCATGATTGTTTCTAATACTTCGCATTTATTATGTGCGTTAGATAGGACAGCTTGGTAGAATAAAATGTCTTAAAATCTCACTTTTGCCTAATAATTCTCTCGCTCTATCTGTCTATCTCTCCCTTTCTCTAACTCTCTGTCTCTGTCTCTGTCTCTCTCTGTCTCTCTCTCTCTCTCTCTCTCTCTGTCTCTCTCTCTCTCTCTCTCTCTCTCTCTCTCTCTCTCTCTCTCTCTCTCTCACGTAGTTGTAACATAATCGAATTCTCTTTGTATTGTAATGTCATCTCTGCTCATGAGGAATTCATGAAACCAACTAAAGAAGTAACCAAGAGCACCCTCTTATGCATGTGCACCCACATAGGGAGATATTACAAAATTAAAAAAACGTTAATACAGTTTCTGAAAATAAAGAAAGACACCGACTGATTTAAGAACAGAATCACAATACGATTTGTTTTCTTTGCTTCACATACGATTAGCCAGAATATACTTTAACGTTTAAATATGATGTGAAATGTTAGAAATGTATATGTGATCCCTTTTTCTCACTTGTGAATGTAAAGTAATACTTAAACATTTTAACATGATATGAAATACTGGACACATGAATGATATTCAGATTTATACGATCCAGTAATTTATCTGTGTGAACATCATGAACATGTATTCTTTCCTATTTGCTGTTGCTGGGTATGGATGACTCTTTGACATGCTGTACGTCCATCTTCTATCGCATTACTAATCTGCTCACTATCTCACCTTATAAACGGTTGCATGTGATGTAATTTTTCACGTATTCTTTTATTTCTGTTACCTTTTCTTTTCTGTTTCAGTAGCTATCTTGTTGGTAGTGAAACCGTTTTAGAGTGCTGTGTCTTCGTCACCGTTCACGAACGTTCGTGAAGAACGTGTGTGCAAGTTGTGTGTGTTTGCTGGAGGTCTTCACCTGAACCCGTGTATTCTTTCAGCTGCTGCTTTGTCTTCGATGTGAAAGGGACATGGTCACGTGAATACCCTTTTTGGAAATACTGCTCTAATTAAATGAAAGAAGTCTCGTGTCCACAAGAACTCATGACCATCCGCGTCATTCGTTTTATGATCTTAGCCTACGTACAGAGCAGACTTTTGGTACCAGGAGTGATTTACGGTGGATGCTACAACTCTGCATGTGTTATTTAAGCATGGTATAGATTAACAAGGGAAAAAAACGACGGGGGCTGTCAGTAGAACTAAACAATGTTCACCATGCTCACGGACTGAAGAATTGAAGGTCTCCCTCACCACCGTAATACTTTGACACCTCGGGACAATTGTACTCCTCGGTAACCGTTTCGATGATTGCTGTTCCTGTTCCTGTTTGCATGTATGTATTATGTATTTTACGCGTGGTGAAAATGGCGATTGTGGGCAGTTCAAAAATAGTGCAGCGGACATTTGGGATACCATTTCCACTGCTTCAACTTTTCTTCATATTTGTGATTCAACTGCTGACCATTGTTGCTTATCTTTGACACTGGAAAAATAATAGAGAAAATGAGGAAAGGATTGTTGAACACGACTAAGATAGTTACGTCAGTTAAGATGATTCAGCAATAAAGAAAATTGCTGGGCTGATGTAATATCAATACACCATGCCCCCACATCCACGCCTCCTAAACTGTGGTGGTTTTGTCTTTTAGTTTCGTGCATACTTTTTTCCTCTTTCTTTTCGCTTTTCCCGAGCACTGCCTAAAAGAGCCAATGGCCTAAACCGTCAGGTTTAGTTCCTGTCGTCTCTTTTCCCAGAAGGGTCTATAACCCAAAACTCAGATTTTGTTCCTATCTGTTACTCGTTTTCCCAAGTACTACCCCAAACGGTCTATGATCCAGCAAAATACATTCG
>JADBJO010001073.1:382500-387500 GCA_016801955.1 Conus betulinus
CAAGGGTGTCTATTTTCTTACTTTGTTTTCACGGTTGTTTTTCTGCTGTAGCGTTTGGACAATCTGAGTTGAAGGCATCTGAAATAAAGCCACTGAGATGAAGAACAGTACACTTTTCTCTCTTTTTTCCCCCTTGACATTTCGAGTTTTCGTTTCCTCGTCCGTCTCCCGTCCAGCTTCCCCCCTCGTGTGTATAACTGTGGCCCGGGTGGATAAGGTGCTCGTTTTGTATGCAAAAGAATTACGGGACAGTGGTATGAGTCTACGTGGAGGTGGAGGGAGGGAGCGTCTCCCGGGGTAGGGTGGGGGTTCCCCCTTTCCACCAGACCTGAAGTGGAGGTTAGAATGCTGGTATTTCGGATGAGACGGATAAACCGAGGGCCTGCGCGAAGCATGCATTTACGAGTAACAGAACCCTCGGCAACAAGAGTTAACTAGCCAGTGGCAAAATACGGCAGGAGATACACTTGGATAGGTCAACTTAGTCTACGCTGACAGGAAAAAAAAGAGTGCCGTCCGAGCGCGTTCTCTTCCCTGACAGGCCTGATGGGTAGAGTTTAAGTGAAACGTATCTCCCGCGGTGAAAACTATTTTAAACTTGAAATGGATCTGGAGCGTGATTTCCAAAGCAGTGTTTTGCAGGAGCCGGTCAAATCTGCCTGAATAAGCGGTCCAGCTACACCGCACACAGTCCACGTACCCCGGGGTCTGTAGGGTTCCTAGTTGTATCGGTGGTAGAGGGGCGAGTTCACAGCCTAAGGCTGCGAGTTAAGTCTGTTGGCTTCCAAGATGAATGCTGACTTTTTTTATGTCCAGTTATACATGTTGTCGTTCTGGTCACAGAATGGTGTCGAATAGGTCTCTGCTCCCTCCTTTGCCTCCCCCTGCCCCCCCCCCCCCCTCCTCCCCCCTTATCCATCTCCGTCAGCTTCCCTGATCTCCATTGGTGGTTGTTCCCGACTGCCTGAGATGGGCGTGTACGTGGAACTGAATGTTACTATCCCCCATGTTTGGCATTTCTGGAAAGATGCATTATCCATTGTTTTCTTCTCTTTTGGTGCATACCACATGCTCAGTGCTCATGCAGAGATACTGTCAACTTAACATGTATCGGACATTACGTTCAGAAACGAAATCTTACCTACTGCTTTTTGGTATGATTTTTTTTTTTCTTTTTTTTTTTTTTGAGTTTTTGTTGTTGTGTTTTTGCTTTAGTTTTGGTTCGATATTTTTTTTCCATATTGAAAGTAGCTCGAAAATTTTGTCGCTTCTATTTTGTTTTGGTGTGATACTGCGGTAGTAGATGTTATATTTCCGGTTTTGTGGATTTCTCTCTCTCTCTCTGTCTCTCTCGCTTTTTCTTCTATCTCTCTCCCCCCCTCTCTCTCTCTCTCTCTCTCTCTCTCTCTCTGTCACGTGCGCGCACGCACTTCACTATTGTTTAGTTTGCTTGTTCCACTTCGTCGCTCAGAATTGAACTGGGGGCCAAGAAGACGTCTCTGTCACAGTGGCTGGTTAGCCGTGTCTCTGTTGTGCGAAGCGGTGCTAGTAGTAGCATGCTGTGTCGTGTCAGTCAGTTTGCATTGTGACGCTTGCTGTGCAACACCTGTGTCATCTTCACCGGCATCAGCACTCACCTGTAGGACACACCCTCCACCAACGGGAACGGACAGGGAGACTCCTCACCTCCAGGACGTGTTCCCTGCTCTTCACCCTGTTGTGTGGCTGCCTGCCTGTCTGTCGCTGTGTGACTGTTGTTGGTTTTGGTTGCAGGCCAGCTTAAGCCTGCCCGCCTCCCCTTACCTGAAGGGCAGCCGGCGCTCCACCCAATTCAGCTGGAAGAGAACAAACACTTGCATTCCCACGACCGCCAGCCCCTCGTCCACCGAAACCTGGAGACCATCCCCCTCCCGTTTATAGATGACTCGGCTGCCGTTACCCCCTCCACCGAAGAGCTATGCAATTCCCCCTTCCTGCACAAAAACATCCCCAACGGTCGCCGGTTCAGTTTCGCCAACCTCAGTTTGTACCGCCATTCGTTGGCCGCCGGTCGGTCGGGCTCCCGGCGCAGCAGCATCGCCTCCCAGCACAGCCGATCGTCCCGCTCCAGTCGACACTCGCGGGAAGGCCGCAGCAAGATGGAGACCCTGCTCATGTTCAACAAGAACAAGTCCAAGGCGCCCGATGTGGTGCTGGACACCTCCAAGTTAGACGACACTGTGAGTTGAAGGCCGTGGGGGTTTGGTTGGCGGCCGTTCAGTCACTTTGTAGATAGTCGTTTTTTTTTGTAGACGTCCGAGTAACGCTGTGGGGTTGATGTTGCCTTTTTTTTTTTTTTAGTTCCACGACGAAGCTGAGTTATGTACTAGAACTGGCATTGATACACTGAGGTGATTCGTTCGTTCAGTCCCGCGTTTCACTCACGTTTGTAATTGTCGGAGGGACCTTGTGAGTAAATGTGGTGGCCTGTTGTAGCTGAGTCACTGACAGACATTGCTTTGAAGTGACTCCGTTCTCATCGTTTATTTTCATTCACAAGGTCACCGATGAGTTTGTTTGCTCTCTGTCTGACTCACGTGACTGAATTGAACTACTTTTTTTTTGTTTGTGTCTTTGATATATGAAGCAGTTCCTTTTTATCTCTCAGACCATTCCCTTTCCTACTACTGAGATTGTTCAATAAAAATTTGATGTCAACACATAAGGAGTTGTCACCGGGACAGAAATGACCAGCACATATTTTTGTGCATCCATGTACGAGTCTTTATACCAGTGTCTTCTGGACTAGGACCATTGTTCCAGCAACGTTGATTTAAAACATGGCGAGGTATCAGACATCTTTGTTTTGTTCCATTTTTATTTGTTTGTTTTTACGGTAATGTTTGTTTTTTTTTCTCTAGGGAGGATGAGCAAGAAGAAGCGTCGATTATAGTCGTTTACAACAATTATTTCCTGACTGAGTGCATGCATAATGAAGCACAAACCGCGCTCTAACTCATACTATTTGATGTCACCGTCCAGACGTGTGCAAACAAATGTAACCACACTGCTGTCGCTTTCCCGTTGTTGTCACAGCTTCAGGAAGTGTCTAACCGTCAGATGTAGTATTTCCTATCACTCCTAACCTTGTGTGCACAGCAACTTTATCACAGCTGGAGCTAGGACCAAGAAACCCTTCATCAGACTCTGTCTTTCACGAGAATCAATTCCCCAGTTTTTGATGCATAATAATGCGTGTTTCACTTCAGCTGCACTGGTTTCATTCATTAGCTCAAGTATGTCCATCGACGGCCAATGTTTTCTGCTTGTCTCCTCAGATTGTGTCTTGTAGTTTCCATATTCATAAACCAATTCATTAGAATCTTTTCTTGATGAACTGAACTGTCCCTGACAGTTCACTTCCTCCAGTGTGCATGCAAACCTTATCGCGCATTGCGAATTCAGCACTGGCATCAAGAAAAGCAGTTCGTTATTGGGTGAAATTAAAAACTTAATGAAGGTGGGATGATTAAACAGAGTGGTCTGTCTGCCAGAAGTGTGTCCCCGTTTTCATCTCTCTCTGTAGGTGTTCGTAAGGCATCATCACTGCAGGTGTTGTAAGGTAACCATCACTGTGTGTGTTATCAGGAAACCGTCACTGTAGGTGTTGTAAGGGAACCATCACTGTAAGTGTTGTAAGGGGACCATCATCATTGTAGGTGTTGTAAGGAAATCATCACTGTAGGTGTTGTAAGGGAACCATCACTGTAGGGGTTTGTAAGGGAACCATCACTGTAGGTGTTGTAAGGAATCATCACTGTAGGTGTTGTAAGGGAACCATCACTGTAAATGTTGTAAGGAAATCATCATTGTAAGGGTCATTGTAGGTGTTGTAAGGGAACCATCACTATGGGTGTTGTAAGGGAACCATCACTGTGGGTGTAAGGAACCATCCATTGTCATTGTAGGTGTTGTAAGGGAAACATCACATCACTGTAAGTGTTGTAAGGGAACCATCATTGTAAGGGAACATCACTGTGTTGTAAGGGAACCATCATTGTAGGTATTGTAAGGGAACCATCACTGTAGGTGTTGTAAGGAAACCATCACTGTAGGTGTTGTAAGGAAACCATTGTAAGGGAACCATCTTTGTAGGTGTTGTAAGGGAACCATCATTGTAGGTGTTGTAAGGGAACCATCACTGTAGGTGTTGTAAGGGAAGGAAACCATCATTGTAGGTTTTGTAAGGAAACGATCATTGTAGGTGTTGTAAGGAAACCATCACTGTGGGTGTTGTAAGGTAACCATCATTGTAGGTGTTGTAAGGAAACCATCATCATTGTAACTGTTGTAAGAGAACCATCACTGTAGGTATTGTCGGGGAACCAACACTGTAGGTGTTGTAAGGAAACCATCACTGTAGGTTTTGTAAGGAAACCATCACTGTAGGTGTTGTAAGGGAAACGTCACTGTAGGGGTTGTAAGGGAACATCACTGTAGGTATTGTAAGGGAAACTTCCCTGTAGGTGTTGTAAGGGAGTATCAATGTAGATGCTGTAAGGGACCATCACTGTAGATGTTGTAAGGGAACCATCACTGTAGATGTTGTAATGGAACCATCACTGTAGGTGTTGTAAGGAACCATCACTGTAGGTGTTGTAAGGGAACCATCACTGTAGATGTTTGTAAGGGAACCATCATTGCAGGTGTTGTAGGGAAACATCACTGTAGGTGTTGTAAGGGAACCATCACTGTAGGTGTTGTTAGGGAACCATCACTGTAGGTGTTGTAAGGGATCCATCACTGTAGATGTTGTAAGGGAACCATCACTGTAGGTATTGTAAGGAAACCATCACTGTAGGTGTTGTAAGGGAACCATCACTGTAGATGTTGTAAGGGAACCATCATTGCAGGTGTTGTAAGGGAAACTTCACTGTAGTGTTGTAAGGGAACCATCACTTTAGGTGTTGTAAGGGAAACTTCACTGTAGATGTTGTAAGGGAACTACACTGTAGGTGTTG
>JADBJO010001073.1:397500-412500 GCA_016801955.1 Conus betulinus
TGCGGACTCAGTTGGGAAGACTGGGACCACACAGTCGAGTTTCATCCACTAAATGGATGCGTTTCTGAGAGTGTTGCTCAAATTTCCTGACCAACACTGCAGGTGTCTGTATCTCTCGGGCCTGGTTGACGCCGGGATATATTATGAAAGGAAGCGTAGAGTACAGCCCTGTCTGTAGTCTCAGACCGAAAATGAAATCCGTAGCATCATCATAATCATCCTCATTCTCATCGATCAGATCAAAAAAAAAAAAGTCTCAAATTCTGTGGCCCTTCATGCCCTGCTCTCATGGTGACCTCAGTTTCGATGTCCTCTCCACGTCTGTGGCCTTGGTTTGGTTTCTGTCGGGGTCGGCGAGTCCATGGAGGCTGTCGTTGGACGGACGTGGTGGCGCCCTCCGGAGGGAGAGCTCACTCACGCCGGCTCCGCGACTACGCAATTATTGTCGTCAGTAGGGGGCTTAGTAGGTGGTGTCCTGCGTATGTTAGATCAGAACAGGCGCCACTGAACACCACTGAGGTGACTCGGCGGCAGTGCAGTGTCTCTCCTCCGGTGGTTCGCCTCTTGACGACTTGACATTGACTGCTCCCTGTGGATTGCCTGTGCCGGGGCTGCGGCGGGGCCGACTGGGCTGTGGCTGTGGAGGGGGGGTCGGAATGGGCAGCGTGGGTGCACTGCCTCTGAAGCATACATAAGATCAATACATAGATTTAAAAATGTAAAACAGAGTTTCAACTCACTTTTCCTGGGAATGAACAGGGAATGACTTGAGATCAAGGAGTTACCAAGAGTTTCCTAGGCCTTCTCTGTCCCTTTGTCTTCCTCTGCTCGTGTCTACAGGCAGTCCTGAGGGGTCAGTGAAGCTGCGCCTGTGTGTGCCTAGTATATGAATCTCTCCCTTGACGAATCAAATTTCGACAAACTGTCATTCACCCATCAGGGGTGAGAGGGGGAGGGATTTAGTCTAGTCACCAATCGCCTCGGAAATTGTTTGAACCTAATCGGCACGGGATAATTTATGCATCCGTAGAGTTGTCCGTGAGCCCCAGTTAATTTATGCGTCCGCATAGGTCCGCGAGTCTGCGAGGCGACGGGGACGTAGGTAGGAAAGGGGGGGGGGGAAGGTGGTGGTGGTGGTGGAGAGCGCCGCAACATGCCTTTGTGTCGCGGGGGGGGGGGGGGGGGTGAGATGGGCTATTGTTAGAACGCACATCCCACGCTGCGTAGTATCGCACAGCATGGGGAGGGAGGGTTGAGAGGGGGGGAAGGGAGGTAGGCTGCTAAGCACGAAAGGCGGCACGTATTTACCGTGACGCAATTTTTTTTTTCCTGTGTCATAGATCGTGTCAGTCGGGCCTTTCGCACCGTCCTAAGCAAGAAAGGGGGGGGGGGGGGGGGTTGAGAGGGGAGAGTGGGCATAGATTTGAAATCTAGTCTTTGGTTTGGTGTGTTTTAGTGGGAGTTCGGCTCTCTCTCGCACTCTCTCTACACGCACTAGTATTCTCTTTCTCTCTCTCTCTCTCTCTCTCTCTCTCTCTCTCTCTCTCTCTCTCTCTCTCTCTCCACACACTAGCATTCTCTCTCTCACCTCTCTCTCTCCCTCCCTTCCACCCTCTCTCTCTCTCTCTCCACACACTAGCATTCTCTCTCTCACCCTCTCTCTCCCTCCCTTCCACCCTCTCTCTCTCTCTCTCTCTCTCTCTCTCTCTCTCTCTCTGTCTGTGTCTGTCTGTCTGTCTGTCTCTCTCTCTCTCTCTCTCTCATTTTACATACACTAGTATTCTCTCTCTCTCTCTCATCCCTCTCTATCCCTCTCTCTGTCTCTCTCTCTCTCTGTCTCTCTCTCTCTCTCTCTCTCTCTCTCTCTCTCTCTGTCCGTCTCTCTCTGTCTCTCTCTCACCCTTCACTCCTCTCACTCTCACCCTCTCTCTCTCTCTCTCTCTCTCACCCTCTCTCTCTCTCTCTCTCACCCTCTCTCTTTCTCTCACCCTCTCTCTGTCTCCTTCTCTCTTGGGTAACTGGCCAGCATTGCAGCAGAACCAAAATCATAAAGGAAGACTGTCTTAAAGCTTCTATTATTGCTTTCGGCCCCTGACAAGGAATGTTTTTCATGACGAGCTCTTCACAGAACCCAGTCTTAAGCCAATGACCAGCCGGGTAGACGTGTCAACATCTGCCCAGTCCATTATGTCGTCCATCCATGGAAGTCTTCAGTCAACATGTAGGGTGTCTATCCTTTACTGTGCCCTGTAGAGTGATGATGGACAGAGAGTGCTCGAGAGATACGTGTCTATGAACAGACCCGCTTACGGCGCTTGACAAGTGCGAGCAGGGGTTCATGCTACTGGTGGATGTGTGAACTTGCTGCCTGGTCATGTCTCGTGTACAGACAGTCCGTTTACACTATTTATGTTTGTTTTTTTTAACTCCTGCTTTTTTTTTTTTTCTTTTTTTTTGTTGGAGGTCTTTTGTCTGTGTCCATCCCTGGATGTCATAGGAAAGAATGGACATTATCAGTCACTTGTGTAGTTTATCCCAACTTGGACTGACCTGGAACTGGATATGTTTTTTTAGATGCTATTTAGTCATCATCATGGCAAAGCAGAGGAACGTTTCATGTCGGAACGAGACAGACGCATGTGATTTCAGATCAGTGCTTTTTGTGCTGCACTGCCAAACAACCCATGTGTAAAATTATGTTGTACATTGACGCTCTCGTCTTGTGACAGGAAACCCAGAGTCACTTCGCTTGTTGTTTCCAGTTAGATGCCCCTGACTTTATTTCAGCTTTCTGTTCGCTCTTCGTTGCAGCTGTTCACCGCCATCTTCGCCGCTGAGGCCTTCTTCAAGATCCTGGCCATGGCGCCGGCACGGTACTTCAAGGACGGCTGGAACATCTTCGACTTCTTCTTCATCGTGGTGCTGTCCCTGGCTGAGCTAGGGTTCAAGGGGCTGCCCGGGCTGTCTGTGCTGAGAGCCTTCCGATTGGTACGTGCAGTCCAGTGCTGCTGCATGCTACTCATGGCCTGTCTCCCACATGCCACCCCCTGCCCCCCTACTCCCCATATTAGCTACCTTTAGAGGTCACCCGCGTGTACACGCACCTTCACAAACAAAATTCGAAGTCAGGTCACCCTAAGAATATGCTGAGGATAGTTGGAGTTTTTTTTTTTGCAGGTTGATAAAAAGAAATGTGAATGCGTTTTGAATGATACGAACCTATTAAAGATGCACAAAACCAAATCTTCTATGAAGCAGGGAGCAGTAAACAATGAATAACGAACAAGTAATGAAATCAATACACGCCATAACTCCAAACGAATGCTGCTTGCGACACTGAATCGCCTAGCAGAAAAGACAACACACAGCACACAGAACATGGGAGTTATGGGAGTGTATCTATTTCATTAAGGGAGCAAGAGTTACCCTACTTGTTTGTTATTATTTCATTAAGGGAGCAAGAGTTGCCCTACTTGTTTGTGTTTACAAAAGGTGTTATCATGCACTTTTTTTTTAATCGCAGTAGGATACAGTTTTGAACTGAAGCGTGCTGTCTGCCTTGTTCTTTGACTGCTAACGCCTCCTACTGCAAGAGTTCCCAAGTTCACTTTTTAACTGCTTTTTTTTTTTTTACCAAACTTTGAGGCGTATATGCTACTGGCTAGAGCTGCCGTACCAGGAAGGGCTGGTCTCAAACAAAACCAGGTCCCTGAGTGTCAGTCCATTTGGTTGCTGTTAGTTTGCAGCTTAGCTATGCCCTGTGCTAGATATGTGAGAGCTAGTACGAAGACTGTTAGTGTAAAATTTTGGTTTAAAGGGACAAGTTGGGCATTGGGGGGGGGGGGGGGGGGAGAAGAATTGCTTCACCCACTACTGCGAAGGGGAAGTCTGCCAACGGGTCAATACCGGTATATACTTCTCTGTTAAAAAACACTGTTTCTTTTTCAATTATAGTTAAAGCAAGCGTTTAAAGTCCTGCAGCGTAACGGACATATGGACAGAGAACTGTAAAACAAATTCGTCGTACTAAGGGCACGGCATTAGGGAAGACGGGCCCATCCCTACAGCGCCCTCCGCCGCCCTAACGTTCCGTGGGCTGAATTAGGTACCCGTTTACTGCAGGAAGGGCAGAGAGAGTTTTCAAGCCGTAAAAATCCGCCCCGCGACTGATTCGAACCCATGACTGCCAGTTTCATGCCATGTTTTTACATTGGACGAAAACGGAGAGGGGAGTGGCTGCATTTCAGAACCACGACGTAGGAATGTTAAAAAACAGAACAAGAATTTCATATGCACAAGCTACCAAGAGAACAAAACCGTTACGTGCACAAGCTACCAATTTACATAATGCATATGTCATTGACTCATCAAGCATTCTGATTGGAAAGATTAAGAGAAGTGCCGTATTTCATCGTGGCTTTAGGGAAGGTGCGGGGGGGGGGAGGGAGGTTGAAGGGGAGGGGAGGCGACCCATACATCTGTCGTTTTCACAGCGTTGTTCCTGTGCGGGGTCACTATTGTTATCTAGCGGATGGGTCATGGAAAATCACGGTCTTTGAACAGCTTCCAGGTTCTGGTATCAACCGAGTTACAAAATACTTTTGTGAAGTCTTCCTCCGTCTCCTCCTCCTTCTCTTTGTCACCGTCATCATCATCATCATCATCATCATCATCACCATCATCATCACCACCGCCGCCACTCCCACATCATCATCATCATCATCATCATCATCATCATCATCATCACCACCACCACCACCACCACCACCACCACCACCACCGCCGCCGCCGCCGCCGCATCATCCATCATCATCATCATCATCATCATCATCATCATCATCATCTTCTTCTTCTTCTTCTTCTTCTTCTTCTTCTTCATTGTCATCATCATCATCATCATCATCGTCATCTTCATCATCATCATCATCATCATCACCACCACCACTACCACCACCACCACCACCACCATCATCATCATCATCATCATCACCACCACCACCACCACCACCACCACCACCACCACCATCATCATCATCATCATCATCACTGTTAACATGTTGATCTCCATTACTGTGTTTCTAAAACGTTGCGTGGCGGTTTCAGCTCCGTGTCTTCAAGCTGGCCAAGTCCTGGCCGACCCTCAACATGCTCATCTCCATCGTGGCCCGAACGGTCAGCGCCATCGGTAACCTTGTCATCGTCCTCTGGATCGTCGTCTTCATCTTTGCGGTCATGGGCCAGCAGCTGTTCGGCGAGCACTACAAGCTGTTCTCCAATGACACGTTGTACCCAGAAGAAGGCGGCCAAATACCTCGTTGGAATTTCTGGTACGGGCTCTGGTTAACGTAGAAATGAGAACTAAATATTTAACGTGTGTTTCCAGTCAGTCGCTTACACACTTTGGTCCGTTCGTTTGCTTTTCAGCTGCTGCGTGTAGGCTGTGGATTATTAGCAAAACGAAGAAATTTAGGATATCAACTGATCAGATTTACTTAGTTGATACAGGGGGTTCAGGATTTACTGAAAACACTCACGAGAACTAGACTGGAAACAAAAAACAATTCAGGATATACTGAAAAACACCCACGAGAACTAGACTGGCAACAATTCAGGATTTACTGAAAACACTCAGGAAGAACTAGACTGGCAACAGTTCAGGATTTGCTGAAAACACTCAGGAAAAAACTCACTATACTGGCAACTGTTCAGGATTACTGAAAACACTCAGGAGAACTAGACTGGCAACTGTTTCAGGATTACTGAAAACACTCGGGGAAAAAATATACTGGCAACTATTCAGGATTACTGAAAACACTCACGAGAATTAGATTGGCAACTGTTCAGGATTTGAAACTGAAAAAAAACAGTCAGGATTTAAAAAACTAGACTAGATTGGGAACTCTTCAGGATTACTGAAAACACTCAGAACTAGACTGACAACAGTTCAGGATTTACTGAAAACACTCAGGAAGAACTAGATTGGCAACAGTTCAGGATTTACTGAAAACACTCACGAGAAACTAGACTGGCAACAGTTCAGGATATACTGAAAACACTCACGAGAACTAGACTGGCAACAATTCAGGATTTACTGAAAACACTCAGGAAGAACTAGACTGGCAACAATTCAGGATTTATTGAAAACACTCATGAAGAACTAGACTGGCAACAGTTCAGGATTTACTGAAAACACTCAGAAGACCTAGACTGGCAACTGTTCAGGATTTACTGAAAACACTCAGGAAGCAACTGTTCAGGAAACTAGACTGGCAACTGTTCAGGATTTACTGAAAACACTCGGGAGGAACTAGACTGGCAACAGTTCAGGATTTACTGGAAACACTCAGGACAATACTTGCAACTGTTCAGGATGTACGATGTATAGGAGAACTAGGATGACAACTGTCTAGGTCTTACTGAGGACTGATAGGGGAACTAAGATGGTGATGATGACAATCACGACCACCAAAACGATGATGATGACGATGGTTAAAGCAATGAATATTAACATTAAAGGCGACGAAAATGATGATCGCGACGGTGACCATGATGATGACAGTGCTTACGACACTAACACAAACGATAACAATGAGGAGGATGATAAAAACAATGATAATTATATCAACGACGACGGAAAGGATTGTGATGGTTTTAATGACAACGACGAAATCATATATGACGACCATAGCGATGACGAGGACGACGACGATGATGATGATGATGATGGTGATGCTGACGATGATGATGATGATGCTGATGACGATGATGATGATGACGACGACGACGACGACGAAGACGATGATGTTGATGACGATGATGACGATAACGATGACGATGATGACGACGACGACGATGACGATGATGATGATGATGATGATGATGATAGCGACTGTCTGGGTGGGCAGTGACTTCATGCACTCGTTCATGATCGTGTTCCGGGTGCTGTGCGGAGAGTGGATCGAGTCCATGTGGAACTGCATGAGGGTGGCAGGCTGGCCCTGTATTCCCTTCTTCCTCCTCACCATGATCATCGGCAACCTCGTGGTATGCCTCTCCGTCCGTCGTCCGTCCGTTCGTCTGTGTGTTCGTCCGTCTATCTGTCTTCTCTCTCTCTCTCTCTCTCTCTCTCTCTCACCCACCCACCCACCCTTTCCTACCCTTCCATTCCCCCTCTTTGTTAGAGGTAAGTGTCTTCGCTCTTCTATGTTTCAACGTGTACGCGCGCGCTATCACATGCACACTGTTTCCTGTTTGTACGCAACTACCCCCCCCCCCTCCCCTCCCCCTCACTTCCCTACCCCTGCTAGCTGCTCCCAGTTCTCTTCTCATCGTTTCTTCTTCTCGTACATAGATGGAAATCGTGCGTGTGTCTGATTGACTGCATGATGGTGTTTTTGTCGGCTGCACATGATTATACTTTTTTTAATCATCATTTTTTAATTCACTCAAACAGTTAGAGCTTACAGGTGCGCAGAAAGAGGACAGTGCGCAAAATCGATACATCAGCAGCATTTCTGTAAGTCTAGCCCATAAACATTTATTAAACGAAACAAAACGGAGAAAAAAAAAATCTGACATAAACATCAAAGGAAAAAAGCACGTTAAGTTGTTGTTGTTTGTCGTACCCTGGCTAAAAGACTCCAGGTATCATCATCCAAACAGCCGAAGCACTTGAACACTATGGTACAAATGCATCAGCTAAGGATGAGAACATTACGTGTGTGACCGTTTTTGATTACCCCGCCACGTGGGCAACCACACTCCGACTTCGTGGGATTTGGGAGACTGATAATGTTATGCTAGGAGCTTGTCACAACTGAAGACAATCCCCGCATAACTATGCAGAGCATAACAACATTCTGATCACGGCCTTAAGCCAAGGTGGGCATATTAAGTAAAATACAGCTTTGACTAAGTTTTTTTTTCAGCACATGGTATATTTGTGCTTGCATTTAGTCGGTAGTTGTGTGTGTGTGTGTGTGTGTGTGTGTGTGTGTGTGTGTGTGTGTGTGTGTGTGTGTGTGTGTGTGTGTTTGTTTTTTTTTTTTTTTTTTTTTTTTTATTTTTTTTTTTTGGGGGGGGGGGGGGGGGTATGCCATGTGGTCGGTCAGGTGGGTTAAAATGGAAACGAAAACTGCGTTTACCTGCTCTACTTCCTATCCAAAAGGGCTTTTTTTGGCCCTTCTGATTTTTTATGTTGTTTATTGCACATTTGTTTATTTCTTGTCACTAATAAGTCATTGAATGACTCGCTCGTGTGACGTGCCGTCTCTGGCACCGGGACAGTCATGGGTCTCTCTGCATCACTCACTCCCCCCCCCCCCCCCCCCCCACCCCCACCCCGTCATGCGCATCAGAGTAGAGGGGATATGGACACTTCAGTCCACAAAGTTGTTCCCATTGTGTTATCCATTACTCCGCAAGGAAAGTTATCTTTTCACCCGTGTCTTTTGTTCTCCCACAGCAGGATAACATAGAAAGAACTGAACCAATTTCAACCAAAGTTCGTCAAAAGAAGGTGTCTCGGGGACGCACTCCCAGTAAATTTTGGGACGGGTCCGTGACGGATCCAGATCAAATGTCGGACCTTAGATCTTTTTGATCATTATACATCTTTAACCTGTTTCACAAGAAGAGTGTAACAAAAGTTTCTGATTCACTTTTTAGTGTGTGTGTGTGTGTTTTTTTTTTTTCATCATCATGCCATATTACGTGACTGTGATGCTTCATTTTGATTTTAACTCTATAATTTCGTGGCATTTTCCGTTTTATTTTGACCCCGTTTTAAACGAGTGGGTGGTGATTCAAGACCCCCCCCCCCCCCCCTTCCCCCTGCACCCCCTTTCCCCCTCCCTCTGTTTCCCAGGTCTCAACCTGTTCCTGGCCTTGCTGCTCAGCTCGTTCGGCTCGGAGAACCTGCAGAAGTCGGAGACGGAGGAGGAGGTCAACAAGCTGGCGGAGGCCATCAACCGCTTCAAACGCTTCGGCAGCTGGGTCAAGGTCAAGGTCATCGTCTGCCTGAAGGTTCGCCTGAAGCAGGGCAAGACCAAGCCCCCGCCCGCCAGCATGCAGGTCTCCCCGGAACTGAACGGCAACAAGGAGCCGCTGGTGGACGGCGTCAATGGTGAGTGGAGAGGCGGCTGGAGTAGGGAGGGGGGGGGGGGGTTCTTTTCAGTCGGATAGGCAGCACCTTTGCTCTTCGAGACGGAGTTCTTTACCGTCCTGATGACAGGAAAAATAAAAGAAAAAAAAATGTCAGCGTTATTCGAATAGTATTTGTAGTAGGAAGATAGTGCGATTCGCTTAGTACTAATGGAAGCTTACGCTTAAAAAAAAAAACAACAACAAACAGCCGTGCTTTGGGGCATACGCTACATTGCACTTCGGGCAGTTTTCAAGGCGTGAACCGCTGAACGCTACAATGAGTTTGTACCCGCACATGCCCAGGGAGATTCTGGCACATTGCACAGAACTGACTGGCTGCGTAAATGAATGACGAACGGTCTGTGAGAAACAGTACAACTTCGGCCAGCATGACATTCTCTGCTTCTTCCTACCTCAGAGTTTTCATTGGCTCGATTTTGAGGCCCCCTCCCGCCCTACATCTTGGGGAATGTATGGACAGGCAGTCATATTGAAAAAGGCATAACTTAACTTCGCAAGCGTTGAAGCTAGAATTGTCAAAGGCCGAGTGAATATGTTTTAAAGTGACGACGACGTGTTGGCAACAGATGGCCTTGTTCGTCTTGACCAGTTCTGTTTTGTCTGTTTCAGCAGTCGAGAAGACACCCGATGACTTCCCTGATGGCGCAAAGGTAGGCTGATTAAACTGTATGTTCTGTCTAAAGACTGGCACCGCTTATGCGATTTGTTTATAGCTCTTCTGTGGGTGTTGGCGTTTTGTTTTAATTGAATACACACACACACACACACACACACACACACACACACACACACACACACACACACACACACACACACACACACACACACACTCGTACGCACACACGCACGCACATGCACACACAGGCGCGCACGCACGCACAGACGTACATGCACACACACATACGCACACGCACACACACACACACACACACACACACACACACACACACATACACACACACACTCAGTTGCTTGTTTTTGTTGGCACTGCATTTTCTTTGCCCTCTTTTGTGTGTGTGTGTGTGTGTGTGTGTGTGTGTGTGTGTGTGTGTGTGTGTGTGTGTGTGTGTGAGAGAGAGAGAGGGGGGGAGCACAATAAGGAAAGGAAATCGAGCACACCCTAAGTAAACCACAAAGAGAACCCACCAAACAAGATTTCCAAACATCTGCACTTAATCCTAGATCAGCCAGGCTTAAACGAAATCAAATTTAAAGTTTTGCTCCGCACACAAAAACGGACATCGGCGAAACTGACGATGAGTGACAGATGTTTTCTTTCTTTTACATTTTATGCATTATATGTTTTTTAATAAATGTTCTCTGCCATTCTTCTTTGCTTTAGGTTTGCCGATACAGGCGACACTGTCCGCCGTTATAATGTTCAGATTCGTTCATTCGGATGTTGACTTTGGTGTATTATCTGTAATGCTGATAACGTAATATTGTGGCTTCAGGCTGAAGTTATGCTAGTGTTGGACACACCTTGGAGCCCGTGACCTACGTCAATTCCTTGTTATGCGACAGGCTGTCAAGTAGGAACTACTATAGTAATCGGCTGCAGAGGAAGAATCTTGTGTCTCTTCGAGGAGAGGACATGAAACCCTCAGACGGCAATGTGGCTGTTTGCAAGGCGATTTAATGCAACAGAAAAAGTCATACATTCAGTGTTTCCTTCCTTTCTCCATTCGTAAGCAAGATCTCCATTAGCGACAATTTTTGCATTCAGCACTATTTTTCATCCTATCATGAAGATGACCGCATTGCGTCTTCGGGGATAGGTTCAGTAATCGTCCAGTACGATCATACCCGCCACCACCACCACTCCTCTCCCACCCTACCCCAGGATCTTGCGTTTGCTTTGGGGGTAGGTCGTGTTTCTCCCAATCCTTTGTTATCAGGTATAACGGCGAATGTTCACCAGCAGGAACTCTACGACTCTTCAGTGTAACTGTCTCGACTGAATGCTGACGCAGGGTTCGACCAAAAAGCGTTTGTGGTGCATGGGGAAAATATGGCTGTACAAGTCCAGAAAAAAAAAATGTTGCGATACTTGGATTTTTGTAAACTCCTCGGAGATGGCATTCATCAAGACTTCTGTTCACCTGTTTTGTGTGTGTGTGTGTGTGTGTGTGTGTGTGTGTGTGTGTGTGTGTGTGTGTGTGTGTGTGTGTGCGTGTGTGTGTGTGTGTGTGTGTGTGTGTGTGTGTGTGTGTGTGTGTGTGAGGCATCCAATATATTCAACAAGATCGTGCCTGATTTAGGGACGAATCGTGATGGATGTATGGGAATAAAGAGCAGAGTGGGTTGAAATGGGACTGGGTGAAATGTGGTGCATTGTATTAATGAGGACACCGTGTAGGCGTACCAGGTGATTCCCCAAAGCGTTCCTTCGAGATGCGCTGGCAAAAAAAAAACTCCAGCAGCGCCACCCATCACGTTACTCCCACCGTGTCCTTTGCTCACAGATCTCGTTGTCGCGGGCCTCCAGCATCAACTCCCAGAAGAAGCCGCTGAAGAGTCCCACGGGGTCGGTGGCCTCCTCGGGCTCCTCCTCCTCACTGTCCACGGACCACGGCATGGACAAGGTGCTGGCTGACGGCGACCCCGAGATCAACGAGGTGGACGTCGTCTACAAGAAAGAGCCGGACGACTGCCTCTGCAAGGTAGGCTGCGTTGGGCTGGGAGCCAGTGGTGTGTGAGGAATGGGCTGGGTTTGAGGTGGCGTGCTTCGGGCCAGAGATGGTGGAAAATGTGTGTGGGAAGGGAAGGAGAGGGGTGTGAAGGGGGTTGGAAAGGGGGGGGGGGGGGGGGTGGAGGGGGAGGGGGACTGATTGTTTTGTAAGGTGTAGTCTAACGACTATCTCTGTACGACAGGCGGCGTTGCTGTGGAAGTCAAAGGATTTAGCAGAAAGATTGTTTAATTTTCGATGGTGGATGGTATGTGTATGTCTGTCTGTCTGTCTGTCTTTGTGTCTCTGTCTGTCTGTCTGTGTGCCTCTCTATTGGTATGTCTGTCTGCCTGTGTGTGTGTGTTTGTGCGTGTGCGCTCGCGCGCGCACGTCTCTGTGTTTGTGTGTCTGAGTAGGGGGGGGGGGGGGGGGGGGGGGGGGCGGGGTACTTAACGCGCACACAATTGTGTGCTTGATTTGTTGATGTGATCTGCAAGAAAGACTTTGGCGACTGTCTGTATGTTAAACTATGTCGTTAATTGAGTCGTTCGTTTTCAGTTTGGTTTTTTTTTTCTCATAGCTTATATAAAAAAAAAGTGGAAAATGAAAATGGACGGAGAAGAGTCATCAGTAAATTGGTGGAAGTGGGAGGGGCATGCGGGGCTGTGTGTGTGTGGACGTTGCCTAAGACTGAGACGACGATGGTCACACGCCACAATTAGGGGTTTGCACCAAGTCACTATATAATCCATGTAAGCGTTTTGAGGCCTAGCATAGTTTGAGTCAGCACTTGATATTAAGCTGATAGCTAATTGAAAGATACGAATCGTTTTCACTTTTTTTTTCCACCGATGACATCATTCACATTCTTCAAATACTTGACCTTCCCCTTAGCTGACGTCACACGTCAGTCCTTCGCACTTACCCGTGACCCTATCTTTGCGCCAGATAGCTTTCCTCAAATAGTCCCGTTCCTTTTTATTTCAACCTTGGAACCCACAGACTTCAACCCTAATGACCATATGAAAGAAAAACGATGAGATTCAACTTTCAGATACAATAGAAATTATCAAAACAATCTGATTGCGTCAGTCTATAAATACTCGACTCCTTAAGCAAGGCCTTGGCGTATTGATTTCTGGTGTGCAGCCTGTCTCAGCTGGATAGGCTGCACCAGGCCGGAAGCCAGTGGCGTGAGTTTGATGGTTGAAAATGGTGACGTGTGCCGTGTATGTGTGAAAACTGCATTAAGCTGACGTGAGTTTGTGCGTGTAGAATGCATTACGCTGTATAGTGTTGTGTGTGCGAACAAACGCATTAAAGCTATCGTGTGATTGTGTGTGAAGACTGCATTAAGCTTTCTTGCACGATTTACTCTGACCGTTGCAGATTGAATAATGCATCTCTCGTGTACAGTCTGTTGGGACGGGCGAGGGGGCTGGGGAGGGACGTTTCCCGTCATCAACAAACGGCTTGCATTCGCGTTCTTACTCACGACTAGCACAAGTGAAGTTATAGTGCAGTTTAAACTCAAAGAGTTCACTTCCAGGAAAAATTGCCCAGGTGCACAGAAATGAATATGCTTATAAGACAGAAACGTTGACGGAAAGGACAGTACTTTCGATTGTTTACATTCCAATGTGTGTTCTTACCCTCCAAAATTAGGGTGTGTATGAAGTAGCGAGCACTTGCAGCATCCATGATAAGCATACGTGTGTGTAGATCAACATCCAATGATCCGAGACAGACAGACAGACAGACAGACAGAGAATGTGTGTGTGTGTGTGTGTGTGTGTGTGTGTGTGTGTGTGTGTGTGTGTGTGTGTGTGTGTGAGGGAGAGAATGTGTGTGTGTGTGTGAGTGTGAGAGGGAGAGAATGTGTGTGTGTGTGTGTGTGTGTGTGTGTGTGTGTGTGTGTGTGTGTGAGAGAGAGAGAGAGAGAGAGAGAGAGAGAGCGCGCGCGCGCGCGTGTGTGTGTGTGTGTGTGCGTGCGCGCGCGCGCACATGCATACCTGACTGCGCGCACTGTGCGTGCCCTGCTGTTGTAGTGGTGATCTCACCTCCAGGCCCTGACCTGTGTGTGTTCAGGTGTGCATGAGGCAGCCACTGTGTCAGAGCCTGTCCAATTCCAGCACGGGCCAGCTGTGGTGGAAACTGCGCTGCTTCATGTTCGCCGTCACCGAGCACAAGTACTTCGAGACCTTCATCATCGCCATGATTCTCGTCAGCAGCATCGCTCTGGTAGGTCGTAGTTCTTTCGCATGTTGAACGTCATTTTTTTTTCTTCTACGTTTTGTTCTCTCATGTTTTACAACTTCTTGTGTGTGTGTGTGTGTGTGTGTGTGTGTGTGTGTGTGGTTTACGTCATCTTTTCTCTTGTTTTTCTTTTCTTGTGTTCGGCTTTGAAAACGGTGGAAAACATTAGCCTATGTTCGGAAATTCGTCACAAAACATTTCATGCTCACGATTCAATACTCGTTTTGCGCCAAATATTAGATGATCAAATGATTGTTCATTCTTCGTTTTCATTGTCATAAATGGTGTCTGTTTCGCCTGAAGAAAACCTAAGAGGTTGAAATGCATCGTGTTTCTTCCTGTAATCTGTTTGTCTGTTTTGTCCAGCGAAACTAGTAACTTTTCTTTTTAGAATTCATGCTCTATCAATATCGTGATGTGTTTCCGGTAATAATAATCGTAACCGTTTTCAAAGCCTGGTTTGTACCTAGTTCATTGTTCAAAGCAACAACAACACCCTTTCCAAGGCTCCTTTGAGTTTTACCCTTACGGCTATTTTTTGGCGTAGAAGGCTCTGTCTTCCACATTTTGCGTGTTAATTTGTTGTATTTTTTTTTTTTGTTTTGATTGCCAATAACATCGGCTATCTGATACTGAGGATAGAAATGTAGCAGGAATCTGACACGAACTGGTTGTTTACACCAGGGATAAGATTGACTTACGTTGAGGATAACATTACGACGATAAAATTTAGGATAACACTACATGTTCGGGATAGTACTAAAGTTGCCTGTAAATTATCCAGAACAAGACTGAAGTTTCCACACTGAGAATACTTCTAAAGTAGCCTGTAAACATTCAGGATGAGACCGAAGTATATTTGTTCAGCTTTCGATCAAAGTCTATAAACGTGGAGAACGAGACTGACCTG
>JADBJO010001073.1:417500-420000 GCA_016801955.1 Conus betulinus
ACACAAAATTTGGCATTGGACAGAGTGGAGAGTGCCCTTGTGGTGAGGGACAATGACAACTGACCACATCCTTCAAGTCTGTACGACGTATGCAGCATCCAGGAAAAAGTACTGGGCCAACACCGACAGCAGTGGAAGCCAAGCTGTACGGCACCCTGGAGGAACTGCGACGGACGGCAGCCTTCATCGAGGACACCCTAACAGGATGGCGAACGAGGGAGAAGAAAAAGAAGGATGTTGCAAGAGAAAACCCAAACCTCATGTTGCCATGAAATCGTTTGACGCACGTGCATGCTGCTGTGCACAAGAACTCGGTCTGTTGTCTCGTCCGCAAGACTGTCACCCAGACCACCGCAAGTGGTGTGGTGGAGAGCAGAAGGTTGGGGGGAGGGGAACCCTCATCCGTACTAGACTTGTGATTCTCTCGTTTCCAAGAGAAGCGCGTTCTCCGCTGGGCCACCACTGCACGAACGTTTTTAAGCAACGAACATTAAACAGTGGGATTACGTGCTGATAGGTCCGAAACCCCATATGATAAACCATTCACACTCCTGGCAATAAAAATGAAAAAAACAAAGAAGGAAAAAAAACGATGACACTCGTAACAACGTGATAAGTTACCATGTATCATTTCTGCAAGCGCTTCCCGTCACACACACACACACATATATATATATATATATATATATATATATATACACACAAGGTAAAAAAAAAGTTCCACATTTTCTTCATGCAAGGTTAAAATCAAACATTAAAACTCGAGCTTTCACCCACAGGCTTCATCAGGATATTGTCCTGAAAAATATATATATATATATATATGAACAATTAAGTAGTGGGTGAAAACAAGTGCAGGTTAACAATTCTTCCATCATTACAGTAATGATTTGGCAAAGATTTGAAATTGAGAGGAAAAAAAATAAAATAATAAAATTAATGAAGTAAATAGGAAAATGTATATCATAAATATGAAAACCCTTTCACTAGCTGCATGAGGAAACTATCACACAACCTCTCTCGAAGGCAGATCTATATGTATCGCCTGCTCCGAGGCCTTTCGTCCGCTGAATCGGACTCATCAGGGAAACACAGCTGATTGTGTCTGTGCTCTTGGCGTCGGATAGGGACACACACCACAGTCCATGATTCTGTGGTGTTCCGACCGCCAAGGGTTCGAAAAAGAATCTAACAGCACCCCCCAAAGCAGCCAGCGAAAGGTAGTAGAATTAAACAAAACAAAAGTGTGGAGAGGAAAAAAAGTTGTTGAAAACTAAAAACACTCCGCAAACAGTATAAAATGTAAGGGACAATCTTTGAGCCTATGCTTGAGGATCCATTTAAGGATGCAAGGGAGATCAAAAGATATGGAACAGTCTGAGTGGTCAGCTCTACTGTTCAATAACCCAAGCATTGTCAGCAGCTAAGAATTGTGCAGAGCAACCTTTCCTTGGATCTCCTAAGAGATGCAATCACCCACTGATTGACCAAACAATATAATGCTGACACAATTAAGTAGTGGGGGAAAACAAGTGCAGGTTAACAATTTCCATCATCATTACAGTAATGATCTGGAAAGATTTGAAATTGAGAAAAAAAAAAATAATAATAATAATTAAGATGAAGTAAAAGGAAAATGTATATCATTAATATGAAAACCCTTTCACTAGCTGCATGAGGAAACTATCACAACCTCTCTCGAAGGCAGATCTATATGTATCGCCTGCTCTGAGGCCTTTCGTCTAGTGAATCGGACTCATCAGGGAGACACGGCTGATTGTGTCTGTGCTCTTGGCGTCGGATAGGGACACACCACAGTCCATAATTCTGTGGTGTTCCGACCGCCAAGGGTTCGAAAAAGAATCTAACAGCACCCCCAAAGCAGCCAGCGAAAGGTAGTAGAATTAAACAAAACAAAAGTGTGGAGAGGAAAAAAGTTGTTGAAAACTAAAAACACTCCGCAAACAGTATAAAATGTAAGGGACAATCTTTGAGCCTATGCTTGAGGATCCATTTAAGGATGCAAGGGAGATTAAAAGATATGGAACAGTCTGAGTGGTCAGCTCTACTGTTCAATAACCCAAGCATTGTCAGCGGCTAAGAATTGTGCAGAGCAACCTTCCTTGATCTCCTAAGAGATGCAATCACCCACTGATTGACCAAACAATATAATGCTGAACATTAAGTAGTGGGGGGAAAACAAGTGCAGGTTAACAATTCTTCCATCATTACAGTAATGATTTGGCAAAGATTTGAAATTGAGAGGAAAAAAAAATAAAATAATAATTAAGATGAAGTAAATAGGAAAATGTATATCATAGATATGAAAACCCTTTCACTAGCTGCATGAGGAAACTATCACAACCTCTCTCGAAGGCAGATCTATATGTATCGCCTGCTCCGAGGCCTTTCGTCCGCTGAATCGGACTCATCAGGGAAACACGGCTGATTGTGTCTGTGCTCTTGGCGTCGGATAGGGACACACCACAGTCCATAATTC
>JADBJO010001073.1:430000-462500 GCA_016801955.1 Conus betulinus
TACACAACGTTTAATAGAGAAGAAGAAAAAAAGAAAGAAAGCAAGAACGGTTTGTCTAATCCACGGTGTGTTTGCAGTTATGATGAGCAAAATGTATTTATCATCATCATCAGTTTTGCCATATTTCTGTTGATGTTGATATCATCATTGTGTTGTTTTGTGGTGGTGGTTGTTGTTATTAATCTTTGTTCTACACTTCTTTACTTTTAAACGTGTCGTAAACAGCACATTTTAAAACTTCTAAGAAATTATGTGGCTCGGCGTCATTTCAAGAAACTCTGTGTGGTTCAGTATGTTTATTTTTATTTTTATTTTTTTACTTTGGCACTTTGATTGATAATGATTATGCCATCACTCAGGTTTTCATCCAGCAGTTCAGTGTTTGATCATCAGCACATTTCTTTTTGCTACAAACTGTTGACTTTGCTGACGGGTTTGAATCTTATTTGATAGAAATATCTGTTAATTTGTGTATGTATTGAAAATCAATTTTCAAACAAAGTTTTTTTTTTCAAAATGGTATTTACGGGGTGTACGAAAATACTTGTAGTTTTATTTGATGTTTAGTATTATGATCAAGAAATAACATCTTTATATAGAAAGGCACACACATACGTTCCATGTATGGATTTGTTTTTAATTAGTCGATCTTTTCCCTTTATTTGGGGGTGAAGTGGTGGTTAATAAATACACACACACACACACACACACACACACACACACACACACACACACACACACACTGTACCATCTACGAACACAAGGATTTTTGTTTTACTTTTTGTATTAGTTATCAATTGTTTCGCTTGTTGAATTAGGTAACGACCTTTTTTTTTAAGTCCATTACGTAATATTCTTTTGTTGTCCTTAAAATTACTTCAGATGGTCATGTTACACATTTCCTCCTATCAGTAATGTTTCCTTACACACACACTCCAAATGTCCCTCTCCTCAACTAATACCATCTTCCTCTCTCACTTTTCTTTTCCCTTTATGACATCATTCTTAAATTGTGAAAATTACATTAAGTAGACATCAACAAACACTGGCACGTGTGAAGGGAAATAAAGCGACATTCCCTCCCTCGTTATGAAAGTGTTTATGTGATGAAAAGACGCTTGTTTTATGTTCCTGTCTCTGTGTGCCTTTTGGAAATTTGTTTTCATTTTCAGAGGCGATTTTGCTTTTCCACGTAAAAAATAAAAATGACAAGAAATATTTACAAGTACTGAAATCCTTCCATCAGCAAAGTAATAGTTTAATCGTGGAACATGAAGCTGTCGGTTTATAGTGTAGAGTTGCATCCCTTTATTTTAGTCCGTAGGACAGATTTTGAATGAAGCTTTCTTGTACTTTCTGGGAATCCATTCAAATTAACCCGCTGTACCTTTATCCAGTTTTTTTTTTTCGCTTACGATGAGGTTCAGATTCTAAGAGCTATTGGGAAGAGGGAAGGCGGAAAAGATGGAGGTTTGGTGTTTTCCCTGGCAGGACTGTGCTCCAGGTATACTTCCAAATGGGTATTGTGTCGTTAGCTGAATAACATCGGTGGCAAAGAAGAGGTTCGTCTTCGCTTTGTTTAGAAATGGAATTCAGTTGTCGCAGGTCGACAAATTATTCTATAGTACACAAGTTAGCTCAGTTAAAAACACTAATAACGGGTTTTGAAAAAAAAAAGTCAAAAACCTATCTTTACATAGTGTTTTTTGCAGCTCTGTAGGAAACAACATTTCCACATAGCCAAGTGAAGTTGGTATTCTGTTGTGTTTTGAACAAGATGGTCGTCTCCCCCACTCCCCCCCCCCCCCCCCCCCTCTCTCTCTCTCTCTCTCTCTCTCTCTCTCTCTCTCTCTCTCTCTCTCTCTCTCTCTCTCTCTCTTCTCTGATTGATCCTATTCGCACTGGCAACCACTGGCCTCTTAACTAAATGAAAGTAGACCTGAAGATGTCTATGTGTACGTCACAAAAACCAAGGTTCTTTTCAACATCACCTTTCACGAATGCTGCCCCTTCCTATGTGCGTGCCCGTGCCTGATCACTCTCGCGTCCCTGCGATCTTCACTGTCTTCGTTCTGAGATCTTGCTCACTGTCTGCCATGTACTAGTTCTCTGAATAAGATGGAGTAGAAGCTTCGTGTTTTGCATCTTCCCGTTGATCCTACATGATTTTCTGTTTTTACCCACGACCGAACGGGCACATCAGGTTCAATACGACCCTGGTCCAATACGTCCCATGCTCAGAACGTCTCTCAAGCCCAAATAGTCCCATGTTCAGAATGTCTCAAGCCCAATAGTCCCCCATGTCCAGAACGTCTCAAGCCCAAAAGTCCCATGTTCAGAACGTCTCAAGCCCAAACGTCCATGTTCAGAACGTCTCAAGCCCAATAGTCCCATGTTCAGAACGTCTCATATCCAATAGTCCCATGTTCAGAACGTCATATCCAATAGTCCCATGTTCAGAACGTCTCATATCCAATAGTCCCATGTTCAGAACGTCATATCCAATAGTCCTATGTTCAGAACGTCTCAAGCCCAATAGTCCCATGTTCAGAACGTCTCATATCCAATAGTCCCATGTTCAGAACGTCTCATATCCAATAGTCCCATGTTCAGGGCGTCTCATATCCAATAGTCCCATGTTCAGAACGTCATATCCAATAGTCCTATGTTTAGGGCGTCTCATATCCAATAGTCCCATGTTCAGAACGTCTCATATCGAATAGTCCTATGTTCAGTACGTCTCAAGTCCAATACGCCTCATATTCAGTACGTCTCTCAAGTCCAATACGCCCCATATTCAGTACGTCTCTCTCAAGTCCAATACGCCCCGTATTCATTACGTCTAAAGTCCAATACATCCTATGTTGAGTATTTCCAAAGTCCAACATATCGTATGTTCAATAGTGTTAAGTGTTATGTTGTCAACTAATACTGTAACCTACTGCTAGCCCTAAGCCTAACGCTACCCCTACTCGAGGTCCAGTTCGTCGTGGGTTCCGAACCCTAACCCAAACGTACTCCTAAACCTAATCCAAATTTTAACCCCAATCCTACGTCTGCTACCTGTGACGTACTGAACCTGGTAATGATTGAACCTGGAACTTGCCAAAACGGCCTCTTAGAATTTGGTCGTGTGTTGTGATTTCGTCTCTAGAGACCAGGGAAACGCGTCTCCTGCAGACGAAATGGGTGAAACTACCTGTGTGGGGTTAACACCTGTTGAAAAAAAAACACACGGCTTGCCTGTGATGTGTGCCCCTTTCGTTCAAAAACGACCCCGAACAAGCGACCTCTTTGATGTCTGGTTCTCTACCCTTGACTGGTTTTGTTGCACCTTCTGCCTCGATGATCGAGCTGAAGATCCCAACACACACACACACACACACACACACACACACACGTACGCGCGCGCGCGCGCGCGCACACACACACACACACACACACACACACACACACACACACACACACTCACACACACACACACAGGTGTTTGTTGAAAAAGAAGAGTGCGAGTTGTGACCAGATGAAATGGAAAGTTGACCCAGGCATTGAAGAAGGGGTTTTCTCCCCTAAAGGGGGTAGCAGGTGACATGATAGAGTACACACGGCGACACAGGCGAAAGGGACCTCATCTTAGCAGAGGTATAGTGTTTAGCATGAAGTACGGACCATCAATACACAGCATGTGTTGTCGAACTGATGATGTGGCATGACTGTGTAGTCTATGGCATGACAACCCCTAACGCTGCGAACAACAGCGTGTGCAGCAGAGGAGATAGCATTGAAGGCATTACATTTTCTCATTCATGTTCATAGCAGAAAAGGTATAACTGCAAAATCAACTAGAAATCCATCTCCTGTTGCATTGCTAAGGTGTCTGTGTGTTATCTTCACTGTTTAATGTGGTCATGATTGTGTTTTGATTCGCACGTGGGTCTGACATAAAATGGTTAATGCTGGTATGCAAGAGAATTTCAAGGACTGAATTTTTTTGTCACCTTCGATTTGAAATGTTATGAAGGTCTGCTCCGTCAGATGACTTTGGAGTGTGTCTCTTACAAGTTGTAGGGACGTGTACAGCACCCGCGCACCACATAGCCCGATATATATGTGTGTGTGTGTGTGTGTGTGTGTGTGTGTGTGTGTGTGTGTGTGTGTGTGTGTGTGTGTGAAAACTTATATACATACATGAAAAACAATATCAAAATTTCTGCCGTGTCATTTGTAGTTAAGCCTCTTTCGTTTAAAATCCTATTCATCTTCGGTACAAACAAAAAAGAAAACTGTCTTTCGAGCTCATTTTGCACACACACACACACACACACACACACACACACACACACACACACACACACACACACACACACACACACACGCTCAATCCACAAAATCTATTTATTCATTTTCCTCAGATCTTCTAAAAGATACAAAAATAGATAAAAATGATATCGCCGGAAAACCAACGTTTTCACCCATTCCAAAATGGGTACAATCAAAAGCTTCCTTTGACATTGATTACAATGATTTAACTAAAAAGGATTCTCCCAACATTTTGAGAAATTTTGTCTACTCTCACTTAGAAAATAAGTACAACCATCACTTAAAAATATTCACAGATGGCTCAGTATTAGATGATAATAGCACGGGAGCAGCTTTCATAATCCCTAGCTTAAAAATAGAAAAGTTATTTTATCTTGGTAAAAGTCTGTCTATATATAGCGCAGAATTACTTGCTATACTCAAATCATTGGATTTCATTTTGAATTTCCCCATAAATAACAGCCCAATTGTAATATGTGCTGATTCAAAAGCAGCATTGAATGGTATTAAGTCTTCTAATTCATGTGTACGATTACTACCTGATAACTGAAATCAATCATATAGTACACCTTCTTTCCCAAAAAGGCATTAATATTACTTTTTGTTGGGTGCCTTCTCATTTTGGTATATCAGCAAATGAACAAGTAGACAAAGTTGCAAAAAAGGCAGCTCAAAACCTTAGCGGCACAATAGCAATAAAAGTTCGCTTAGATCTGGCAGAATGTTTCTCTATCATAAATAAAACATCTCATGATAATGCAACAAAAACACTGAGGAACTCGGACATATATTATTATAACAATTGCATCAAATGTAATGACAAAAGCAATGGGATAACATCATACAAAAGATTTATTTCTCATCCCAGGGAGATTGAAAGTCTGATCCATAGGCTTCGTTTAAACTCGTTTAAAACAAAATACTGCAAAGATATTAAATGTATGTGTGGAGATTCTATAAGTGTCAATCATTTACTGATCACTGTCCCAAAACAAAAGAGCTTTTTGATAAATCAGGTATTGAGGGTTTTGTTGATGGATCGACTCCTTTATCACTATCTAGTATTAAACACATTTTGCTACTCTTGAATCTGTTTCCAAATGTTTATTAGGCTGTTCACTTAATATTTATCTTTAGCAGTTGTGATTGTTACCGTTACAATTCTAGTTTAAAGTTCTGATGAATAGGATGGGGTGGGTGGTTATGATTATTACATTCCTTACGAACTACTTTAAAACTTACACTCCCTCCCTTACACTCCCAGAAAAAAAATGCATCTCTCTTATTCCTTACATCAAGTTCACTCTACACTATAATATTGTCTGAATCACTTTTAGTGGAAGGACGTTAAACTGAAGAACACACACACTCAACATTTTTTTTTGCTCTTGGTATATAATGCATTTATCTCCCACTAAAGCTTCCCCTCCTGTAAAGACCTGGGTTTATTTCTTTTTCTGGATCACTTTTTTCTTGCGTCTGTATACTAGATGTTAAAAGGTTAAGGTTAAAGTCCCGTAACCTAATGGCGGCAAGGGCAGTAAACTGTCAGAGGTTCACCGAGTATGAGTCGCGGCTTGATGGAAGACAGATTCCATTCCGTCCCCCTCTGCCGCCTGTGATCTTCCCTGAGCTGAAGCAGGTACCACTTTATTGCTGGGTAGACAGTGAGGGATTTCATGATGGAAGGCAGATACCATCCCGTCCCCCCTCTGCCGCCTGTGATCTTCCCTGAGCTGAAGCAGGTACCACTTTACTGCTGGCTAGACAGAGAGGGATTTCAAGTGAAAAAAAAAAAATCCCGACCCCAGTGGTGGTTCGGACTCGCGACCGTCAGCTCCACAGGCAAAAAACACATTAACTAGTTGACATCGGGCCAGTCTAAGGAATTACAGGGGTTTTTTTCATACAGAAGTTGACATCTAACAAGGACTTCTTGCCGAGAACACTTTTTTCGGGATTTTCTCTTCTCACAGCCTACGCTAGACTGATCTCCCCACAAATAGCGTCATGCCTCTAAAGACCTGGTCAGTGTTTAAGGATTTCTAGAAGTCGTTAGTGAGTGGTTCTGGTACATGTAGCATATCCAGGTATCACGTTTTTATTTCATGTTATACTCAAAGATGAAAGCGGGGATATTTTCGTGCTTTCCTTTTTTTTACGTGTTACATATGTATACATTCACATTTTAAGCTTTTTCCTTATACCTGCTCTATTTGATAACGCTGCATCACCAAAACACGTGCAACTTTGCGTCATTGTGTGTACCATTTTTTGTCTTTTTTAACACTTTTTCAGTGAAGTTGTCGACATCATTAATTCATGCAGCCTACCATGCTTTGCCAAGCTTCATGCGATGTTTGAGTGTACTCCAGAAAAATGCACGGTTTTCTTAAGTCCTTTATTAACTGTGATACAGACCTTGACGAAAACATATGTCAAAAATCATTAGGAGGTGGAGTGGATGGAGGAGTGAGTGGGAGAGGGGACGGATGGGTGGGGGGATGCAGCTTATGTGCGTGTGTATGTGACCCATAAGTACAGACTGATACCCAGAAATGATTATATGGTCGGAGATTACATAACCAGTCCTAAAAAAAAATGAACAGTGGTGCAAATTTTATTTTCATTTTGAAAACAGTACGTCTCGTCTCGACTGTCCTCACTTCCCATCCCCACATTCATGCTCCTCACGTCATTCACATTTCCTTGCTAGAAATAAAGTAATTGATGTAGTTTACTGTTTGGGTTGAAATGGATGAATGGGTGAACTCTTAATATTTTTTATTATTATGAACTCTATATTTATTTATTATTATTATTATTATTCTAGATTTTTTGCTGTGTCCCCTGAGTTGGAATGGATGGATGGGTGAACTCTAATATCTTAGTATTATTCTAGCTTTTTTTTTTTTTTCGCTGTGTCTCCGATACTGGTAACATGAAAAAAAAAACGGTTGAAGCTTAATATCTTTCATGTATATTTGGTTTACCTACTATATTCACCATCCCCTCTACAACCCCAGTGTACCCCCATCTTCTCTCTCTCACTCTCTCTCTCACTCTCTCTATCTCTCACTCTCTCTCTCTCTCTCTCTCTCTGTCTCTCTCTCTCTCTCTCTCTCTCTCTCTCTCTCTCTCTCTCTCCGTCCCTTCGCTCGCCTCTGTCTTCTGCTTCCTTTGGATTCCTGATCCTAAAAAAAAGGCCGCCATGTTTCCACAGGCTGGGGGATCCCTGGAACTGTTCATGACAGACGACCAGAAGAAATACTACCAGGCCATGAAGAAGATGTCGTCCAAAGCCCCGCAGAAATCCATACCCAAACCCAAGGTAAAACACAGTGGCCGCTACCTCTTTGGCTACCCACTTCTTTGGCGCGACTGGTCTTTCTTCAGCTCTACTTTCAGCTTCATCTCCGTCCAGCGGATCTCACCTGCGCCCTTTAGGATTGTCACAACCTACATGAAAATCATTTCCTGAAGAAAAACAACAAGCACTAAAGACAGTAAAACTGCTTACAAAAATGTACACCACGAATTCATAACACAGGAGCTAATCTACCAATATCTTCAACGCAGGTAAGACTAAGCTGTTACGAAGGCGTCAGCCTTTCCACGTATTTTTTTTTAGCACCATCAGGTTAAAGACAGTGATTTAAAAAAAAAAAACATACACACAACATGAAATGTGACCAAAATGTATAAAATGTCCATGCGGACAAACACGCACTGCAGCATGTACAACTTCTGTTCATTCTGGACAGTGCGTGGTATTTCCCAACTTGTTACCAGGTTACGAAAGACAAAAAAAAAAAAACTTTGAAAAACAAAACAAGCAAATGGGGAGAGGAAGAGATTTATTTTCACGTGTTGTCATCTTAAATTACGTAAAGAAAAAAATGCACGAAGGGGCGGTGTAACCATCTATAGAAAAAAAAGTAAATAAAGGATGTGAATACACGCTGAATGGATTACTTTCAGGTTTAATGTCTAAAGAGAATACGGTAGTGAATCAGTCCAGGAGAGAGTTGGGGAACGGGGGGGGGGGGGGAGGACGTGTCTTGCTCTGTAGATTCTGAAATCGAACCTGAAGGAGAAAGTAAAGTGGCAGGTCGTTGATTGTTTTTCCATATTTCTTTTAATTTAGATGGAATCGCATCCCCCCGCATCCCCCCCCCCCCCCCCCCCCCCCCCCCCCATCCTCCTCCTCTCTGGCTGGCTGGCTGTCTCGTTCTCTCTCTCTCTCTCTCTCTCTCTCTCTCTCTCTCTCTCTCTCTCTCTCTCTCTGTGTGTGTTCACGTGTAGGTAACAAAAACCAATACATAGTTGAGTAAATCGTCAAGCAAGCAGTTTCCCCAGCTAGTGCATGTTTAACTGAGAAACATTATGTTTGTTTATTTTTTATTTGTTTTGTATTCTGTCTGTCTGTGTTCGTGTCTCTTCTCTCTGTCTCTCTCTCTCTCTCTCTCTCTCTCTCTCTCTCTCTCTCTCTCTCTCTCTCTCTCTCTCTCTCTCTCAAAAAACCAACCAACCAACTAATCACCTTTTCCGTTCTCTTGATGATGCTTATGCAGTTGAAAATCGCTGCCCTAGTCTTCGACTTGACGACCGACCAGAAGTTCGACATCGCCATCATGATGATCATCATGCTGAACATGCTGACCATGACCTTGGAGTTTTACGGCATGCCTCAGGAGATGAAGGACGTGCTGCAGATCATCAACATCATCTTCATCGCCATCTTCACCCTGGAGTGCGTGCTCAAGCTGATCGGGCTTCGTCACTACTACTTCAAAATCCCCTGGAACGTCTTCGACTTCGTGGTCGTCGTCCTGTCCATTCTAGGGTGACCTGGTGGTGAAAATGACGTTGGGGGGGGGGGGGGGTTTACACGCGTGGAGAGAGAGATAGAGAGGGAGAGAGAGTGTGTGTGAGTGTGTGTGTGTGTGTGTGTGTGTGTGTGTGTGTGTGTGTGTGTGTGTGTGTGTGTATGCGAGTGAGCGTTCGTGCGTACGTGCATGCGTGTGTGTGTGTGTGTGTGTGTGTGTGTGTGTGTGTGTGTGTGTGTGTGTGTGTGTGTGTGTGTGTGATATGCATTTCATTGTTTTCATAATCATACAATACAATAACTATCGTCATGAACATCGCCTTCATTGTCATCCTTTCTCCGTCGTTTCCGCGTTTTTAAGTCGTCATCATAACCACAGCCGAGTAACGTTTTTTTTTTTTTTTTTTTTATTTACTACTTAACTAGCTTCCGTTTCTGTTACCAATAACCATTTTCAGTTTCATCCAAAGACGGGAGAATTGTCCGTTTGTGGATGCGCTCTATCTATCTCTGCAGTTATGTAATATACGAACACTGCTGTAGTTATGATGGTGTGGTAGCCCTGACTGATCATATCAGTTGTTTTGTTGTTTTTTTTAACTGAACAGTGAACATCCAACAGAAAAGCTGACCGCTGTTTTGTCATCTTTTTCAGCCTCCTCCTTGTCGGAGTTCGAAGACAGCTTCTTCATCTCGCCCACCCTGCTTCGAGTGATCCGTGTGTTTCGGGTGGGTCGTGTGCTGCGCTTGGTGAAAGTCAGCCAAGGGAATCCGGACCTTGCTGTTCTCCCTGGCCGTGTCCCTGCCGGCTCTCTTCAACATCGGGCTGCTGCTCGTGCTCGTCATGTTCATCTACGCCATCATGGGCATGAACTTCTTCATGGACGCGCCCCAGAAGGCCGGGATCGACGATGCCTTGAACTTCGAGACCTTCCTCAGCAGCTTCATCCTGCTGTTCCAGATGTGCACCTCGGCGGGCTGGAGCGACGTCATGAACGGCCTGATCGCCCACTGCCCGGAGGTCGGGGGCTGCAACATGTACACCCTGGCCACCCTCTACCTGTCCTCGTACCTCATCATCAGCTTCCTGGTCGTCGTCAACATGTACATCGCCGTCATCCTGGAGAACTTCTCGCAGGCCACCGAGGACGTCCAGCACGGCCTTATGCCGGAGGATTTCGACATGTACTACGAGAAATGGGAGAAGTACGACCCCAAAGCTACCAAGTACATTCCGCTGGACCAGCTCTCCGACTTCGTAGATTTCCTGGATGAACCACTGCGACTTCCCAAACCCAATCATTTCCTGCTGGTAAAGATGGAGATCCCCATCTGCGACGGAGACAAGTGCTTCTGTCGAGACATCCTGGACGCCTTGACCAAGAACTTCCTGGGCACGTCGGACACCAGCTCCGTACCCGTCAAGGCCGGCGACGACAAGGACGAGACCTACGAGCCCATCTCCAACACGCTGAGGCGGCAGAAAGAACACTACGCCGCGCGCATCATCCAGAAAGCCTACAGGAACTTCAAGAAAAAAGACGACGACGATGATGACGACGGGATGCATGGTGGAGGAAGGAAAGGTGAGGGGGGTGTGATGATAAAGAGAAGAGCAGTGAGGTCAGCGGGGGGTCAGCCCCCAGTGGCAGTGCGGACACGAGCAGCACGGTTCACCCCATGGATGAGGACGGGGAGGACCCTCAAGTCGCCCTGGCCGGGGGGGACGGGGTGGACTCCAGGTCCGTGGAGCTAAAGCCAGACAGTGGCGTGGTAGCATGACACGGGTTCTAGTCAGCGGAGCTCAGCAGGCTGAAGCAACAGATGATTTCGCTTCCAGCTGATGTACAACAATAAGCAGGGCGTAGGTGTGTGAATGTATGTGTGCAGAAAGCGCTTTTGATAACGTGCATCGTGCCCAGTTTAGTCGTGAGGCTTAGGCGGCACGAAAACAAGTGTCCTCAGTGACCAAAAAGGTCCGGATGAGACGTGAACGGGTACCCCAGAGAACATACACACTGGCTTGAAAACAGGAAGAAGCGAGCTAAAGAAAAGGTGTCGAAGGGAAAGAAGGCATGAAAAAAGGAATAGCCTGCGAGAAAGACAGATCACGTAAAATGAGGGGTGTAGACAAACGGAAGAGATGACACCTGTGCAGAGATGGGACAAACAATATGAACACTGCAGGCGCTGTAGAGAGATGGGGACAGAACGAAGCAGGCAAAGACCGACAGAGGACGCTAGCATTAACAGATGAAGACTCCAGAAAGTTACGAACGGAGAACGGAGACAAGAGACTGTGGTGGTGGCAGTCACGCTTCAGCTGGTACAGCGAAGGCATCGCACACAAACGTACAGGATGGAGCTCAACGCTGACACATGTTGATTCCTTTCTGAGACACTGTGGCCTGACGAATACTGCAACAACAACACACCAATGGCGTGGGACTCCCCTCTTCACCCCTCCCCCCTTCACTATACTCGGCCTAACTTTGTAGACATTAACAATTCCTGGTTGTGGGTTGCTGGGTATGAACATCGCCGTGTCAGTGTCAGTGTGCTTGCAAGTCCGTTGGCTCGTGAATGCTACTGTTGCTCAACAGTGTCGTGCTAAGGCTAGGCAGACTTTGTCTCCAGTTCCTGCCCAGTAGATCGTTTGTGTTCCGTAGTCTGCATGAGTGTTATTGTCCAAGACGATCACAGAGGAATATACGGTCAGTCGGAGCTGACCTGACGGTACCTTCCTGTTTAACGTAAACAAGCCTGCGTTTGTTCTCTGTACTGCTGGTGTGGTGTGGACTTAGGAACTACTCGCTGTATGACTAGCGTCAGACATTTTTTTCAGATTTTTTTTTTTTTTTTTTTTTGCATTGGATGTTTTCAGCTTTTATTTGACCATGGACCAACAGTGGACTAGTTCTTGGCGCATTTTCAGACTGGTGCCAATGTCTTTCGGTGGACGCATTTTTCTCGCTCGCTCGCTTCTAGCTTGTTTAATCTGCATGGAACTTGAGCTCATTTGTCAACATTTCTATCGTTCCGTTCATCACCTGGCGTTGTTGTGTTTGAGTGAACAGAATAAATGGCTGGCGAGTTTGCATGGAGTTTGTAATCTTTCGCATTTCTGGTCACACGTGCGATTTTTTTTTTTGTCAGTGGGTGCACTGTGATTTGTATTGGTTAGTTCACAACGCTGTGCGTAGTAGAAATTTTGCCTGGAACTTTTTTTTCCCTTTTGCTGCGTTTTCTTTCTCAAACTTGATCATGCGTGTGTATGGTTTTATGTGTGATGTCTTTTTTTTTTTCTCGAGTACTTTTTTTTTTTTCAACCTTGATCTGAAGGCAGGACCATTCTGTCTGTGATCGTGTTCAGGGTACTGTACATGTCTGTCCTGTTGTGACTCCAGTATCAAGACATCGAGGCAGCACAGCTATGCTGCAACCACCGGAACGCAGTGCAACGGCATACCGGAACCGGAAGACGACGAGATTGTGGTGACTACAGGAGCACGGACAACGAGGTTGCTTTCCCTAGTCGCTGGTGATTCTGTCTTCATCAACGACGATGACAATGATCCCAGTGTCTCTGAGCGCACGTTCAGTGGCGACACGCAGAGGAAAAGTCTGCCGGGGCATTGACTGGACAACTGTTGAAGAAAGGCACCGACGTTTTGCCTCTGTGTCTTTTCTTTCCTTCTGAATGGGCTTTTTGGGATGCAACACTTTGAAACGTCTGACTTTTCTGTCTTTGTGTGCCCGTTTTTGTTTTTGTTTTGTTTTGTTTTTTTACGATAAATGGCTGAGCGTATATGACTCAAAAAAAATCAAATGTTTAGATTACAGAACGTGGCTTGGATCTTTTACAGCGTAACCAGATTATTTTGAAGAGAGGAGCTGCACAGCATCAAAATCCAGCAATGAGTCGCATCAGAGAGCAATGAAAAGCAAACCAAGAACAGTTTCTTCATTGACAGCATACACGCATTAATGCAGTTTCATTCCAGAAGCACAAATGTCTCTAAATGATGGCAAACTGTAATTGTGTATGCACGCTTATAACTTCATACTAAACTTAGTATTGGCATCTCAGCTGAAATTTATGATAAAGTCTCTGAAAAAAAAACGCGTGAAAATGGCAAGTGTTCTGGCATGTTGATGTAGGAACTCTCGACTATGATCGACCTTTCCTTTAAATCTGAAATTTTGCGGGGGAAAAAAAGACAAACTGTTTATCAGACTGACTGTCGCCCGCGTGACACAAAGTTGAAAGCTAGCCGGCTGTTGTTAGCAATAAGATAAAAAGTCCATGCCGGAAATGTGGGTCTTCGTCTGTAACCTTAAGTATTAGCAAATACATACAAAGAAGCTGCTCTGTAACCTTAAGCATTAGCAAATACATACAAAGAAGCTGCTACTCCATTATCTCAGAGAACACACACACACACACACACACACACACACACACACACACACACACACACACACACACACACACACACACACACACACACACACACTCACCGACTCAGCTGGAGCATACTCGAACGAACAATGAATTGTATCTGCACTATGTGTACTTTGTACGTTTTCAATGCACTGACCTTTTTTTCTTTAACCAATTCGTCTTCTTTTAGTCATAGGTAATACTAGCATACTCTTCTCGTTAATCGAAATCAAATTTGCATGAAAATCTTTTGCTTTCTCTTCGAGAACACTGATAATGTGTATTGATTATAGATGAGCGTCGAGTGATGACAGAAACGAGAGAGAGAGAGAGAGAGATTGATTGTGTTGTCATGTCACTATAATCGAAATTCTGCTAAGCTATGATTCTTATGCAAATCGACTGTGCAAACTGAAGTCGCGTGTTGTGTACATACCTGTGATGCAAAACGGGAAAGGTGGTTTCTCTGTGTTGAACTTTTTCTCTCTCTCTCTTCTCTCTCTCTCTCTCTCTCTCTCTCTCTCTCTCTCTCTCTCTCTCTCTCTCTCTCTCTCTCTCTCTCTCTCTTTGCCAGTATGAATGTCTCCGATGTTCCAGATGGATGTGTGTGGTTGCTCTTTTCTGTCCTCACACACTGTGCCCGGCTGCGCGCTACCGGCTTACGCCTGTCTGGAATGATGTCGGCTTGCAGAGTAGGCCAGCTTCCTGCTTGGAACTGCAGACCATTTGCCTTTCGTTGGGGTAGTTTTGTTTTTCCGTTTGTGTGTGTGTTTGATTTTCTTTTTATCCAGTCAAACTAAATACTATTAGTAAACTAGATACGTTGTGAAGACTGAGATCGAGGCATGCGGGTTTATACTGCTGGCTGCATCAGTCTGTAAAGAAGAGTGCGTAGATTACATTTCAGGCTGTGTTCCACGGACACACACACACACACACACACACACACACACACACACACACACACACACACGCATGCACGCATGCACGTACACACACACACACACACACACACACACACACACACACACACACACACACACACTTGCGCGCCTGATTTCTCTTTGTTGGTAGTGAAAGTCCACCCCCTTCTTTAGTGCAATCAAAACAGGTTTCGTCGATCCATCTGTACTCGCGTGTTCCGCGCCCTCTCCTCTACCCCCACCCCCACCCCCATCCCCCCACCCCTTCACCACAAAAGAACCTGCCTTGATGTAGCCTCTGCAGTCGGCTTGACTACAAACGACGTCAATTGAACATCCTCCCCAAGAACGTAAACTAATTGTAGAACGATGAACTAAAACAGTGTGCACTAACATTATTCGTCAAGGCCCATACGGAACTGAAGTACATTCAAAAAAATGATTTGTGTGTGTGTGTGTGTGTGTGTGTGTGTGTGTCATCACATTGGTGTTTTGTCCCCCTCCATTGTCTTCATGGAGTTAAGCTTTCCTGGAGTCGTATTCACGCACGACACGTGCAGAGAGAACAAGAAGGAAGAGTGCTTGACGATGAACAGCTTGACCATGCTGCAGTGAGAGTCTCCTCCATGAAACGGAACTTCTAGCTTAAGTGCACTTCTGGTATTCCTCACTGTTCTGTAGCTGTCCACGTGGTTCTCAGCGGTTGATTTTTGGCTGCAGCATTATTCATCGTGCGTACATGATTGAAATGACGATCGGCGCGTGTCTGCTCGTATCTTGATTTTGGTGTGGGCGAGCGCGCGCGCGCGCGCGCGTGTGTGTGTGTGTGTGTGTGCGCGCGCGCATGTGTGTGTGTGAGTACTATTTGTATTTGCTTATGCATTCTTCTCTGTGTGTATGTTTGTGTTTGTGTGTGCATGTGTGAGAGAGAGAGAGAGATGTGCATTGCTTCAGTGAAGTCTAGGCAGTAAGCAATGCAAATTTTCTGCTTTTTATGCTCTTTAGCTGTTGGGGGCGGGAGGGGGAGGCGACAGATAGAAGTTTGCTCGTTTCCAGTCTTGTATGTCGGGGGTGGGGTGGGGGGGTGAGACACGGTTGACTGCATCTCTGTTACAGTTTGCAAGGACGTTGTGTCGGTAGAGAATGACAAGTACAGCTCGCAAGCGTCATGCCAGTAGTAAATGAAAAAAGCATCGCTTGCAAGTGTTGTGTCAGTAGTGAATGAAAAATCACAGCTTGCAAGTGTTGTGCCAGTAGTGAATGAAAAAAAAGACAGCTTGCAAGTATGCCTGCCAGTAGTGAATGAAAAAAGCTTGCAAGTATGCCTGCCAGTAGTGAATGAAAAAAGACAGCTTGCAAGTATGCCTGCCAGTAGTAAATGAAAAAAGCTTGCAAGTATGCCTGCTAGTAGTGAATGAAAAAAAAAGACAGCTTGCAGGTATGCCAGTAGTGAATGAAAAAAGCATGCAAGTGTGCCAGTAGTGATTGAAATAGACAGCTTGCAAGTGTACCAGTAGTGAATGAAAAATGAAAAAAAGACAGCTTACAAGTGTGCCAGTAGTGAATGAAAAACTGACAGCTTGCAAGTGTACTAGTAGTGAATGAAAAAATGACAGCTTGCAAGTGTACCAGTAGTGAATGAAAAAATGACAGCTTGCAAGTGTGCCAGTAGTGAATGGAAAAAAGACCGCTTCCAAGTATGCCAATAGTGAAAGAAAAAAAAAACAGCTTGCAAGTGTGCGAATAGTGAATGAAAAAAAACCCAGAGTTTGCAAGTGTACCAGTAAGTGAATGAAAAAAGACAGCTTGCAAGTGTACCAGTAGTGAATGAAAAAGACAGCTTGCAAGTGTGCCAGTAGGGAAAGAAAAAAAGACAGCTTGCAAGTGTGCCAGTAGAGAAGGAAAAAAGACAGCTTGCAAGTGTGCCAGTAATGAATGAAAAAAGACAGCTTGCAAGTGTGCCAATAGTGAATAAAAAAGAGACAGCTTGCAAGTGTGCCAGTAGTAAATGAAAAAAGACAGCTTGCAAGTGTTGTGTGAGTAGAGAATTTCAAAGAAAGTTTGATTGTTTTAACGATGGATCCATGAATACTAATCTCATGACTTTTACTGCTTCCATTTCTTTTGTACGATAGGAATGTGGACTTTTTCTTCTTCAATTCAATCAGTACGCACAATATACAGCGGTTGCTATGTATGCTGGTAGGTGTAAGCGTAAGTGCTAACTAATATGTTTTTAAAAACAGTTTGTAAACGGACTTTCCCGGTCATTTTTTTTTATTCACCCTGGCTAGGCAAGTTGAAACAAGTAGTGAAATTAGATAGAGTATTTTGTGTTGCCCTACCTTAGTCCTACAGAAAGGTTTCTGAAAGCCCTGGTATTTTCCAACACGAAGGGGGTAGTTGCGTGGGTCACTCGGTTTCATTGGTGTACAAACTGTTTTCATTTGCATGCTGTCCGCAAGATTCAAATATGTCTTCCTGGCATCTGGGTGTCCAGCATCTATCAGAAAAAAAAATTGTATGCACGTTTCAGTTTGTTGGGTTGCTCCTAGTTCCAGCAGTAGGGTTTGTTCGTTTATTGTGCTGAGACAGAGGGAAGCAAATGGGGGAAATCAAATGTTTAACTATGGGAGGTAAGCAGTCTTTGAGAAGATCAAACCAGACTGTACTGCGTTGTGACATATTTTGAACTGGATAACAGACTACTGATGCTATAATGTTTATAGTCATTTCTGAACCATGCCTTTTTTCATCCATGCTTTGTTTATGACATGTCTACAATTGTCGTATGTTACGTATGTGCTGGACACGTTGTATTGAGTTCATAGGAGCGACCAGACATTGACACAGGTTCAACATTTTCTTCCAGTATATGAGCTAAAATATGCAATACAAAATACACATTCCCCCAGATTCTGTTTCAGTGGCATAAGTTGCAAACATTGGGGAAAAAAAACAGTTAACGTCAGTCTTTTAATGCAGTCAGTACATGTCAGGGTGGGTTCCCGAACACAACACTGAATACCATGTGGATTTCACAGTTCGCATATTTTGTATGGTGTTGAAGTCTATCCGTGTCCCTGCGTCCATTTCTTAGGGGAGGCTTCTCTCTTTCTGCATTTGCAAAGTAGAGGCAGGTTGATGCAAAATCCATCCACGTGTGTTTACCGCCCATTTAAATCGGGCTGTGACTGTTGCTAGAAGCTTAGCGGTGGTGTCTTGACTGTCCATTTCAAAGCACTGACGGGCACCGCTGACACGTCTTCATCCAGTGTTACCTTTCGAAGGAGAGGTGAAAGTAGTACCTTCCCTGCATCGGTCGCTCGGATTCGTCTTCACTTTTGCTCCTCCCCTCAGAGAACACGGTCAGCGGGGATGACTCTCCTAGGACGGTAGGGGGGAAGGACCCATCCAATACCTGCACTGATGCCACCTGACAGTGACAGGTCAAGGCAGACAGAGTCGACGCCATGCTTTAGGTCCTGCGCCCAAGATTTCAATACTCATACCACTGAAGACAAGCTTAGCGTTCTGCGAGCTGAGCTGTCCAAGCGCTTTTGGTGTCAACAACAGCGGGCCATCTTGGTGTCTACAACAGTGTGTTTTGAACATCCTTCACTGGCCTTCATTACAGCCCTCCTGGTCAACCTATGTTGGCCCATGGTCAGAACTGAATGAGCAAGAGCCGTGTGGCTGTGGGACACATTGGTCTTTAAGCATGTGCACGGTTTTGTTTTTCTTTGTGGTGGTGGGTTGCCTTTTGAAGACCATAGGCCTCTCTGTCTTTACCGGTCAACACGCTTAAGAGGAAGGTTATTTAGGCGCGAACTTCGGTAGAAACCCTAGTGACAAACATACTTGCGGGAACGGAAAGGCTCTCTTTGGCGAGACGTCTTCAGCATTTGGATTTTTCTTCCTTCCATGGTGGACACAGTGTTGCTGATTGTAATCACCAATCGTGATGCTTTTCTTGTCTGTAGGCCAAGTGCAGGCTTGGGCTGAATGGAATCTGCGTGACAGAGCTTTCATCATCGTGAAGTCTTTTGGACACTGCTGATCTGACCAAAAAGATGAATGCCTCCTGGCTTGATCGTCACATGTTGTTAATGCTGAAAGCGTGATCAAGTAAACGCCATTGTTTTGTGTGTGTAAGATAATTGCGTAGAACTTCAGATTTGTCCGTTGCCATCGAAATTAGAAATGTAGAGGGGCCACAGTTGTCTCCTTGCTATTGAAATTGGAAAACCTCATAAGCGAATTTGATGTTATCTTGATTCTCCATATTCGTTGTGAAACAGATAAGCGCTGTTGATGCAGTTCAGTAAGGATTTACAGTTTGCTAGCCTGCTTCGCTTGAGCAATTGGCATCAGGCAAACGAAGTGTGTTCCAGCTTCTTTACTACAGCTTCTTTACAAAACTCCAGTTCTCTCGCTGGCTTTGTCATGTGTGGTATAGAACGCAAAAACATGTTGCACTTTTCTGTGTTCATTTACCATTCAATTTATACTGTTCTCAACATCGAATTTGTTAACGACACGTTGGTTACGCGTGCTTTGTGCACTCCAAAGAAATGTACACCTGCCTTTTTTGTCCCTGCACCTGTATGTTGAATGTAGGCGACAGTTTTTTAACTTCTAGCCCCCCCCCCCCCCCCCCCTGCTCCCCCTTTCACTGTCTATCCTTTCAAGAGAACATTGCCTCAGTCACAGTTTTCTGCTGGTGGACAGGTTGGGGCTGGGTGGACCCACGTCCACCGTTATAACTTTCACCTGGAGGAGAGCGTGAGCTTTGTGGGAAAATCCTCAGTCCAAACTTGTCCGCCGGTGGACAAGACGGGGCTGTGAGGGTCCGGGTCCTTGGCTCTCCTGTTGACACCCATCGCTGCTTTCTCATCCAGGGACCACCTATCACTTTGTTGACGTGTTGGTCTGTCATTTCACCTGCGCCCTTACCACTTCTCTTCCTATCGTTAACGACTGATGGCACGCGCAGCAGCGTCATGTATGACGACGCAGAAACATTTCACTGACTTGTTTGTGAAACAACAACCGAGATGATTCTTCTCTCTCTTAGTCTTTAGGCTGTCGTCTCCCTTTCTTACAGACCAGTTTTGTTTCTTGGTTAGATTTGTCAGAAACGTGTTCAACAGGAAGTGATGTGAACGAAAGAAAACAGATGACAGTACCATGAAGCACGAAGCATTTATTTGCCTTGTTTATACTTCACTCACACTGCAAGAGCAACAGTTGGAAACTACATGTGTCTGATCGTTGATCTCTTTCCAAGTTACATTCCAGCAAGAGACATTCCGGGCCTTTAGCTGTTGAGAGGCCAGAGGTAAAAAGTAAGGGTACTAGTTTGTGTTCATGGGTTTAAACAATATGTCAGCAGTTTATGTAAAAGTAATGTGATTTTGTGGGTATGGTTAAAAGTGTAAAAGTAAGGTAAGTTCGTGTATATGATTGAAACAATATAGATGTACAAAGCAATGTTTGACAAAACAAGTCAGAGGTAAAAGTAAGGGTACTCAGTTTGTGCATATGACTAAACAGTATAGATGTACTAAACGATGCTTGACAAGAACGAGAGATAGCAGATGCTAGTACAGATTGTTGACTGACTGTCTTGTGATAAACTGTGGAGAATGGGATAGCAGTGAGTGGATAACCTGAGCGGAGTTTCGTACAGTACTGATGAACTGCACCTTGGAATCATTTGGTCTTCTTACTTTGGAGACATGCGTTCGAGTCTTGTATCACGACTGTTATTGAAAATATTATTGCAAAGAGAGAATGGAGTAGTAAAGGGAAAAAAATTAAAGAAGATGGGAAAAAACCATGGTATCCTGTTTTGTAAGTAACTTTTTTTTTATTCACAAAAAACTGGTTATTTCTGTGTCGATCCAGTTAAAACTGTAGCAAAGGTATATTTTTAAGTAGAGGCACACGGTTTGCAACGAACAAGTTGAAGATATGAACGTTTCGTAAGGAGCGGTCAAGTTTTCAGTTTGCATTTTCAGTTCGCTTCTCACTCAGAAAATCCCAAATGGTGCACAACTCTACTGCAAAACCAGCTCCTTTTATGTATATACTATATTCATTAGTCGGGTAGCGTTGTTGATAACTACCATTCTGACGGGTGTTTTTCGTGTTATTTTTTTTATTAGTTCACATCACTGCAAATCCCATTTTAAGTAAGTTTACTGTTGGTTGATTTGGATGTAGGCGCCATCTGTGATATTGATTATTCAACTGCGTTATTGATTCCGTTTGTTTGCTCTTCATACCCTTTCCATTGGAATGTTATTATACTTATTCTGTGTTTGTTCAGAATGCAAGCATTCCAAGTTGAGGAGCGTGTTTTTTTTCCCATCTCCACCCTCCTTTTTTTCTCTTCCTTTGCGGGGAAAAAGGAAACTAATGTAGATCATTACTACGTAAAACCATGTGTGTGTGTGTTTGAATGCCTGTGGATGTCTGTACTGTAGAACAAAAAAAAACGTCAGATTGACCTGCTCTTGTGTTTCTCCATGGGTTTGTAGTAAGCGTGTGTCTTGTAATGCGGGAACCAACGAAAACGTGGACGTGCCAGTATTGAGCAGTAACTGTTGTAAGCTGTGAGGAAAGCATCGCTGCCAAACAACAATAAAAAAAAAAAGAAAAAATGCATCTAAATGCAACTGCACGTTTCCAAATTGTCGATGATTAATGATTTCTGACAGTTATAAAACACCAGCTTGATTCGTGGGTTTGTGGACCAGAGGGGATACTTTGAATGACATGGCCATCAGGATACGCGGCACGAAGTTTTGTGTTAATGTTGTAGGCAAGATCCCTAGTGATTGTTTGAGCAGTCTTTACATTAAGGTTGATACTCGGGTGCTTTATGTTGGGGAGAACGGGTGAGATCCAGATTGTGAATATACGCGCAGGGGTGTGCTGAAGACTGGCAGTCTCAATTCTTTGGGAATTTGTAACATCAGCTGAGTTTAGTCTGAAAGTATTATGAATACCGTGGGAACTGCTGATATTCCCTCAGTGGAACCTGGAAGAATCGTGCATTATGGAAATTGGCAGGATTCCCATCGTTAACTTGAACAGGTTCCTTTGTATTGTGGGAGTGGGTGAGATCTTGTCTGAACTTGACAGATTTGCTTTATGGAAAGTGATGAATTGCTGTGGTTGAACATGAAAGTATCCCAGGATCGTTAGGATGCTAAAAGCGAGGTTCCCTATAGTTTGAGAATGGAAGTGTACGGACCTGTGAATGGTGTATTAGATGCAATTTCTTACTGGGATGCTTTTTACAGAATGTTAACCTTTGCTGTTATTCAAGAATGGAATTTGTCTCGTGGAGAGCTGTTTGTTGAATGTGAGAACATGTCCTTCTTCTCTGAAAGGAATGATTCTGTTTTGAATTCGTTTGCTTGGATTTAAGCTTCCATCGTATCAACGACTTTATTTCACATGCTGGGGAGTCTTTCGTTGATTGTGTTTTCATTTTTGAAAGAAGTGAGAAATTGAGACAATATGTTTGTAGACGGTGACACGTTTCGATTGTACATATTTCTTCTTTAAAGAGCACCTCAATCTTATGATTTAGTCCTTCTTTTAGCACTCGTTAATTCAACACTAGCTGTATGTACTTAAGAGTGATGCAGAGGTGGCCTGTATGGACTTTCAACCGTTCCTGCTGTTCCTCACTTTTTATGTCTGTGCTAAATATCTAGCTAGATATCTGGAAACCTTCTGCCTCGGTTTTGATTTGTGAAAATAAAAGAATTAGTAGAACTTTTCTGTGTAGCAAAATATTTCCATATGCAGCTAACAGATTAGGTGAAGAACAAAAAGAAGCCTCATTGTTGTTTAATTTTCTAATCTAGTTTATTTCATGCAAATTCAGAGCAGAGCTTGGTGTTTCAGCTTAGGTCTATGGAAAAGACTTAAAGCAAAAGGTCATTTATGTGAAAAGTAATTTGAAGTTCAGTGGCTGTTAGTATTCAAATGCACTTTGCTAGAGACAATCAGAACATATACAGTTCAAGCAAAGGTTCCCATTATATGCTGGTATCGATCTAATCTCATTCACTTAATTTCAATCCCGTAGATCTTCATTATAAGTGGGGGAGGGGTGTTTATAAGAAGGGGAGGGGGAAGTAAACGAAAGAAGAATTTGAAATAAATTATAGATGTTTGTAGAAAGAAAAGAAAAGAGGCTGCAAAAAAAATTACACATGTTTAAAGAAAGGAGACGGGCAAAATGGAAAAAAAAAGACACTGACAATCAGAATCCAACGTCTCACAGTTCGTTTCTAGTGTGTATGCGATTTGGATTGATACTCAACTGTTGGTGTCCGTGCAGTTATCTTCTGATATTTTCCATTCAGAGGAGCTCTGTTCCCAGCTGTTTGGCTGAAAGTGCGATAATCTTAATAGCAACGTCTGAACACGTTAGCCGTTAATAATGACTCCATTGTTTGTACTCAAAATCTCAAATGACTAATGTCAGTTTATAGTTTCTATCCCCTACCTCGCGGTTTTTGATAACTTTTCGTGCTTTTACAGTTCCAGATAATAAACAGAAAGGACTTGGTTTCCGGATAGGTGTGTAAGATACACGCAACACCTGTTTTGTTTTGTTTTGTTACAGACTGTCGGTTTTCATGTCTAAAAGTGCAAAGATGATTACTTTAAACATATTTGTCTTGGAGGAAAACAAGTACAAATAAACTATTGTCTTCCATTTCAGTGAAAATAACCCGACGAAACAAATTGTGAAGCACAAGTATTACATCCTTTACTTGTTCATTTTTGGTAATGATAATGATCATGGTGAGAGGATTATGACATTTTTAACAGGAAAAAGAATTGGTTGTACAGAACGGCGTTACATTGCTCTCTATGGGACAGTGCACGGCACCTTTCATTTCTGCCAGTGGTATCAACGGACACACCTTTGACACTTCAAAACTTGCCTTTGGTCAACATTATATCGTTAACCTGAACTGCTATTGTCTAAACATTATGCGCGCTCAGAAAAGGCGAAAAGTGTCAGTCGTGTAAGCTAATCAATCAGTACAGCAATTACGACTTTAGACCGGCACCTTGTTTATTCAATCAACAGGCATGCTGTCAAAAAGAAAAAGAAAAAGTAATAATAACAAGCGCGATACAAATCGCCACACAAACCAAGGGGCAAAGGAACATCCGTTTACTGCACAGTACAATACAGAAAGTGAGCTTTCGACAAATGTCCTCTTCTGACGTCACAGTTAACGGACCTGACAAACTGTACAGAACCATCGGCCTACTCCTTTGAAGGGCGGTGAGAAGGGCAATTTGAAAAAAGAAGTGGAAGGGGTGGGGACAGTTCAGAAATAGGGAAAGGGAGGTAGATGAAGCAAACTTCAACTCCTCAAGACTCGTGCACTGCACATCCAATGAAAGTAGCATGCCGTTGTTCCAAGTCAGTGTCAACATCAGTTACGTCTCTGATTGCAGCACAGTCTGCATTACATCTGAAGGTAATGGGAAAACAAGATGCAGTGTAGGAGGGGGAATCTCGGGAGGAACGAGAGCACTTCAGTGGAGTGTTGTCAGTTCTCTGCTGTTTGCTGTGCAAGCAAAATGTCAAAGAAGCATAAAGTGGCGTAGATAACCGTCAAAGAAGCATAAAGTGGCGTAGGTAACCGTCAAAGAAGCATAAAGTGGGCGTAGATAAACCGTCAAAGAAACATAAAGTGGCGTAGATAACCGTCAAAGAAGCATAAAGTGGCGTAGATAACTGTCAAAGAAGCATAAAGTGGCGCGTAGATAACTGTCGAAGAAGCATAAAGTGGCATCAGATCTAGTGATTTTTTTTTTCAAAAGTGCTTGATAATAGAAATACGTTTTTCTTCACCTTTTTTTTCCCCTTAAAGATGGCAGTGATATTTTTTCTCACTATGAAACTGCAATAAATGTTCGTTAAGTAAACCATTAATGAAGAGCATCATTCCATCATTTCTTCTTGCTAGGATACCCATTGCCTGTCTGATGTGTGTCGATAAACAGGTTCTGACTATTGCAAAGAAACCCGCTGAGTGTACCGTTTTGTCCTCTTTCTCTGTGAACACTTTGCACTTATCTACGTTGTTCAGTGACTTTTTTCTCTCTTTCCAGTTTTTTGCACCTTCATTATTTTTTTTTTTTTTTTTTTTTTCTCACTATGCGAAGGCGCGCGAGGGCGGCGCTGCTTCCTGGCAGTGGCAGGTTACCTCCCCTGCTCCCCTCGCGCCGTCGCTGCGTTCCCTTCACGATATATACTATTTTACACACAAATGACGTTTTACCGAAATAAATTATTTGATACACTCTCTGATTCCTGTTGTTGTTGGCTGCGTGTGACGGATATGCTCTCTCTCTCTCTCTCTCTCTCTCTCTCTCTCTCTCTCTCTCTCTCTCTCTCTCTCTCTCTCTCTCTCTCTCTCTCTCTCTCTCTCTCTCTCTCTACGTATGTGCTTTTGTCATTGATTGTCTCTTTTGACTAGTATTCTGACCTGGTTTCGACTTGTACTTACCCCCCTCATTACATTCACTCCCTTACCCCCCCCCCCCCCCCCCCCAACTCCCCCCTCCCAGCTTCTTGTCTCTTTCTGACTGTCTCCACGCACAACACTGCAAGAGCCTCTCTTCTTCTTCCCACATCTAAATCTCGTCTTCAATCCCCACTCCCACCACTCTCCATCTCCCAACATTCACTCTCAGACTTCTCTTTCTCTCGAATACAGCGCTGGCATGCATAGATGAAGTAAACTCTGTTGCGCCAATAGGAGATGTCTGACAAAGTGCCAGTGTGTTTACACCACTGAGATGCATTATATGTCAACAGCCTAAATCTACAACGTGGGTGGAAAGCAGGATGAGCGAGCGTTAGCTGGCTTAACGTCTTACCCCAAACACGTCGCCAGTGGTAACCCAGGTCTTCCACTGTGATTAAGTAAGCTAATTACGCTCACTGAGAGAGTATAACCGCTTGGAAAATCGAGCCTGATGCAAAGATGGGTACTGTACCAAAGTTCAAATGTGCCTTATTGCTGGTCGATATGAACAACCGTTTCAACGTGATCTTGGCATAGAGGTCCCCCAGTATAAATTCTGCAAAGAATAATGGCGTTTCTGTATCAGATTTTTATTATGTTCGGTGTGTGTGTGTGTGTGTGTCTGTGTCTGTGTGTCTGTGTGTGTGTTTGTAATTCAGTTTCATCGAGGAGGCCACGCTGTGTGCGGACTAACACACATACGCTACAGCACATCTGCTACATCACGGAGCCACAGTCCACAGGGCTTACAGACAGACAAATAAATGAATAAATAACGATTATTTAGGGCGAGGGTATCATGGACGAGATTTGGCAGATGTCTGATCTACGCATTAACCTAACGCGCTGGTCAGCCCTAAGACATCTATCTTAAAATGTTTATATAAGAAAACCGCGAAACATGAACAAACGAATCACAATACTAAACACGACGCGTTTTGACCTCTTAGGCCTTCTTCAGGCAAGTTGAACAACACTCAGAACAACAAAAATGAAGAGCGAGCAATCATTTATTTATCTTGTCAAATTTGGCGCAAGAACGCCCATCGTTCATGTTAGCAATACAACCCTTGTGCATTAGCACCTGTAAAGTCGCTGTCATTAGTGTGTGTGTGTGTGTCTGTCTGTCTGTCTGTCTGTCTGTCTGTCTGTCTGTGGAGAAACAGAGGGATAATAACGAGAAGAAATTGACTGTAAAATGAAGGAACGAAAGAAGAAAAAGAAACACTTTACACTGGTAAAACAGACAATACGAAAAAAAAAAAAAAAAAGTGTGTGTGTGTGCGTGCGTGTGTGTGTACGTGCGTGTGTGTGTGTGTGTGTGTGTGTGTGTGTGGACCGAAAGAAATACTGAACAAACAAAACAATAACAATTAAACAAAAGAAATAGGGAAAGAATTTTTAAAAATTAACAACAACAACAACAACCAACCAACCAACCAACACAAACTTAATCATCGTTTGAATAGAAGGTAATCCACGGTTTTGACTCCTGGCTGCTAGAGAACACCCAAAAGACGCTAAAGGGAGACTACTTATTTTCTCTCCTCCTGTTAATCTCGCTTTGATTGTCTCCTGGGTGGGAACGGACACTGTGACTCAACCCTTGTCAACAGATTAGTTGTGGGGCGTTAGGCCAGCCAACCCATTGACAGGTGTGCCAACAGGGGAATACCGACAACTCTTTCTATTAATCGCATGGAAGTTTCACAAAATGCGACGAACAATTTGAATAGACATGTTTATCGATAACTTATAAGTAAAAGAGAGAGAGATGAACTATAAAGAGGAAGTTAAAGCAGTCAGATCTTCTAATTTTGAATTTAAAATCCAATTCATCTTTGACACAAAGAGCGCTAGAGGTCAAAAGGGAATTCTTTTTCTTATTTTGACCGGACAGGACACCTTCCTACCCGTCCCCTCCTCCTCTACCACCACCCTCCATACACCAGAAATGGCAGCGTGTTCTGATTGGTGGGAAGAATCGTCGGCATTGTCGTCATCCTGTACCTCATTAGCCCACTCCTCCATTTCCCATTCAACCCCGTTCCCTTTCTCTACAATTTTTTTCCTCCTCTTGGCTCCTTCCCTTCTTCCGGCTATCTTCTCACTCCTAACCAGCACCCCCCCACCCCCAACACCCCCAACCACCACCACCACCACCCCTCCCCAATCCCTTTACATCTATCGTCAGCCGTACCCAGAATGGTGTTTATCTTCACTTTCACTTCATCCCCGTGAACACACACACACACACACACACACACACACACACACACACGCATGCAGCAAAGTGAAGGGTTGTCACACTTCTCAACATTCCTCCATCTCTCTACCATTGGCCATCGGCCATGACTGAGGAAAATCTGCGCTCTAAATGTTTGAATATTCGACATGGCTCAAAGCCCCTAATCTCTCCACTTGCAAGGTTGTTGTTTGTTTGGGGTTTCTTTTTTTCTTTCTTTCTTTCTTTTTCATAAGAAAAGGTTCCTTTTTTTGTTTGTTTTTTTTTGTTCGGGCAATAGTCACGATAACCGCGGTAAGAGAAGATAGCCTGCTGATAGAAAAGCTTAACGAGTGGTTCAGAAAGCTTCTCTCTCTAGACAAGTTGTCTTCTCTTATAGGATTGGATGTCGATCTAATCCTTGGGGAGCGGAGTTCGAACGGATTGAAGCTGGATCACAGACGTAAGTTGGCTATCTCTCCATCCTCCACCTTTCCTGCATGTTTGTTCTTAAACGGTTCATTTATCTCCCTTCGTATGCAACGCAGAGAATCCTACCGTTTGGTAACAAACTAAAATGTAAAGTACTCGATCGAGAAACAGCCAGGTTGTCTAAGCTTATGTTAACTTTTTTTGTTTTGGTTTGTTTTAGTCCGGAGCATTCAGGTACAAGTGCAGCGTTTTCGTCAATATGTTGACGTTGGCTGCCTGATTTCAAGACGAAGAAGAGAAGCAGGAGAAGAAAAAAGGAATACCTCAAGCCCGTTAACAGTCGCGTCCTCCATGAAAAACCGAAAGAATGGGTGAACATTTGAGTGACTGATATTCGTCTGAATGACACGGAGAAACGACTAATTCATGTGGTTCACGCAGGCAGCTCATCAGCCCGCTCAACTCAGGTAGGCAGCCTGTTGTGTAACGAGCACGCTTGGCACTAGGTCTCTAATCAAATGAGCGTTACATAATTAGCCTACATTTTGGTCTTGCCTGAGCCGTATTTTGTAATTTCTCGTGCGCATGCACGTACAAGGCACACACACACACACACACACACACACACACACACACACACACACACACACACACACACACACACACATATGCACGCACGCATGCACACACTTACGACACTCACACACCTATGATGCACACACGCGCGCGCACAGAGAGAGAGAGAGGGGTTGGGAGGGAGGGAGAGAGAGAGCAGTTTCGCCTACAGACGACTAAATCAGATAGATGTTGGGTTGACAAATACACACTGGAAATCTGTAGAACTACACTTGAGTACGGTTGGTGGGAGGGCGATTTGCCACTTCCAGTTGAGGGTTTTCTCCCTTGACGTTCCAATGCGTGCCGGTGTCGTATAATATCTGGGACCGTGATATCTGGGAACGCGCGTTCCCAGATTTACCGCGATATCTGGGAACGCGTTCCCAGATTTCCTGAACTTCCAATCGTGAAATCTGGGAACGCGTGCGAAAAAAAATAAATGACAAGAAGGCCAAAGATCTCAATTGCACCTAAATAAATTGTTTCCTACCTTATCTCGAAAATCCACTCTTTTTCGTCTCCTTTCTGCCCTTCTGAGCTCTGGAAGACCACTTTCCGAGATATCACGGCCTTCCCAGATCTCACAGTACATTTTGGGAACGCGTTCCCAAAAAGCTGTGATATCTGGGAAGCCTTCCCAAGTACCATGTTCCCAGATTTCACGCGACACCGGGTATTTTCATGGGTCTCGGGGGGGGAGTTTAAAAAGTAAAAACATAATTGTATGAATGAATTAATGAATGAATAGATAAATAGATAAATTTGCAAGTCAATAAATTAACAAATAAAGTGTGTGTGTGTGTGTGTGTGTGTGTGTCTGTCTGCTTGAGTGCCTCTGTGTGTGTGTGTGTGTGTGTGTGTGTGAGAGAGAGAGAGAGAGAGAGAGAGAGAGAGAGAGAGAGAGAGAGAGAGAGAGAGAGAATCCGCTGGGAAATCTTTCTTCACTTTACTTCAGAAATCCAGCTTGTTCCGTCGTTCGCTCTATCAGTCTCCTGACCTATATCTCTCTCTGCCCCTGTCCGAAATCTTCATGTTTATCGCTCCCTCTTCCTCCTCCCCGGCTTCGTTACATATGTCACCCCACCCCCACCCCACCCCTTTCTCCCCTCCCCCCCCCCCCCCCTCAATTCTCCTACCCACCCTTTCTGCCTTACCCCCCAACCATCTCTTTATCTGCTATTTCTTCCCAACACCCTTCTGTCTTATCTCATCGGTGAGTGCCCATGTTCCAGTGACCTTTGGTTCGCTTGCTTTGCCTGTGTCCTTGTGTGTGTGTGTGTGGTGTGTGTGTGTGTGTGTGTGTGTGTGTGTGTCTGTGTGTCTGTGTGCGTGCGTGTGAAAGAGAGAGAGAGATGGTTAGGAGAGGGGGAAGGGAGTCCACAAGCTTAGTTTTGCTCAAGAGAGAGAGAGAGAGAGTCCGCCAGCCTTGATTTTCGTCCAAAAAAGTTTGTGCGACACACATTTTTTTCTTTTTACTTTTTTTCTATTTTTTTTTTTTTTTTTTTTAAAAAAATTTTTTTTTTTAGACTAAGCAGAAATCTAACCGAGCCAGCATGACCTACCGTCATATAGCGAAGAAAAAATGTTGCCCTCAAAACCAACCAACCAATCAACCGACTAACCAACCAACTGACCAACCAACCAACCAACCAACCAACCAACCAACCAGCCAACCAACCCACCAACCAACCAGCCAACCAGCCAACCAACCAGCAGCAGCAACAACACTGTCTACACTTGGTTACACAGTTCAGAACACAATCGCCGAACTGTGAGAAATGCATAAGTTTAACTGAGGAGGCCATGCACCTTTCCATTCGCTGCCGCTAATTTACAATGAATGAATGAATGTATAAATAAATAAATAAATCAAATAATAATGGTTCTAAGAAAGACAAAGTAAGTCAAAAGACTAGGTGGGCTCGTCGCCGAACAGCAACGAAATTCGAGCGTGTTTTGAATTGTAACAAGAGAAAGAAAACGTAAAGACTGTCTACAATAACGACATTTGAAAAGGCCCGTACGCAGAAATAAAAGTGCTCGATAGATCTTTACCCTACTCGCTTTGTGGACGATTGTGTGTGTGTGTGTGTGTGTGTGTGTGTGTGTGTGTGTGTGTGTGTGTGTGTGTGTGTGTGTGTGTGTGTGTGTGCTTTATCTCCAACAACTTTTCTCTCGGTATCCTGCAAAGTTCATTGCTAGACCCCAGCTTGTTTATTACACATGTCGTTCACATCCTTGGAATGAACTGTGCGATCAGCTAAGCTTAATCTTAAATATAGGCCTAACTAACTGAGAGTGAAAAACCATCGCACTGATCGATCGTCCGTGCTCTGTAGGTAATAATCATTAATTTAGTCCCGAAATCTACAGCTGGTCAATTTGCCGTCGGTGTCAAGTGCTTCAGTTTCGCTCAGACTTCTTCAAGTTCATGATTCCTTTCCCGTAGGTAAATGTTCAGCACCAATTTCTTCATCAGAGGAAAAAGACCCATGTCGTCTGCACGAGTCACTCGACAGGTTCTTTGCCCTTGACTTGAACTGGGTCAAGTTCTTCTGGCCGATGTAGAATTTTAAATTAAACGTTTCACAGTCACTTCTGTTCACACACACACACACACGCGCGCGCGCGCGCGCGCGCGCGAGAGAGAGAGAGAGAGAGAGAGAGAGAGAGAGAGAGAGAGAGAGAGTCAAATTGCCCGTTGAGCATATCTGCCACTGATGATTAAATTCACTTTTTTGTTTGTTTGTTGTGTGTTTTTTTGTCCTACTTATGATCATTGAGACACAGTTTATTCCGCCCAAAATGTTATAAAGTTACTTTTAGCACCACAAAACGTGAAGATCGTTAGAAATGTTGCTATATATCTTTATCAAGCCTTTAGAAAAGAGAAATAGTTATGTCTTAAATCACCAATTTTACTTGTCCTTTTAAAAGATGAAGAAAGCTCCGTGGTGCATTCCGTGTCATGTACCACTCACAGTGAAACATATTGTTTTAGAGTGTTGGGACTTGCATGATGTGAGAGATAAACACTTTACAGCAGACTCCTTGAAAACCTTGTTCGAAGACGTCCCACCTGATGTGATCTTTGAATTCTGAGAGAGCTCAACATTATTCATCTGATCTAAGATTTCACGGATGAAAGATTTTTAACAAAATTTGGGGGGGGGGGGGGGGGGGGGGTTCAGAAGGTGCATTTTAAAGGGTAGCGTAAACCCCCCCCCCCCCCCCCCCCCCACACCCCGCCCCCCCCCCCCCCCCCCCCACCCACCCCCCCCCCCCCCCCCCCCCCCCCCCCCCCCCCCCCCCCCCCCCCCCCCCTTTTTTTTTTTTTTTTTTTTTTTTTTTTTTTCGTTTTCTTTTATTAGTAGTAATGATTTGTGACTTCAACGCGGTGACAGCCCAAATATGTCCCTTAGCGGTCGGCTGGGCTATAAGCATCATTACCTTATCTTACCTTTGAAGTAAGTTCAATGTATAATGCCATGCATGGACTGGTATAATGTTCTTTTCATGTCTCTCTCTTTGTTTCTTTGGTGAAACTCTTTCAGCTTGTCTTTTGAATTAGCTTTCCAGCAGATAATGGCTTCATCTGAGTTTGTCTCAATTTGTCTACCATCAGTGTTCACACCCCTTCAAATGGAGCTTTGGCCTTACTGAATAACATTCTGTTCTCTCTCTCTCTCTCTCTCTCTCTCTCTCTCTCTCTCTAGCACACACACACACACTATACACGTACACGAGTGCGCACACACACACACACACACACACACACACACACACACACACACACACACACACACACACACATACGCACACACAGAGGTACGCACATACACATAAGCACACACGCCCCACCCCCCCCCCCCCACACACACACACACACACACACACACACATTGGAGCTATCACAGAGCCTTGTGGAATTCCCATTTGTAATGATTTAAATTCGGAGTACGTATTTTCTACTTTAACTTGTAGCTTTCTGTCTTGAACAAATTCTCTGATGTAATAATAAAGATTGCCAGATAGACCTATGTTTCTTAATTTGAATAACAATCTGGCATGCCAGACACTATCGAAAGCTCTTTTAACGTCAAAAAATGTAGTCGAAACGCTTTTTCG
>JADBJO010001073.1:465000-475000 GCA_016801955.1 Conus betulinus
AATATATATGCACACACACACACACACACACACACACACACACACACACACGCGCGCGCACACACGCACAGACACGCGCGTCGCGGACGCACGCGCACAGACAGACAGAGACTCACACACATACACACGCGCGCCCCCCCCCCCCCCCCCCCCTCACACACACAGAGGCATACACATACACAAACATACATTCAACACGCTTATACACAAAATTATGCGCATGCAGTTATACATGGAAACATACAAAACCATTCACAGAAACATAGACTTATGGTTGCGCATGCAAGCTCAGATACACACACAGGATACATGAATACATAACACACCAAACAAAACCTTATTCACGCACACACACACACACACACGCGTGCGCGCGCGTGCGCACTTGCGGGCGCGCGCCCGCGCGCGCGCCCGCCGGCAAACAAAGAGGCAGACGTCAAGACAGAAGAATCAGTGGACTGGTCCAGTGCAGGCTTTAAAGCTGGGGTCATGAGACGCACGTGAAATAAGTGCTTGTGGGTGTTGTCGTGTCGTGTGATTTTCAGTCGTCCAATCAGCGTTTTTGTTTTTTTCTGAACTCACGACAAACTCTGTTCAGTTCAACGTCACTGGAGGGGCACCATTTTGCAAGGCATGCTGGCGAGGACTGGAACGGTGAGTGAGTGAACGATTTTTTTTTTTTAATTGTGCTTTTTGAGGTGGACAGTACATAATCCACCTGTTTTTTTTTTTTTTTTCTAAACCTAAGTTTTAGCCAGCCCAACCCCCCTTTTCAAACCACTTTCACATAACTGTTCTTTGAAAGAGAACCCCCCCCCCCTCGTGAAATAAAAAGTCGAAGTTGTTGAAAATTTCTGGCTTGTCTGTTGATAAGACATTTCAGCGTGTTTCTAATCAGGGGCATAGGCCTATCCTTTTGTACACCCCTCCTTCTCTCGTAAAAGGGCTTATATTTACTACAAGTATTTGAGGCTGTTTGTTTAATGCCACTGAACACGCTCTTTGTCATGTACAAGTTTTCTGGCGTCCCAACTGTTAAAGATGTTAGACGGAAAGAAGCACTGGTGCGGAAGTGGAGGGGGGGGGGGGGGGGGGGGGGGGTACGAAAGAAAATGTGTCTGTGATCAAATTCAGCCTGATTTTCGAAGAAAAGATAAACACGACGGAAAGAAATATTCGGATGCGAGTTCGTGTCGAAAGTAAGGGGCCAGTAAACTTTGTTTGCGGGAGGAAGAAGAAGAAAGAGGGTGACCCGTCAGTAATGTGCGAATGTGACCTCCAGGAATCCAAGAAAACCGGATCAAATGCTTAAGACTTGTTCGTTTGAGTCTAACCTCTGGTCAGCTCAGGCTGGTTAGATTTCCCTTCACCCCCCCCCCCCCCCCCCCCCCCACTCCTTTTTATCCTTTCCTGCACACACCTCTCCATACAGCAGGAAAGAATGTTCAAATTTTAATGATGAAATTGAGGAGTTGTATCTCTATTTTTTTAGGTGTGTATTCACAAACATGAATAAACTTTTTCTTGTTAAAATCCTAATTATCCTACAACCAGGAGAGAGGTAAGGTGTGTGTGTGTGGGGTGTGTGTGGGGGGGGGGGGGTGTTAGGGTATCCTTCTCATTATCGGCTCCAGCCCATTCCGTTCAATTCACTCTTGTTCGTTCCCACATCTTTCCTCCACCCCCCCCATCCTCACCTCACATTTTCTACGTTTTCGCTTGATTTAAATTTATGGTAAATTCAACCTCCCACCGTCTCAACTCCCCCGTCTCCACAGCCAACCCTTCCAAACACTAATTCCCCCCCCCCCCCCCCCCCCCCCCCCGTGCCTCCAAAGCACCTTCTTGACTTAATCGTGCGAGATAGGAGAGAGATGAGAAAGGTACTTCTTTCTTTCCCGACCTTCCTGCTTCTCCTCCCCCCCCCCCCCCCCCCCCCCCCCCCCGCCCCTTGGCGCTCCACTTCCTCCGTCCACCCCCACCCACCCACACTCTTGCTCTCTTCACTGCTGTAAATCTAATCCGTGGAACTGTCGGACTGATATTTCCTTTTTTTCCGCCTTCAAATTTAGATGTGTAGATGTCTGAAACTTCAATACTGAAACTGAGCATCAGCTACCAATATAAAATGGTTTATCTTGATAGTGTGGCACAAGCAGTTTAGTGCAGAATCTAATGGCCCTTCGCTAATATTGAATGTAACCTGGTTTTGTGGTGGACCTGGTCAGTTGACCAGTGTATACTGATTCAAACCTGATTTCTATCAAAGGTCATATGTATGTATCCCTGTCACAGAAGTTCTACACAGCAGTTAATCTGTTGAAAGAAAGAAGCTTGAATTCTGAAAGCGTTACTTTCCCCGTCTCAGTGAAATGTCTTGTTTTTTCCGGAGGTGTACCAGGATATAACCATTAACTCAGGCGTGCGGAATATCCTTTCTCTTCCCTCATTTAACGCCTGAAATGGTAAGCATTGATTATTGAAAGTGATTGTTATAAGTCGACTTTAATCTGGAAGGAGAAAAAAGCGCAGGCACACACGGGAACTCGGAAGTGTGGGAATGAAATGTCAAGCGGACCAGGAGAGGGGTTAGAAGGTAATCCTTCCCAGTCCAGCACACACCAAACACCTTTTTCCCCAGACGCCGCGCACGTATCTCAACTTCATTCAATTTTTTTCTCTTCCCCCGTCCCTTACACTTTTTGCTAATTTAGAAATCCAACGTCCGATAAACCGAAACTAACGGAATGATACCGCATAACCCCCCCCCCCCCCCCCCCTCTCTCTCTCTCTCTCTCTCTCTCTCTCTCTCCTCTCTCTCTCTCTCCAAGGTATTAGTTTTGATCGGAAGGGGAGAGAACTGACCGTTTAGGACTGTTTGAAAGGTTGGCACCCCCGCTATGCCACCATCCCGTTTCAACACCATCATGCCAGGTCACCAACCCGTAATGTTGCCCCCCCCCCCCCCCCCCCCCCCCCCCCCCCCCCCCATTGTGCTGTCACCCCCCCCCCCCCCCCGTTATGTCGTCTCTCTCTCTCTCTCTCTCTCTCTCTCTCTCTCTCTCTCTCTCTCTCCAGGAAAGTCTGAACGACGTGTCAGACTGGTGTCATTCAAACTCAGTAGTCATACACCCAGCCAAAACGAAATCTATGAATATAGCTACCCGCCAAAACACCACTTGACTCCTCTTTGCCTAAACTTAAGTTGAATGGCACTTCTATCGAGCAGGCAGATAACGTATGCAAGGTAGTCTCAAAACACCTTTTTTCCCGTTATCTCAATTAAAGCGCTACGTCAACAGTAATGTGCTTAAACTTTTCTTCAATGCACACGTAATGTCACGTACCAATTACGCTTCAACAACAGCGTGGGACGGAAGTAGTGACGTCCACAAAAAGGCTGAATTCTCTCCATAGACGTGCAGCAAAGCTACTCCATCCAGCTGTATCTCTAACAACAGACGAAAAACTAAAAGCGCTGAGCATACTTCCTCTGAATAGGCAATTGGAATTCAACAAGGCATCATTTATGTTTACAATCTTGACAGATACTATGCCATGTTATATCAATGCCCTTTTTACAAGATCGAACAGCTTTTCTGGCTCGACGAATTCCTTCTTCCCCTACCCACATTGATCATATACAAAACAAGCCTTGCTTACTCTGGACCATATGTCTGGAACTCTCTTCCACCGAATCTACTACAAAACATGAATACTTTAAAACTTTTCAAGGAACATTTGCATAAACATTTTATGTCTCAGTAATTAAATTATTCGATTACAATGATTAGCGCCCATTCGCAAAGTCTTCTGTGAACCATACTTTGAATAAATCGTCTAAACCTAAAAAAAACCTACTCCGTTAAAATCGCTCATCCCCACTCCCATTCTGTCTACCATCCCTTTTTCTCCTCCCCCTACCTACCATTCTCTCTCTCTCTTCCCCCCCTCTCTGACCTCTCTCTCTCTCTGTTTTTTTTGTTTGTTTGTAAGTTTCCTTCTGTTTTACCATCCCCCATCTCATCAGCGCTTTTATGAATAGTTTTGCTTATCATTGTAGAATTACATTACCATGTTGCTATGTTGAATTGTCAGTATGAATGATATGTGCTGAAATAATGTATGCAAGACAAGGACAGATTGTAAGACTAGGCTTTGGCCTAAAATCTCCATCCTTGTGTATTAAAGATCAATCAATCAATCTCTCTCTCTCTCTCTCTCTCTCTCTCCCCCCCCCCCCCCCCCCCCCCCCCAAATAACCAATAAACAACCTGCAATGTTGCCGTCCCGTTCTGACGTCGGCCCGCTATGTCCCCCACCCATTCACACACACACACACACACACACGCGCGCACACACACACACACGCGCGTGCGCGCGCGCGCAGAGAGAGGCGGGGTTTCTCTCGCTCACCCTCGTTGTGTTCACCCATACCGAGTCAGACTGGGTATTCCCGCACGTCACTTGTCACAAAATCGAAATCCACACTTGGGATTCTTATTACTGTTCTATATCCGGACGTGAGCCGTTTAAGAATAGCTTCGACAGATGGTGCTAGGCTATATCATTAGAGTGCCATCTGTGACACACTAGAGATGAGCCGGTGTCCACTTTTTGACCTCGCTTGCTTTCTGTTCGGAGTTGTCAAACATTGGCTTAACGATTTTAGGGAGGGGGGGGGGGGGGGGGGGGTGTCCTTTCATACCCTCTTCTCGCTCAAGAGCTGCTCTCCGTTAGAGGTCAAGGTCAGTTTTGTTGCAGGCAAAATATTAAGAATCTCCTAAAATGCAAATGAAGGGTGCAGTATCCTTAGATTTAAGTACATCAGCTTTTACCGAAAAGAAGACTTCTCTGTGAAATCGCAGACACAAAAGCAAAAACTTTTAACAATGCGTATTGCTCTGAACCTTTAGCAATGCGTATTGCTCTGAACCTTTAGCAATGCGTATTGCTCTGAACCTTAGTAATGCGTGTTGCAAAGAACTTCACAGGGTGCATACACAGTTGCAGTCACAACGTCAATATACAGCAATACAGGGCCCGCGGCGATTTTCCGATTTTCTGAAATCATGAAGGTTGTAGGACTCGCGAAGATTTTAGACTCACAGAGTTCGTGGGGCAAACAGGAAGGCGAGCTGTGATTAATTGCTCAGAAGAAAGTACATAGTTTGAGAGAACTTTTTTTTATTCGCTTTTATGTAGCAAAGATACTTTCTTTAATTGCTGTGAAGGTAATCACAGAAGTGTTGACTTTCGTTGCCCAAAGTAGGTATGAAATAACAGTTTTCCTTATTGTATATGATACTTTTTTTTTCCAAAATACAATCAGGCCCCACTCCATTGGCAGCTGTGTGCATTTGTATTCGTGTTTTAATTTTCTCTGGCGTGTTTTTATGGTTTTCAAACAAGTGATGGAGGTATGTGCACAAACTAAACAGATGAGGGGGTTTTGTCGAATGTCGTAGACACCAGAGGCAATCATACTTGATTTTTGATGGCAAAAGACTTAGGTCGTTAAAATTCAAATCGTAGAGTGCACTACAAAAAAGTTAACTGCGTTTGTTGAAGGCAGATGTAAAAAAAAAAAAAAATTCAAAAACATTTTTGATTTCTGATTTGGGCTATATATCTGTATGATTTACGGGCATATCTTTACACAATCTCTATTCGTTTAAATACATCTCTCTGTCTTTCAGTCTCCCACCCTCCACCCTCTCTCTCTCTCTCTCTCTCTCTCTCTGTCTTTTCTCTCTCTTTCTTCTCTCTCTCGCTCCAGTTTTCCCTTTGCATAGATGTCTAGATTGAACAAAGGTATATCTAACCTAAGAGCAAAATCGCTCTCGTGAACAAGTACCGTGAAAAAGACGTTTTAAGTGCAATGTGGCCCCAAGCGATATTCTGCCTCTGACGATTTACATGTACAGTCCCAAGTGACTGGCAGTGCGGTCACACTCTGTACATGAGAAGCAAAGAAAATTATATGAGAATGCATCGATCGATCTCTCCTGTACAACCTCTAAATCAGAAACCGTTGGCAGTTTCCAGTCTCGTGTGACGTGTTGGTCTCCCTCGGACTAAAACCATTCCATGTACCCAGACACTTGCTGTTCAGTTTTTTTTTTTCCGCGCATTTCGTTTCGACTCTTTACGTTTTCGAGCCCTATCCATAATTTTAAGTTACATTTCCGATTTCAAAACCGTGACTTGCCGCCGTTTGTGTATGATGTACCACCGTCTTTCCTCATCTGTTTCCACATTTTCCGGTCTTGTCCCCTCTTTTCTCTGTCTTTTGTGCTTGTTTCCATTTCCACTTTTTTTATGTATTATCCTCTCTCGATGTATTCCCACGCTGCTCGTTCCAGCAATCTCATACACTGTTCTATTGTCTCGTCGTGTTGCAGTGCCTGCAGTGGCAGTCTATACTTCTTTTCTGTGGCGTTCAGCATGAAGGGACGACGACGCGCATCCAATGTCGAGGGCCTGAACGAAGAGGCGCACTCGCCTACTGCTCCACCTGGACAGGTAAGACTTCTATTATTCTGAAACAGACTTTAGGTCTAAGCCCGGCAAAACGTGAATTTTGACATATGTGTACCTCGGCAGATGATACAGAATAATGCATTAAAAACAGTATTGCCCGGAGAGGAATTGTTTTATGCTCTGTTGATGACTGATGTTTTGTAATGTGTAAAGATACCATTAGTCAAATATTCAAGGGTGGGTTTGCTATTGTCTATCAAATGTACGTTACTTCACGTATTGTTAAGTGCATTGCTTAATTGCGAAGATCAGACGCTAAAATATGGTTATCATCAACAGGACCACAGATCTCCTGCATCAACGGCTGCGGAAAACCCAGACCGGGACGAGCGAACTCAGGCGAATGCAGCTAAGTAGTAGTCTTCTAGCTTTTTATTCTTCTCATCCTCTCTCATTTTTTTCCTTCGTTTTTTTTTTTTTTTTTTTCCAGAGTGCCTGTTCTTTCACAGTCGAGTGGGCTGATGTGGGCCCTATGTTGTTCTTGAATAAAGTTTAGTACCTGGTATCAGTGTGTTCTTTCAGATTATATATCGTCATTATGTAGCGCCTGTCCTCGATTAGAAATCAAGCTCTAAGTGCTTTACAGTCCACACTCGCATTTACACAAGGAGCTTCCGACCTGGGTGGAGCCGAATGAAGATCCGCCTGCTGATGCAGATCATTCGTATTCCATCATTCAGGTGAACATCAGTCACTCTCAGACTTTTTCTTACAAGGCTGTCTTTTTACCCCTCACAGTTTTATGTCCACTTTATGAGAAAAGTGTCGGCCCTTCCCACCCCTCCATGGGGCTTCATGTCCTCTGTCTATGAGGCTTGCTGTCTGCCCTTTCTCCCCCTCCACGGGGCTTCATGTCCTCTGTGAGGCTTAATGTCTACCCTTCCCCACCCCTCCACGGAAATACGTGTCCTCTGCCTATGAGGCTTGCTGTCTGCCCTTCTCCACCCCTCCACGGGGCTTCGTGTCCTCTGCCTATGAGGTTTGCTGACTCTCTTTCCCACCCCTACCACTGGATTTCGTGTCCTTTTGTAAGTGTTTTTGTCCACTCTCTACCCCCCACCCCTGGGTTTTGTGTCCCTTTTTTTTCATGAGATTTGGTGAGCCCGTCCCGTGTGTACCCTCCCCCCCCTCCCTCCCTCCCCTGCGGGTTTTGTGCCCTCCCTATATAAGGTTCGAGTCGGAGTCTCTTAAACCCAGAGTATCGTGTGCTCTTTCTGTAAGGTTCGGTTTCTCTCTTTATCCCCCCACCTCCCCCCCCCCCCCCCGTTTTCGTGGCCTATGTCTACAGGGTTCAATTTCTCTTGATCCCTCAAGTTTTCTTGTCCTTCTTTCTACGATAGTTCTGTGTCTTTACATCCCTACCGGGTTTCGTGTCCTCTTTCTGCAAGGTTCAGTGTCTGTGCCTCCCACACCACCCCCACCCTCCTTCGGTTCCATGTCATCTCATCTTTCTGTGAGAATCGATGTTTCTTTCCCCGGGTGGTTGCGACTCCCATTACATGAGGTTCGGTGTCTCTTTCACCCCGTCACATGGTTTCGTATCCTCTATTAGGGTTCGTTTTGTTTTGTTGTTTGTTTTGTTTCCGCCCATTCAGAATGACGTGTTTTTTCCTCAAGGTTCGGTGTCTCATTCCCTGCGGCATTGTTTCGTTTTCTTCTATCTATAAAGCATGGTGTATCTTCCTCACCGCCTTTCCAAGGTTTCTAGTCTTTTAGTACGGTTTGGTGTCAATCCTCGCTCTCACCCCTACTCTGGGTTTTCTTTTTCTGTAAGGATCGGTGTGTCCACCCCGTCTCCAGGATTTCCTATCCTTTTTCGTTTTAACGTTCGCTTGATATTTTCTTTTACCCCCCCCCCCCAGTCTCTCATGTCCCCCTTAATATAAGATCGGTTCTCTTCATACCCCCCCCCCCCCTTTTTTTTTTTTTTCTCCTCCACTCCCTGGGATTCTTGTCCTTTTTCTTTATGAATCGTCGCTCCTTTTCGCGCCCACGGAGTTTCGTGTCGTTTCCCACGAAGTCCGTGTATCTTATCTCCTCTCCCACAGTGTTTTCGGGTTATCTTTCTACAAAGATGGTGCTCAAAACGCACACCCAGCCCCTCTTTCTCAACCCCCCTCCCCCTAATCCACAGGTTTTTGTCTCCTCTTTCTACTTTGTCCTGTCTGTCTTTCGCCCCACAGAATTTCCTGTCCTCTCTTTCAACAAGGTTCAGTGTTTCCTTCCCCAAGTTTCGTGCCCTGCTCCCCCCCCTCCTCCCCCAAAAGGTGTTCTCTATCACATTACTTTTTCCTGTACCGTTCGGTGCCTCTTCTCCCATCACATGGTTTTTGTTATCTTTCAGGTTAGGCGTGGTGTGTCGTTTTCTCCTTCAGAGTTTTGTTTTATCTTTCAAATTAGACTCGGTGTGTGTCATTTCTCCTTCACGGTTTCGTGTGTTTTTTTATTCAAAGACGTGTTTTTTTTAAGGCTCTGTGTTTCCCCCACCCACCCACCTTTCAGGGTATCCTGTCCTCTTTTTAGAATTGGTGTAACTTTTCTCAACAAGCAGTTTCGTGTTCTCTTTCTACAATGTTGAGTGGCTCTATTCCCCATCACAGGTTTTCGAGTCCAGTTTCTGTAAAGTTAGGTGTCTGTCTCCCCCTTCCCCTTCAAAGGTTTTGTGTTTTTTTTTTATAAGGTTCGATGTCGTTTTATCCATGAACAGGGTTTTGTGTCTTCTTTCTTTAAGCTTCAAGATCGGTTTTTCACTTTCCCCACCCCCCCCCACCACAAAAGGGTTTCGTATCCCTTCTTTCTGCAAGGTTCAGTGTCTTTTTCCTCTCCCATAGGATTTTGTGCAATCTTTCTAAAAGGCTCGGCTTCTCATCAGACATTGCAGGGTTTTTCTTCTTCTCTTTCTATAAGATACTGTGTTTCATCCCATCCCATTCCCCATTCCCCCCCCCCCCCCCCCCCCCCCCAACTCGTGAACACAGGGTTCCGTGTTCTCTTTGCCCACGAAGGGTTCAGTGTCCTTTTAAGTTCAGTGTCTTTCCACCTTGTGCCCCCCCTTCCTCCCCCCCCCCCCCCCCCCCCCCCCCCCCCCCCCGACTTTTTTGTGTGTCTCGGAAAGTTCTGATCTTCCCGCACCCGTTCCCGGGATTTGTTGTCTGTTTAGAAGGGTTAGTGTCTCCTTTGCCCCCACCCCCCCCGTCTGCCCCTGTCCCCCGTTTTGCATCTTCATATAAGGTTTAGTGTGCCCCCCCCCCCCCCCCCACCTTGGTGTCTTTCTATAAGGCTTGGTGCATCCCCCCCCCCCCCCCACCCCAAGTTTTTGTCTCTGGTGTTTCTCCACACTGTCCCCTATTCTTCATTACATGTTTTCTTTAGGCTTAGCATCTTTGCCTCTTGGGCTTTTGTGTCCTTTTTATAAGACTTACGTCTCTCCCCCCCCCCCCCCCCCCCCCCCCTTTCC
>JADBJO010001073.1:485000-496885 GCA_016801955.1 Conus betulinus
CCCCCCCCCCCCCCCCCCCCCCCCCCCCCCCCCCCCCCCGCAACTCCCAGGCTTTCATTTCCTCCTCTAACGTGTAGTGCCCCCTCCTGCTCCCCAGGCCTTGTGTCCTCCTTAAGGCTTAGTTTGCTCCCCTCCTTCCAGCCTTTCATGTCTACTCTTTATATGGCGGAGTATCTTGACCCACACAGGATTTCATGTGTTTCTTTCAATAAGGTTTAGTGTTTCCTCCCTCCCTGACTCCCACCCCATGGTTCCGTGTCCTCTTTCTGTAACATTCTCTGCCCATACCCCCCCCCCCCCCCCCCCCCCCCCTTCTTTATCTTTATCCCCGCTTCCCCCACGCCTCTTGCGTATCCTTGTACGAGGCTCAAGGTCTTTACCCCTCACGGGGTTTTCTGTTTTCTTTCTATGAGGTTCGGTTCTCTGTGCTCAGCCACAGGGGTTTCGTGTCTTGTTCCCCGTGAGAGAACTGATGTCGCTTCTCCCAAACCCTCTGCGTTTTGTGTCCTGTTCCTGTGGAAATAGGTGTGTCTTTCACACCTGTCTATCCCCTGCAGGGTATCGTGTCTTTTTTCTGTAAAATTTCGCTGTCGTACCCACCCACCCACCACACTGGCTGTCTTGTATTTCTATAAGGTTCAGAGTCTCTTTACCCGACCAGAATTGCATGTGTGCTCTTTCTATAAGGTTTCGTGTGTCTCTGCCCCCCCCCCCCCCCCCCCCCCCCCCCCCCCCCCCCCACACACACACACGCACCACACACACACGCGCACACACACATTTCTCGCTTCCCAGGGTTTCGTATCATTTTTCTTTTAGGTTCGCTGTCGTCTTTCCCGCTCCTGTCCACATGGTTTGTTATCTTTCGATAAAGTTCAGTGTTTTTTTTTCGCCACTAGAGGGTTTTATGTCCACTTTACTACGTGGTTAGGTGTCTTTCTTTCTTCTCCCAAGGGTTTGGTGTTCCCTTTAAGTTAAGTTTCGGTGTCTTTTTCTCTCTCGTAAAGGTTTCGTGTTCCCCCCCCCCCCCCCCCCCCCCCCCCCCCCCCCCACCCCCTCTCCCACTTCCCCCTGCCATTCCCCGCTCTGTTTCCTTCAGGGTTTTGTGTCCTTTTTTTAAAAATAAGGTTTGGTGTCTCTTTTCTTTCCAGCCTCCTCCCCCCCCCCCCCCCCCCCCCCCCCCCAAATTTTTTGTGTCAGCTTTCTGTAAGAATCTGTGTCTCACCCCACTCCTCGCCCCACAGGGTTTTTTTTTTAATCCTCTGTCCGTGAAATTCTGTCTTTTCCCTGCCACACGATTTTAAGTCCTCGGGGTTTAGCATCTTCTCCTGTAATGTTTTGGTCTGTCTTTTTTCCACTCGTTGAGGTTTCGTGCCTCTTTCTATAAGGTTCGGTGTCTATTTCACCCTTACCATTGCGGTTTTGTATTGTCTTTTCATAATGTTTGTATCTTTCCCTCCACCACAACCACCATCCCCCTCCCGGAGTACTGTGCCCTCTTCCTGTGAAGATCAGTGTCATTTCCCTCCTCACGTACCTTCTTGTCCTGTAAGATCTTGGTGTCTCTTCCCTTCACCCCATACCAGTGTTTTGTGTCCTTACTCTCAAACACAGTGGGTGCCTCCCCCCCCCCCCCCCCCTTACTCCCACCCCCCATGCAGCAGTGTTTCGTGCCTCTTTTTCTACGAGGCTCGGAGTCTCCCCACTTAACGCCCCAGGTTTTAAGACTTCTTTCTACAATTTTCAGTGTCTAACCACTCCAGAAGTTTGTGTCTTACAATGTTCGGTATCTGCTTTGCATAAACTTTTGTGTCTTCTTTTCTTGAGGTTCGGTGTCTTTCTTCCACCCCCCCCCCCACTCCCCCAACCCTCCAGGGGTTTCGTGTCTTTACATAAGAGTTTATGTGTCGCAATCATCCACCAGGTTTAGTATTTTTCTATAAGGTTCGGTGTAAACCTCCTCTCCACGCCCCCCCCCCTTTTTTTTTCACACCTCCACCTCCACCCACTACCCCCCCCCCCCCCTTGGTTTCGAGATCTCTTTCAACTTAAGTTCTGTGTACCCCTCAACCCGACACCCCCCTACCCCTACCCCCTTCTCCCAGGGTTTCGTAACCTCTTTCTTTACAGTTTGGTATTTGTTTTCCCCTAATCGATTCTGTGCCCTCTTTCTATACTGTTCAGTGCATTTCTTACCCCCACGCCACCAGGGTTTTGTGTCTTCCTTTTTGAGTTTCGGCGAGTTTCCAATCGGGGGGGGGGGGGGGGGGGGGGGGGGTTGTGTCTTCCATCGAAAAGGTTCGGAGTCTCTCTACCCCACTCCACAAGATTTCATACTCTTTTTCTGACAGGTTCGGGTTCGTTCTTTTCTGTAAAGGTTCGGCGTCCTTCCTCTTTCGTCCACTCTAGGTTTCGTCCACTCTAGGTTCCTAGGTTTCGTCCACTCTAGGTTCCTAGGTTTCGTCCACTCTGGGGTCCTAGGTTTCGTCCACTCTGGGTTCCTAGGTTTCGTCCACTCTGGGTTCCTAGGTTTCGTCCACTCTGGGTTCCTAGGTTTCGTCCACTCTGGGTTCCTAGGTTTCGTCCACTCTGGGTTCCCAGGTTTCGTCCACTCTAGGTTCCCAGGTTTCGAGTCCTTTCTGTAAAGGTTCGGCGTCCTTCCTCTTTCGTCCACTCTGGGTTCCTAGGTTTCGAGTCCTGTCTGTAAAGGTTCGATGTCTCTCCCTCCACCGTCTGGGTTTTTCCTTTTTCTTTTTTACGAGGTTCTTTGCGTCCCCCTACATTCTCCCGCGTCCCTCCCCACCCTCCGCCCCCGGATTTATTGATCTTTTTCTAATAGTCATGGTTTTGTCTATTGCACCCCCACCCCTCCAGGGTTTTGAGTCTTCTTTCTGCGAGGCTCTGTATTTCTCCCACACCTCCCACACCTTTGGCTTTGTAGTCCTGTTTTGTACAAAGTTCAGTGTATTTGGATTCCTTTCTTTTAGAAGGTTAGCTCTATTCTCCAACTTCCACCCCCACCCCCAGCGGGTTTTGAAAAACCTTTCTTTAAGATTCGTTGTTTTCCCTCGGCCCCCGCATCACCGGGTTTTGAATCCTCTTTCTACAAGTTTCGGGCCCCAGTCCCCACTACCCCCCTCCCTTCTGGGTTTCGTGTCGTCTTTTTAGAAGGTTCGCTGTCTTCTCCACACACCACCCCACCCCCTTCCAGTGTTTTTGCTCTTTCTAGAAGGTTCGCTATCTCTTTCCTCCCAGAGGGTTTCGTGTCCTCTTCATAAATTATAAAGTTCGATGTCTGACCCACCCGCCACCCTCCTCAACAGAGTTTTGTGTTTTTCTACGGGGTTTAGAGTCCCCACCCCCCCCCCCAATCCCACCCCACCCCTTCGTACACAGCTTCGTGTTCTTCTTCCGCAGTGGTTAGTTTTTCTTTTCATTTTTCTCTCTCCTCTTTCACACAGTGTTTTCCTTTCAACGTGTCGTGTCTTTATTACCTTACAATTTTCTCATGGGATTTATGCCTCTTTAAGGGGTAGTGCCGCCCTTTCCGCTTTACTTCTCTCTTTTCACTGACTTTGGTGTCGGCTTTCCATCTGGTTTAGCATTTCCACTCAGAGGATTTTGTGTCCTTTCATACAGTTTAGTGTCCTCTTTTCGTTGAAAATCTTTTGCCACTTGTTCGGATTGGAGTCATCTTTTATAGGGGGTTTGTCTTCTTTTTGATTGATTGTCCTTTGTTCATATGGTTTGGTGTTTTCTTTTTGTTGAATGTAATGTCTCCTTTCATACAGTTCAGTGTTCTTTTTCTAAGGGTATGTTTCGACTTTGCATAGAGTATAGTGTCTTCTTCTTTTCGCAGCACTTAGTGTCCTTTCTATTGTTTAGTGTCCTCTTTTCATAGGGCTCTGGATCCTCCTTTCGTGTAGTTGAATGTTTTTTTGTTTAAGAGTTCATGGTCTCCATCGTTACAGTTTATTGTTCTCTCTTAAAACGTTTCAGCGGTTTTTCCCCACAGGTGCACTGTCCTCTGTCATCACATGCAGTGTCTTTTGGTAGGGCTAGTGTCTTACTTGAGTAGGGTCTAGAGCAATCTTTTAAACGTTTTCGTTCTCTGTTTCAAACGGCTATTCTGTGTAGGACATAGGTTCAGTTCATGAGATTTTAGAATGTCATTCTTTCCCATTGTTTAGTGCCTTATTTCCGTAGGTTTTTAGTGTTCGGGATGCGCGTGCGTGTGTGTGTGTGTGTGTGTGTGTGTGTGTGTGCTGCAGAGAGAAGAACCAGACAGCTGTGCGATGATAGTTCTGACGTCCGCTGTACCATGCCTGGTTGAGGTATAGAACTTCAGTCGGATGGGTCGGTGGTGCGCCAGGTGCCTTGTGGATCTTCAGAGGACACCACATTCCTTTCGGAGAGGGCGGGTGTGACGGTGAACCAGAAGACGGCCAGTCCAGGGCTGAACAGCAGAGATGACAAGGTAACACACCACTTTAAGTGGTGAAGACAATTAACGTGCTCTGGAACAGTCATTTTCTCATTAGGATCAAACGAAAAGAAGCGGAATGGTGTTTTAACGTCGAAATCACGCCAGTTTGACGAACACAGCAGTAAATACTGTACAGACACGTATGCATATTCCGGTCCGTGTTGTTCATAGCGACCTTTTTTCTTATGGTGTTGCAACTGGAAAACGTGTACGTTTTGATAGGGAAGTTGGTGAAATACTTTAAATGTTGTTCACATGATATATCTTGTTAACCGAAGTGTTGTCTTATGACCAGAGAACGAGAGAAGAGAAAAAAAACTTAATAAAATCAGAACAGATTAGCTTAAGTAAGTAAATAAGATTTATTTACATTCAAAGTCAAGTGTTAAAAGAGAAAACCAGCACATCTGTCAACAGGAGCAAGAACTGCGGTCGGCTGGGCTATAAGCAACATTACCTTACCTTTGGCTGCGGAGAGGGTGACCAGGACACGTGACTGCAGTGGATCACAAGCTTCACCAGCGTATCGTCCAAAGCAGTGTTCACAGCACCTGGTTTTGGTGGGGCTTGACGTCTTTTGTGTGGTTTGACCTCGCCGCCCCCTTCCCTCAAGGACTCCGTGTCTTTTTCAGTCACGGATTCAGTCACTTAGTTGACATATTTAGTGTCCCCTTCATTCAGAGTGTTCAGTATTTTTTATTTGACAGGTGGTTGTGTGTTCTTTCCCAAGGTTAGTGCCCCTCCATTCACGCATGAGTGTGTCTTATTTCTCGAGCTTTGGAGTTGTACTTTCTACAGAGTCTGTCTTTAATATGAGCAGCATGTGTGCTCTGGGTTGTTATGTCGGTCTTCTGTGGAACAAGGATACATCACACGGTGTACCAGAGGGAGCATTTACTGGAAGGGCGTGAAAGATTGACTCAAAAGTTTTGCTGCGTGTTACATGATTCAGTGATCTGGAACATGGACGCGTGTGTTTTCATATAAACTGGGTCTGGCTGCAGTGCTGTTGAGGAATTTTTTTATCCTTCCGAAATGTTTCCTAGTGCGCACCTGGTACCTCCTGGCCTGAGTATCCATAAATCCACAAAAAGTCCGGCATTATAATCATGAGTCAACATGTGGATCCTTCCATTGGTATTAATGTCTTTCTTTCATAAGGTGTCGTCCGTCAAATAGTAAGCAGTGTTCTCCGTTCACAGATTTAGTATCAGTTAGCGTTCTTTCATGGTTTGTTTTTGAGGGATTAGTGTCTTTTTTTCATATGATTTTGTGTCCTCATTTTACAGGCTTTGGCCACCTTTCTGTTCGATGCGTGTCTTGTTTTCGTAGGGTTTAGTGTCCTCTCATAGAGCTTAATGTCCTTTATACAGTTTAGTTTCCAATTTTTCTAGGGTTAGCATCTTCTTTCCCTCGAATTTAGTATCTGTTCATATGGTTTGGTGTTATCTTTTTATAGGACTCGGTGGGATAAGCTACAAGCAGAAGGGACGTCCTCGAATCAAACACTGCCATGACGTCAGTGCCCGAACCGCGCGAACGCTTCGCCAGAGCCTTTGACAAGGCCCTAGAGGACTGCCCGACAGACAGCGCTTCATCATGGTGGAACCACATCCGCGATGCCACCTACCAATCCGCCTCGGACACCTTTGGGAAGAGAGTGAGGAAGAATAAAACCTGGTTCGAAGCAGGAATCGTGGAGATCCAGTGAGTACTGGCTAAACCTGTGAGAGGATATTCGTGTCTCCGCCGACTGCGGCAGCATCCGCGCCATGTGCTAAGGCGTGAAGAAAGCGTTCGGCCCTAGCGCCATCAAGATCGCTCCTCTAAAATCGACATCCGGGGATCATCGACTGCAGCAAACAGATGGAGAGATGGGCGGAGCACTACCAGGAGCTGTACTGCAGGGAAAACCCAGCCACCCACACAGCCTTCGAAAACACCACTCCCCTGCCTGCCATGGAGGAGCTCGACGCCCCACCACCATTGAGGGAACACGGCAAGGCATCGACACGCTAGCCTGTAGTAAAGGTCCGGGTAGCGACAGCATTACGCCAGAAGTCATCAAAGCCGGCAAGAAGAGTTCTGTTCTCAAGTCGCCTCCATGAGCTTCTGCTGCAGTGTTGGGAGGAAGCGACCATACCCCAGGACATGCGCGATGCAAAAATCATCACGCTATACAAGAAACAAAGGGAATAACAGCGTCTGCACTATCGCGGAATATCCCTCCTCAGCATTGTTGGTGGTAAAGCCTTTGACCGCGTCGTCCTCAAAAAGCTGCAGCTACTCGCCGAACGAGTGTACCCAGAGGCACAGAGCTGCGAGGTCGACGATCGACATGTTCTCCCTGAGGCAGCTACAAGAGATGTGCCGCGTGTAGAGACGACCCTTGTTCATCGCCTTCATCGACTGACCAAGGCGTTCGACTCGGTTCGAAGGTCAGGCGTCCTTCACCCTACTACATCGGATTGGATGTCCACTCAAGCGCCTGAAGATGATCACGTACTTCCATGACAAGATGAATGGCACTGTCTAGTATGATGGTTCATCTTCGGACCGCATCCCAATCAAGAGCTGTGCCAAACAAGGGTGCGTGCTCGCTCCAACACTCTTGGGCTCTCTTTTCCCCTGCTGCTGCACTACGCCTTCCGACAGTCTGAAGACGGCATCTTCCTCCACACTAGGAGTGACGGAGGCCTCTTCAACTTGGCACGCCTCCGAGTAAAGACGAAGGTGCGGAAAGTCCTCATAGGGGAGATGCTTTCGCAAACAACACCGCCCTCACTGCCCCACACTGAAGAATCACTAAACGGCTCATCACCTGTTTCGCTGATGCTTGCACCGACTTCGTCCTCTCTATCGGCTTGGAAAAAAAAAAAAGAAACATCATGGGCCCAAGACGTCAGCAGCACTCCCCGCACCTCCATCGGCGATCACACCCTCGAAGTGGTCGACGACGACTTTTTACTGGGCTCGACCATCTCCAGCAACCTCTATATGGACGCTGAGCTGAACGTACTGATAGGCAAGGCAGCACGGCGATGGCCCTTCTAGCGAAGAGAGTCTGGGATAACACCATGCTAACGTCAAACACCAAGCTGAAAGTGTACAAGCCTGCGTGCTGTGAGCACTCTTCTCACGGGAGCAAAGCATGGACCCTGTATTCTCGATAAGAACGCTGACTGAACGCCTTCCTTCTGCGCTGCCTCAGAAGACTCCTGGGCATGACTTGGCGGACCGCATCACTAACAAGGACGACCTGGCCCAGGCAAGGATGCTTAGTATGTTCGCTATTTGACAAAGATGCGCCTGTGCTGGCTCGGCCACGTCAGCCGCATGTACCACAGTCGCATCCCAAAGGACATGCTGTACGGCGAGCTGGCTACAGGCTCCTGATTCACATGACGGCCCGCCCTTCGCTACAGAATGTAAGTGCGATCTGAAGGCAGGCAATTTCGGCCCAGCAGACCTGGAGACAGCAGCTTCAGACAGGATCAGCTTGCAGTCCACCATCAAGGCCGGCATCAAGCAAGCAGACCAGAGGAGAGAGGCCCAGTGGGGAAGAACGGAGGAGCCGCTGATGGCAAAGAATCGCGTCGCCCCAACAGACGCTCATGACCGAGACTTCACCAGCAGCAACTGCAACACAGCCTGCCGCTCGATGATCCGGCTCTTCAGCCACAGCAGGCGCTGCAACTCCACTGACTGATCCACGGTGCAACACCATTGTCTCAAGACAGACGGATGCCATCATCATCAAGTGCGATAAGGCCCTCATCTCTTACTGGTTGGTGTTCCTTTCTTTAGGGATTCACGGCCTTCTTTTGTAGGTTATTGTACCGTTTTATGTTTTAAAGCCTCCATCCATAGAGCTTATAGCGACTTCTCATAAGATTTACTTCTTCCATCAGGTTTAGTTTAGCATAATTTAGCGTTATCTCTCCAAAGTGTTAGAGACAAACCTTTTTCTTGGGGTTAATGTAACTTGTCAAGGGGTTTTAGTTTTGGTCTTCATTTACAGGATTTAGAGTATTTTTCTTGAGATTAAATGCCTTTCATTGGCTTTTAGTATCCTATTTAATTTCGCCGTGTATGAACTAAAGGCCTTGGTGTCTCCTTTCGTTGATATACTTTATTCTTTCTTATGGGTTTGGTGACCTCTTCAGAATTTAATCTAGGGCTTTTCTTTCGGCAGGCCCTAAAGAGTGACCGCTCTCCGAGGATTAGTATCGGCCTATCGGAGAACCATGTGCAACGTCTTCCAGGACAGTTGCCATCCTCACCAAGAACATACACGTCTGGGAAAGGGATTCACATGGCACCACCACCCAAGTGCTGTAAAGACAACCGACGATGATGTAAGTGCAAATTTTGTATTTTGAAGCAGTCCTTACACTGGTATATAACTGGTAAGTTTTGCTTCCAAGACATGTAATAAACAGGCAGGTAGGCAGCCAGATAGGTGTAGTTAACAATAATTTGATATTAGGACTTTGTTGGGTTTTTGCTTTTTTTTTCCCAAATGGTTTCTTGTAGACCCATCTCCCATTTGTCATGCGTTGTTGTGGAGTGGATCACCACTCTGTCTCTCCCCTCCCTCCTCCTTCCTTCATCCCTGCATTTTCCCCCCACCACCTCTCCGTGCCTTACCGGCTTTTTCCTGCCCAATTGTAACCGACAGCCTAACTGTTGCTGGGAACTTGGCTGTCAGTTCTTTGGTAACTTCATGCCGAGGAAAATTTTTTTTTTACTCCACCGACAGAACAGAAGTGACTTCAAACTCGTATTCTGGAACAATGGAACAGAGAAAAGGGAGGGGGGGAGGGGGGAAGGGATTTGTAAAAAAAAAAAAAAAATTCTGATATTGATTTCAGTAACTGTGCAGAAATGTGATTGTCATAGCAGGTGAGACGGAGAAATGAGGCATTATGGAAGATTATTCTATGCCATGCAAAAGCGGGATGCTAAATCTGAAAGGAGAGAGCGTGCAAAAAATTCTTAATTTGCGCGCGCGCGCGCGCGCGCGCGCGCACACACACACACACACTCTCTCTCTCTCTCTCTCTCTCTCTCTCTCTCTCTCTCTCTCTCTCTCTCTCACACACACACACACACACACACACACACACACACACACACTTTACCCACAAACATCACCCCTACCACTCTACCAACACACATGTGCACTCTAATCTTTTTTTGTTTTACACACGTAGAGATTGTGAGCACACGTATAGGTAAACAATGATTAGTTCTGGTTAAAAGGAAAAAAGCGCACAAACATAAAACTAAATTTTTTGTATTGGAGAGGTATTTGCACAAGAATTTACTTGTTCAAAATATTTGTTTACATCAACAGGGGCAAAGAAACTCTGCAGCACCAACGGCCGTGGACAACGGAGAGCAGGACGAGTGAACTCGATGAATGCAGCCTAGCACTAGGATAGTTGGCACGGTGGGTGGTCTTGTACTTCTCTGTTTTTCTTAGTCATTCTTTCTGCACTTTTCTAGTACAGCTCCCAGTTTTTTTTTTTCATATTATTGTTGTACCGTAGACCAAGAATCTTCTGTTTAAAGAGTTCAGTATCTGGTTCTGTGGAGAGGTACACCGTGTGCTTTTACAAATGTTTTGCCTTCATCTCCTGAGGATTCAGTGTCTTCTTCCTTGTTCCGTGTTTTTTTTTTCAGTCGTTTTGTCTACTTCATAAATGGGCTTAGTGTCATCTTTGTCAGGGTTTGTCTTCTTGATTCACAAAATTCAGAGTTTTTCTCTTTTGTGCGTCTTTCTAGCGTTTGGTGTCGGTCGTTCATATGCTTTATATAGTAGTTCTGGTTTCTTATGTCGGTGTTCTGTGGTACAAGGACACAAAACAGGGGGTACCAGAGGAAATATTTTCTGGAGAGCATGAATGGTTGACTCCGCTACGTAGCAGGTCTCCAATTTCAGGGATCTGGAACATGGACGCATGTTTTCAGATCATCTGGCGCTGAGCTGCAGAAGTGTTGAAGTCCGCAGAGCTCTTCTAGTAATATTCCCTAGTGCGCACCTGGTACCTCCTGATCCGAGTGTCCTTTAATGCACAGAACCTCTGTGGCAGCGTTAACATGTGGATCCTTTCATATTTTCTGCTGCCCTTCTTAAAGTACGATTTGATGTCCTCTTTCAAATAGTGTTTGGTGTTGTCTTTCATGGGCATTCATTTGCTCATGTTTAACGTTCTTTTCATAGTGTTGAGTATCCTTTTTAAGTTGGGAGTGTTGTCCTTGTGGACGGCCTTTCCTCTGTTCACAGACTGTATTGTTCTCTTCCCCCAAGGTTTAGTCTCCACCTTTCATGGCAGTTGGCTACATTTGGCTTACAGTGTACTTTTAATATTTTTGTAGAGCTTAGCGTCGTCTTCCCCAGAGGTTCAGACGCCCTTTCATATGGTGTTTTCTTAGGGCTTAGTTTCCTCATTTGACAGGTTTAAGGTCCCTTTTCTGTGGTGCAGTGTTTCAAAAACTTTAAAGGTCTCAATTTATAGTTCAGAATCTTTCTTCTACAGGGCTTACAATCCGTTTTTGTCTTGTTTCATTTCCTCCTCTTTCGTTGGTTTTAATGTCCGCCTGTCATATAGTTTGCGTAAGCGGCCAGTGGAGGAGACGGCATAGCATGTCCTGCAGGAATGCTCAAGCCATGCCGACCTGAGAGACCGTGGCCGGCCAGAGATGTGCCGTCGACTATATAAGTGCCTTGTGGTTCTCCAAAGGACGCCCCAATTCCTCTGACGGGTCTGCCAGTGAGACGGGGACCAAGAAGAATCGTCGCGGGCTTCAAACTAGACTGTAAGGTACAACACCGCCTTCAGTGGTAAATTCAAATAGTCTGTTTTAGAACATTTACGTTTTCAATGGGATCAAGTGATAAGGGGCGGAAGAGAATGCAACGTTGAAACCGCTCAGTTTCAAGAGCGGTGCAGGAAATATACTAGTCACATAAAGTTAAGCACAGGCCTTTGCACACAGGGGGTTGATTCATCCCTTCAAAAAAACATTGTTTTTTTTGTTATGCGGCAACCAATGATGGAATCTCACACAGCAGTGTGTAATCCAGCCTGTGTCAACTGGTAGTGCGCACGGGGGTCTTGGTGACCTCGGTACCGCGCGGGATAAAAAGTGCAAAGTTGCGTTAACTGTGCCTGTTTTGCATTTGCTGGCGACACAAGATGTGTAAAATGAAAAATTCTTTTTTTCCCGTGCAAGAGCAGTCTCTCAAGTGAGTTTTATGCCCCTTCTTTTGGCTGTTTAAGCGCGGGGTTGGTTACTGTCAGCCCTTTTCTCACCATGCCACCACGAAGAAAACTTAGCACCTTTGACAAAACCAGGGCGATTGCGTGGATACAAGATGGCATTGCAAAGG
>JADBJO010001074.1:0-7500 GCA_016801955.1 Conus betulinus
GCGTACCACTATACCCTCGCTATCCCTGCTATAACCCATGCTATACCCCCCAGATCCTCAGCCGTCGTCACCAACAACAACCGATCATCATAAAATACAACTGTTACAGCAATTGCCGTACCGCGATTGTCGCTGTCCTGTTGCATACCGCTATAGCGACTTACCCCAGCCGTGAAAACCATTTTCGTCGACGCTGCGTTCAGCAATGATGACGTGATCAGAACAGGGCCGGGGCAGCAAGGATGACTGAAATATGAAGCAGGAACCATCTCTCCGGTCAGCCTATGTTGTAGAACTTCTAGTAGCTGACCCTTATTAGTCTGTACATCTTCCAGTTCCCACGTCGAGATCAGTGGGTTTACTGAAGCATTCATGTGATGCTAATACGCTCTCAACTCAGATGAGCAAGACATGTGCATCGTATGGATGAAAATCGCCTCCCAAAGAGACTGTTCTGTGGCGAGCAGCTGGAAGGCAACGTTCCCATGGAGGACAAAAGAATCGTGCTACAAAGACATGCAAGGCCTTATGGAATGCTGCTGTAGCATCGCCCCTGCCTCCTGGGAACAAGCTACACAAGATCGACTCACCTGCCGCGCTATGATCAAATCCGGTGTGAAGACTTTGAAACGAAGTGAGTGGAGGCATAGGAGCGAAAACGTCGGCCTTCGGGGGGGGGGGGGCAAACGGGGGGGACGGTGGGAAGGGGGGAGGGGGGGGGGAACGCCGTAGGTAACACCACCTTTCAGCCTGGTTATCTCCAAGTCTTGCCATGCCCACATCGCAACAGATCATTCAATGCTAGGAACGGCCTGGATGGCCATCTTCGTACACATCACCACCACACCACCACCACCACTACAAGTAACAGCAGAAAATCGTGGTATCTTCGCCTGCGAATGACAAACAATACAAACATTCGACCAAATACAACGGAAGCACCGATATGCCCAGCGTGCACAAGGACGACTCGGAGTAGAGATGATATGGCAACCCGCAACGAGCCTTCATTTGGCCTGTAAAGAGGCAGCAGCTCTTGCTGATGATGTGCCTTCCTGACATCCCTACAACTCCTCCGAGGAGGCCCCGCAGACGAGCGAGACATTTCCTATGCTGAGGCAGCGTTCAGACAAACCACAGCCCACACTCATAGCCAGTCACACGCAGGGACACTGTTGTTGTTCGGTCATTGGCCTACGTGACCTTTCACCTTGCCTTTATGCGCCGCGCAGCTCTACACGAATGTTACTTTGCACTAACTAAGTTGTTTCTGAAGTTAGTTCGAAGTGAGGTGTCTGCAGACAGAAATTAAACAACTTTTGAAAAAGAATCGTTTTTTTTAGTTGTCTTGAATGTTGTTTTTTGTATTTGCCTGAAGAAGACCTAAGAGGATAGTCGAAACGTGTCATGTTTTTTTTCCTTGTGATTTGTTTGTCCTTGTTGTTTGGCGGACTCACTGGCAATCCTTTTTGGAAAAAAGACATCAAAGTCATTGCAAGATCAATACAGAATACAACTTTGACAGCTAGTCAGAAGGATTCAGTAAGACTTACTAACATGAATTCCTGAAAAACTTTGGTGTTTCGACATCCGTGCACCTTTTAGGGATCGTTTGCTCTTTGGAGTAGCACACTCATAAATCGTCTTACATACACTCACACTGACCAAAGTGGTTTTCCTGCATTTTCCACAGTCCGCTGATTTTTTCTTCCTGCTTTACACGTGAAAATTAGCGATTTTATAGCTCTGCGTGTTCGAACTAACAATTTCTCCTTTTTTTTTCTCTTTTTTTTTTTTTTTTTTTTTTTTTTTTTTTTTTTTTTTTTTTTTTTTTTTTTTTTTTTTTTTTTTTTTTAAGATTTTTTTTTTCTTTTTTTTTTTCTTTTAAAAGATCGAACTGATTGACTGGATTCGAACCTTGCACCTCCAGGGCGGTCGGGTGCCTCAAGTCGCCCATGTGGTAAATGTCTTGACCACACGTAGCTATCGAACACCGCTGAATGGATAGTGCGAAATTCAAACCTTGTGAAGTTCACTTTCGTTCCTCTTCGACCAGATCCAGCTGGAACTCTTCAGCTGCTTGTTCTGCCATGGCCGTTGGCTTTCTGGCCCTTTTCCTACTGGATCAAGATGGGGTTTTTTTATTACATCATTGGCGAGATACGCCTAAAACCCCCCTCCCCCCCCCCCCCCCCCCCCCCCCCCCTCCCAAAACCGCTATGACTACAGCATGCTTCTCACTCCTGCCGATGTGAGCTTCTACCATTCTGCGCTTTCATACGACACAGTTGAGGTTCGCGTCTGAATCGAAATGTCTGATTGTTTGTTTTGAAGAACCTGGGTGAGGGCTACATCCCGATCTCAAGCCGCTCTTTGTGAGGATTCTGGGTGGTCGGTCCATCCTGGAGGGTCGCTGCGCAGCCCACAGTCCCCCAGCCCTTCATGTACCTCTTTACTTCCCTGATCCTGGTGTTACAGGGCATGACTTGATGTCTCCTGCAAAGGCAGACTGTTGTCACGCGAGCTGGTGGGTTTCCTGTGTTGCCGTTGTGTTTCTTCTGGTCGTGCTTATCGCATGTTATACTATCTCTTTTTCTTTGTAAAACGGTTTTTTTTTTCTCTGAAGATTTCATTGATCAATGGTGTATACATCGGGTGGACAAATCATTTAACTGAAGCAGCAACAACAACTGTGCTATCTCTTCAAGATACTCGTCATAGTACCTTCCAAGACGCTTGACTAGTTCTTCTGTCACTATTCCTTGACAAAAATTTCGGTTTTGGCAGATTTGCTATGGATGGCAGCCCCTCCCCCCCCCCCCCACCCCCCCCCCCCCCCCCCCCACCCACCCTCGCCCCCTCCACTTCCCTCACCCTGCCTCCTCTTTTTTCCAATGATTGTGTTTGTTGTTGTTTGTTTTTGTGGTGTGTTGTAATACGGCTTTGTTCACGCCCCTCCATATGATTTTTTTTTCCATTTTATTGATGGATAAAATTCTTATTTCTTCTTGCGTTCTCTCTCTCTCTTCTTCTCTCTCTCTCTCCTCTCTCTCTCTCTCTCTCTCTCTCTCTCTCTAACTCCTTTATCTTGTTTTTTCAATTGTGTTCCTTCCCTGAATTAAAATGGATGCTAAAAAAAAAAGAAAAAAAAAAAAAAAAAACATACAAAAAGAAATGTAATTCAGAACCCTTTTCTCGATGACAGAAAATATCTCTCCTCTCTCTCTCTCTCTCTATCTCTCTCTCTCTCTCTCGCCCTTTCTCTCTCTCTCTCTAACTCCTTTATCTGGTTTTCAATTGTGCTCTTTCCCTGAATAAATGGGGATGCTAAAAAAAAAAAAAAGAAAAAAAAAACATACAAAAAGAACTAATGTATTCAAGACCCTTGTCGATGACAGAAAATCTCTCTCTCTCTCTCTCTCTCCTCTCTCTCTCTCTCTCTCTCTCTCTCTCTCTCTCTCTATCTCTCTCTCTCATTGCTCTCTCGCTCTCTCTCGCTCTCTCTCGCTCTCTCTCTCTGCTATCCTCGTACGGTCACCTCTATTCTCTGTGGTAATTCAGAGAGAGAGAGAGAGAGAGAGACGATTATCCGTGGGACTGGTATGTCGAGTGGTTATTCACCACTGTCTGACGCTCCCTGTTCCAGGCGCCCGACTTTGCGGAAATGAAATGACGTGGGTCTGTCCTTCTCACTCGGGGTGTGTGTCATTTAGTCCTCCCCCATTCCCCACCCCCCCCCCCCACTCCTCCCCTCCCCTGGTCGCCCCCCACCCCCCACCCACCCACCCCTCGACCCAGCACCCATGCCGAAATGCTGGTGTGGTTTCCAGGTCTGCCAAATGCTGGCTACACAGGATTATCCTAGTGACAGCGCTGTGGTCATATGGCGGGTCCTCTCTTTCCATACCTCCCACCACTGAGCCTATTAGAGGCAGCGGGATTACGGAGACGGATAATGCGTTGTCTTTCTGTCTATGTCAGTCTGGCTGGCTGTGCTGGTGGCTGGCTGGCTGGCTCTCTCTCTCTCTCTATGTGTCGCTGTGTATAAGTGGTGTTTTTTTTTCTTTTTTTTTTTCGTAATTAATTCATTTATTGTTGTTTCTTGTTTTCAATGCTGTTGTTGTTTTCTTTCTTTAAGTTCATCTACACGTCAATGTTGATGGAGATACAACTCATCCGCGTTTTGTGAATAGTTTTGTAAGGTTTAGTCGCTAGTTATGCGCTAGTAGCTGAGTTAGTTCCTAATCATGCTTTGTCTCTTAGTGGGGCAAGAGCCGGATGAAAAAAGAATGAAAAAAAAAAAACCCTCATAAATTTGCTAATCTGTTACCCTTGGAAAGAAAGATTGTCAATCTCTCTCTCTCTCTCTCTCTCTCTCTCTCTCTCTCTCTCTCTCTCTCTCTCGTTAATATGTGTGTGTGTGTGTTTGTGTGTGTGTGTGTGTGTGTGTGTGTGTGTGTGTGTGTGTGTGTGTGTGTGTGGGCGGGCGTGCATGCGCTCCTCTGTGTGTGTGTGTGTGTGTGTATGCGTGTGTGTGTGTGTGTGTGTGTGTGTGTGTGCGCGCGCGTGCGTGCGTGGTGTATGTGTGTGCGTGTGCGCGCGCGCGCGCGCGCGTGCGCGCGCATATGCATGCGTGTGTGTGTGTGTGTGGGTGTGTGTGTGATTTACAGTATGTATATCTTGCTCACCAAGCTGTAAGTGCTTTTACAATCCACATTCTCGTTCACTCAACAGGCTACCTACTTGAGTAGAGCCGACTGAAGAGCTGCCTGCTAGGCGCTAATTGTTCGTTTCCCAAGTTATTCCTTCGAATATCAGTTTCTCAGGTTTACGCTTATTTCTTCAACTTTTTCTGTGTGGTTGTGTGCTGTATGTAGACATGTCATCCATACCAATGGCCCAACTGGCCTTCTCTCCCGAGAGTCAGTGACGGGATTTAATGTTTGCGCAGCATGTTATGTGATTACACACACAAATTCCCCCATAATAAAACGGTCCGCTGGGGAGTCAAACCCGCAACCCCCGGATCTCTAGGATCACGAGCCTGGCGCTCCTCTTCTTCTTTTTCTTCTTCTTCTTCTCTTCCTTTTTTTTTGTCATTTTTTTTTAAACTTTTCTTTTAATTTGCATTCAGTAACAAGAAACACAAACATAAACAAGGAAAACACAAAAGGGCATTGTACATCAAAAGTCGAGGAATAATTGTTTTAACAGCCATAGGTAAGAGAGAGAGAGAGAGAGAGGAGATCAATGGCGTTTTCATTCAATGATCTGTCTAGAGAAACATCTTAAAAAGGCCTCGAATACATCAAAATATAGATACTTTGCCACACATAAGACTGATCAAAATTCGACTTAGGACTGTGCAAATTGCAATCGGATAAATCATACAAAAGTAAAATACAATTAAGAACCCCCTATATTAAAGGTTTATGTATCATCCATTTTACACAAAAATCTGAATATTTAGAGATAAGTAAGGCATTGTGTTTTTCCATTTTGTATCGCCACTCTGGTTTCTTTAAAAAAAAAAAAAAATACAGTTGTTCGTGGATGGTTTCCATTCAATTTGCATGAATATATATAATACTTTGCAAATAGTATAATGAAGTAAAGGACACTGTCCACAATAACGTTTTTATCAAATCCTAAAAGCACCAGCGATTCAGTCAGTCTTAAGTTCTCTGCATTGGCACATTTTTCTCTAATCAAATCTGTAAGTACATTCCAAAAGAATTTGACATAATTGCATTTCCAAAACATATGGTCAATAGTATCTTTATTCGTACCACAAAAACTGCATTTGTCATTGTTACGAACTCCAATTTCTTTTAAATAACATTTGTACCTAAACATCTGTGCGATAACTTCAGCTGAAACCATTTTAGTTTTAATATCGTTTATCTTGCTGGTATATAAAAAGCATGATTTCCAGTCATGATGTACCATCAGTTTTGAATCCCATTTGTCACAGCATTTTGGTCGAACATTATTTCAATAAGTATATCGTAATAAAGCTTTGAACCTTTGTGAATAGCAAATACCTTCTTAAACAGCAATTTGTATCGGTATGTTTATTGTTCTTTACAGAAATATTACATTGTTTAATGTAGTCGATTATTGCAGATTTATACCCAGCAAAGGTGACAAAATCGACATTACTATTATATTTCTCTTTGAAACGCGTATAAGAAAGAAACTGACCTTTTTATCATAAAAAAAAAAGTCCGCAAGATAATGTACATTCTTGTTACCAAGTTTTCTAGAGATAACGTATGAGTTTCCAACTTGGATTCTATTATTATGGCAAACCGGTTCGGCTAAAATTTCAGCGGAATTTCCTGGTATGCATTCGTAGTAAAAAAAAATAAAAAAAAAAATTTTATAGGTTTCAATGACGTCTGACCAAAACTGGATATATTTCGTAAAACCTGGAAACAAATTCTGGACCATATTTATTAATAAGCGGCCGTTGAGGAAAATTAGCTAGGAGAAATATGTTTCCACTTGTGGGTTGTTTTTTTTCAGTTTTACGAAACCACGACAGTTTTAAAAAGTAACAAATGTTTTTAATTCAGGGATACTGATGCCTCCAAGTTTTACACTCTTATGCGCCGTTTTCCAGTTAATTTTGTCTGGTTTCTTACCCCAAATTCATAACACATCTTTTGTAATGTCTTCTTCTTCTTCTTCTTCTTCTTTCTTCTTCCTATTATTATCATCATCATCATCATTATCATTCTTGCTAGCATCATCATCATCATCATCATCATCATCATCATCATCATCGTCATCATCAGTATTACTATTATCATTATTATCATTATCATCATCATTATTATCATTATCATTATTGTTATATGGTTATTGTTATAAATTTATCATTATTATTGTTATTATTATCAAATGATATGAAATTTTATTATTATTATCATTTTCATCATTATTATTTTATTACTATTAATAATGTAATCTTTACTACCATTGTTATTGTTTGTATTATAATTATTATCATCGTTAGTTTTATCATTATCATCATTTTATTATCATTTTTTATTATTATTATTGTCATCATCATCACCATCATCATTATCTTAATAGCATTATCATTATTAATATCGCCATCATTATCATTACCATCATCTTATTATTATATTGTTATTATTATCATCATTATAATTATTATTATTTTGGTTATCAGTAGTAGTAGTAGTAGTAGTAGTAGTAGTAGTAGTATCATTGCTATTATTATCATCATCTTTATTGTTATTAGTATTATTATTATCATCATCATCATGAACTTTATATTCATTATTACTATTATTATTATTATCATCATTATCGAGAATACTTACATAGCCCTTATCCTCGGACAAAGATCAAGCCCTTTATTCCCATTCGCACGACTTACCGGGAAAGGGAGTCAGAATCAATCGTATGTCTGAAGAAAAACAGAAGTCTTGTTCTGAAACGGCCCACGGAGATTGGAACCCGCAACCT
>JADBJO010001074.1:12500-25000 GCA_016801955.1 Conus betulinus
TTTCGAAAGGAAATTATCTTGTGGATTTTTTGTGTGTGTGTGTGTGTGTGTGTGTGTGTGTGTGTGTGTGTGTGTGTGTGTGTGTGTGTGTGTGTGGTATTTTTAGCCCCCACCTCCCCTTTCCCCTCCTTTTCAAAATTTATCAGATTGCTCCCTTTATTTTTATTTTTTCTTTTTTGGCCAGGGTATCATTTAGAGCGAGTGACGCCGGCGTCACCATAGATGTGAACCCTCGGACTACAAGTCCAGTCTGACTGGCCACCGCGATTCAGTTTTTGATCTCTTCGCATCATGATTTAGCTTTGCAAGAACAGTAAACAATCACAACGAGTTTATTTAATTCTTCAAATCTAATACAAATACTACCCCTACCTCAAACCACTCTCATAAGTTAACACTAGTACTAACCACCAGTGTGTGGGTGGTGTCCCCAACTACAACAACACCCTCCCCTGTCCCCCCCACGATCAACCCCCACCATAAAATCCAATACCCCCAACGTCCGCAAAAACACCTTAGTTACAACCTACCGTTGCCACACCATCCTCACCCTCAAACCCACTACCTCAAACCAAAACCATAAAACACACTAATACCCAGGATCAACAACCTAAATAATCTTACAACTTACTTCACCACACGTAATCTGTCACTCAAACTATCACGTCCAACAATACCATCACACCCTGTCATATTCCAAACAATCCCTCCTAAAAATACCCTAAACACAACCCGCTCTCAACCTCCCCTACCCCATATCACGGATTGCTTCATTATTAACATTTAATAACCCGGATCCTTCGCGCGCGCTCTCTATATATCTCTTCTCGGTGTGGGTGTGTGTAGTGTGGGTGTGTGTGTGTTCCCCACGACGCGTGTGTGTGCTACACCGCAAACGTTTGTGGCTGTTGGCATTTAGGGAGCAGTGGTGTGCGTTGTGGTGCGTTTATGTTCCCCTGTTCTGTCTGTGTAGTGTGGGTATTTGTGGCTGTGTTGTGTTTGCGAGAAAGCTCCCCGCGCGGCTACGTGTGTGTTGTATGTGTGTTCCTGGTGTATATGTTGTGTGTTGTGGCTGTTCATGTGTGGTGTGTGTGTCTGTCTGTGTATGTGTGTGGTTTGTGGTGCTTGTGTGTAGTGTGTGTGTTCGGTAGCATTGTGAGGAGGTGGGTAAATGCAGGACACTGCATAGCTCCCCATAGCAGTGGACTTTGAGGCACAGCGGTTCCATCCAATGCACCACCCGCCCTTTTCTTCATCTATGCCGAACACATGACTGGCTTCTTCACTCCTGTCTTAGTGTGGCGACGGTAGGGAGAAAGCATTCTGTGTCAGTCACACATGGACCAGCTTGACAACCTACGCGTAATATGGAGGGAGAGAGAGAGAGAGAGACGGAGAGAGAGAGAGAGCTGGGACAGGGAAGGAGACGAAGGGACGGAGGAGATGAGACAGACAGAGACGAATAGAGAGAGACAGACAGAGACGAGAGAGACGGATATGGACAGACATACAGCACGATAGAACAGCAGACATGACACTGATATGGATTGTCGAATCAAGTGCTCTTTGCGTCTTGCGTTGATTTATTACAAAAACTTCACCAATCACCGCTGACGTACAGAAAACATGACAATATGTGGACATGCCCATGCGCTACCGTGTGTAGTGTGTGTGTGTGTGTGTGTGGGTGTGGTTCCGCCGTGTTGTGTGTGTGTGTGTTGTGTGGGTGCGGGTGTTCTTGTTTTTGTTTTTCTTTTTTTTCTTTTTCCTGTTTTTTTTTCTTTCTTTTCCCCTTTCTTACATTTATCTACCGGAGAGTTAGAACGTACTGAGAGGTGCCACCCTGCCCCTCACGTGATTCAATTACTCTCCCTTCCCGCGTTTGTTGATCTAATTACGGTGCCCACGTTTGCCCCCCTAAACCCACCCATCCCACCACCCCCACCCCAAAAAAAAAACCCCACCCCACCCATCCCATTCTATCCTACCCTCACCTCAACCCCATCCCACCTAACCCCACCCCAACTCCAAACCCCTTTTTTTTTAGGGGTGGGGTGGGATTGTCTGCCTTGCTTATCCATTCGCTTGTTAGCACCACTCACACCATCCCCACCCCCATCCACAACTCTAATCTCCAACCTAATCTGTTCGTTCTTACGATTTGTATACACTCGTCGTCTACTTTCCCATTCTTTTCACTTGTGTCGATACTGACTTGGCAGATGCAAGTGGACCAGTATGGTGTTGTCTGCTTTGTTGTTGTTGCTGGTGGTGATGGTGGTGGTGGTGGTGGTGTTTTTTTATGGGCGGTGTTTAGGGGTTTTTGTTGTTGTTTTGTTGTTGTTTGTTGTTTGTTTTTTGCTGTGCTTGTTATTTTTATTTTGTTGTTGTTGTTGTTGTCAGTTCACGATATTGTCTTTTTAGAGGAATTCAACAAACTGAACAAGATCGAAACCAAATCACAAGTGACTGCTGCGCGTATAAGTGACAGTGGTGCGTTGGCCGGAGGTGTGTGGTGTGTGTGTGTGTGTGTGTGTGTGTGTGTGTGTGTGTGTGTGTGTGTAAAACACAAAGGCAGGCTGATTAAAACGACTGGAGCGCAAAGCGGAAAGAGATTAGACTTGGGGAAATGTGATAACATGTTGATCATGGTTGGGTAAACACGCATGCGTGCGCGTGCACACAGGCATGCATATGCACAGGCGCGCGCGAGCTCAGAAGAAGAGAGAGAGAGAGAGAGGGAGAGAAGAGAGAGAGAGAGAGAGAGAGAGAGAGAGAGAGAGAGAGAGAGAGAGAGATCTGTCCCCATCTTTCTGTCTGTATGTGTCTTGTGTGTTCCTTCTCTCTCTCTCTCTCTCCTCTCTCTCTCTCTCTCTCTCTCTCTCTCTCTCTCTCTCTGTAATACAAACACACAAACCACACACACAACACACACACACACACACACACACACACACACACACACATGTATAAAGATAGATAGATAGATAGATAGACATTTACAGCCAAAGAGAGAGATGTACTTATGTATATATGTGCTTGCTTGCAAGCGTGCGTGCGCGGGCATTTGTGTGTGTGTGTGTGCGTTGTGCGTGTGTGTGTGTGTGTGTGTGTGGTGTGCGCGCGCGCGCGCGCGCGCGCGCGTGTGTGTGTGTGTGTGTGTGTGTGTGTGGCGTGCAGTGTGTGTGTGTTGTGAGCGCGCGCGCACGCACGTGTATGTACTGTACGTGTGTGTAATTAACCACTCCCCCCCCTCACCCCCTCACAAAGAGAGAGAGGGGGAGATACAGTTGAGGACAGGCAGGCGGACAGACTGACTGACAGACTGCCAGACAGCAGAGAGATTCAGAGGACAGACAAGTCCGACGCCCGACGGACTGACCGGCAGACCGATATTCAGACAGACAGACAGACAGACAGATATTATGCCTTTGAGAGAAAGAGAACTGGGTAGGAAAAGAGAGAGAAGAAACAGACAACAACCAGCTTCCCCCCCCCCCCCCCCCCCACCCCCAATATTATTAATAAAAACAACAGAAGCGGCGAGTTACACAGACAAATAAACAGACAAACAGACAAAATACAGAGAGAGAGAAACTGACAAACCGGCAGAGACAGACAGGCAAACAGACAGACAGACTAGATACAGAGAGAGAAAACTGACAAACCGGCAGAGACACAGAGACAGACAGACTGACTGACAGACAGTATGACACCAAACAGTCGGGCATTGTGTATCGACAGACAGACAGACAGACAGACAGAACAAACAGACACTGAAAGACAGAAAGACATGGTGACAGAGAGTGACAGACAGAGAGAGGTCTAAACTGTATAGACGGGCCAGCTAATAGTCACGTTCTGTACCACAGACAGATGACAGACAGACAGACAGACACCGAGAGACAGAAAGACATAGTGACAGAGAGTGACAGACAGAGAGGTCTAAACTGTATAGACGGGTGAGCTAATAGTCACGTTCTGCACCAGCTGTCGCTAGGGAATCAATACTCACCACAGGGCGCATGCAGGACAGAAAAGGAGAAGGGGAGCGTGCGAGGGGGGGGGGGAGGGGGGGGGAGGAGGGGCGGGGGAAGGGAGGGGAGGGAGGTCGGAAGGAAGGAAGGAAGGAGAGGAGGGGATGGGTGGGAGGTAGGTAGCAGCAGATAGTGGGAGGGGGGGGGGGGCGGGGTGTAGGGCTGGGGGAAAAGGGGGAGAGGGGCAGGGGGAGATGAGGGGCTGGGGGAAGGGGGGGAGGGGCGGGGGAGGGGGGGGGGAAGGGGGTGTAGGGCTGGGGGAAAGGGGGGGGGGGGGCAGGGGGAGATGAGGGGCTGGGGGAATGGGGGGAGGGGGGGGCGGGGGAGGGGGCGGGAGGGAGGGGCGGGGGAAGGGGGAGGATGGAGGTCGGGAGGAAGGGGGGGGGGGAGGGAGGTCGGGAGGAAGGAAGGAAGGAGAGGAGGGGATGGGTAGGAGGGTAGATAGCGGCAGGTAGTGGGAGCCGGGGGGGGGGGGGGGGGGGGGGGTGTAGGGCTGGGGAAGGGGGGTGAGGGCGTGGGGGGGGGGAGAGGAGTGGCGGGGAGAGGAGCGGAGGGGTGGGGGGGGGGGGGGGGTGTGGAGGCGAGGACTAGCTGTGCGACATGCATGCGGGGCCTGGGTCCAAGCATCACTGAACTGGCTCTGTGGGACTCTTCTGCTCTGAAAACACACAGTAATAACGTGGAGGAGAGAGAGAGAGAGAGAGAGAGAGAAGACGGAGAGGAGAGAGAGGAGAGAGAGAGAGAGAGAATGTATGGTGGTTAATCCAACTAAACAACAGCCAATTATGAATATATCTGAGAACAAAAAAGTATCTAACATAACGGATAAACTTAGTCCTGTGAATAACAGTGTAGCACGGTATCGGTCATAGTGGAGACAGGGAGGGTGGAAAGAATGGGGAGGGCAGGGGGGAGTGTGTGTATGGGTGGGGGAGATTTGCGGAAGAAGACAGCGAAAGAGAGAGACTGAAGGACGGGTGGGGTGTGGGGAGAGAGAGAGAGAGAGAGAGAGAGAGAGACGAGAGAGAGAGGAGAGTAGGAGAGATGTATTAGAGGGAAATGGCTATGAATTATTGATCAATTTTCTGTGAACTGCTGAATTTCCTTAACAAATTTGCGTGTCGATGTTATTAAATAACAGTTCTTTCTTTGAGACACATATACAATGTACGTAAAATGCAAATGTTAGACAGACTGTATACGATATATTTCTATGACCATAAATATTTTAAAAAGACTAATGAGAGAGAAAAAAAAATCGTCAGTGGTCACTTTTTCTTCTTAAACGTTAATTTAGTCTTTTTATTGTCATAAGTTATCCACAAACGTATGGACAGCATACTGAATATTGTCTAATAGCTGCTTGAATTTCAAAACAAATTGCTTTTACTGTTGCATTTAACATTAATGTTGAATATTTGAAAAAAAAATACATTACATATACATGCCATGTGTGTGTGTGTGTGTGTGTGTGTGTGTGTGTGTGTGTGTGTGTGTGTGTGGTGTGTGTGTGTGTGTGTGGTGCGTGCGTGCGTGCGTGCGTGCGTGCGCGCGCGCGCGCATACGCGCGCGTGAACAAATGAAGAAATCGTGACAGTCGTCATTTAAGTTTCCGTGATGCCATTTTTTTGCAAATTCTTTCATTTCTCAAAATTCCTTCAACGCGTGGTTTATTCGTGGGCATATCTGATATTGTAGAAAACAGGATAGAATGGGACGGGCGTACTGTTTGCCTAGTTCTTTCGAAAACCACTTTAAACCACCATCTTCCAGAGGCTTCCTGTTCCAGATGTTCTGTTCAGTTCAGTTCAGTGGTTTATTTAATGTCTTCTTCAAATCGCCAGATGATATTAAACACTTATTAAAGAAAGAAGAAAAAAAATCCAACCCTCCAACACTTAACTTATCATCCACGTTAGTACTTAATTTCAAACCCACATCTGATATATGCATGCTTACATAAGTGAAGTACCCTAGTGGTACACAAAATTGATCATTACAAAAAATTTTGCAAACCGGTGACTGCGAAAATAACCATGGCAATTTCAGCCACATGTGAACCATATAAGACAGTACTAGCATTATCAAAGTTTGGTCGTCTCTCAAAACCTTTCTCCTGATAGAGCGAGGGCAACACACTGAGCGTTCAAACAAAAGAGGATGTACGAAATGTTTTCCCCCTCTGCAGACACAGGTAATACTATGAGAACGTTCTGTTCTGTAAACGGACAAGGAACCGTTTTAAACATTTTAAATGACCACCATTACACCACCCCCCAACACCCCCACCGCACGTCCCGCAATCAAAAAAAAACCCCCCACCCTAACAAAACCCCCCTACCCAGTTTTTAATGAAAAAATAAAAAATTTCCTAAGAAAATCCCACACCCCCCCTAACCCTATAACCCCCCCCCACACCCCCCCCCCCCACCTGTTCTGTACCGCACCCCCCCCCCCCCCCCACACCCCCCCCCCGACCCCCCCCCCCCCCCCCCCCCCCCCAAAAACTCACCCCCCCCCACCCCCCCCCCCCTCACCGCACCCCCCCCCCCAACCCCCCACCCACCCCACCCCCCCCCCCACCCCCCCCCCTCCCCCCCCTCCCCCCCCCCCCCCCCCCCCCCCCCCCCACCCCTTCCCCACCCCTCAACAACAACACTGCGTTGTATTCCAAAGAAAGCGCGACGATCTGACCAGAGTAAGCGCCACGTGTTGTAGTAGCGCTCAGTTTGTACGTTAATCACCCATTCTATAGCAGTGAGCATGTTTGGTTTATGGCACGTGTAACTCAAACAATCGTCACTAAGTCTTGTAGGAAAGTCGTCCCATCCACCCCCACCCCCACCCCACTCCCACCATTTTCCTTGTTCTTCTTTTTTTTCTTCTTCCCCCCCCCCCCCCCCCCCCCCCCCCCACGTCCCTTCAATTTTGTTTTAAATCATTCACTTGCTTTTTAGTCTGTGCATAGTCATGGGGCCTCGTAGCTAAATGGGGACGACATACAAATGACAGACAGCAACCAACTTATTTATAGATGAACCATTGACTATGTCATGCAATATTCATATACCATCACACATTTCAGTGGGTAATGCTTTTATTTGCATACCATGAATTATGTAAGTGCAGGGTTGATGCATGAATTATGAAGGTTATTTCATTAGTAGAAAGAGAGAGACAGACAGAGACAGAGACAGAGGCAGACAGAAAGAGAGATGGAATCATTTATCAGCAATCTTCGGGAGAAAAACTCTGTGTGTGTGTGGTGTGTGTGAGAGAGAGAGAGAGAGAGAGAGAGAGAGAGAGAGAGAGAGAGAGAGAGAGAGAGAGAGAGAGACTCTATTTTGAAAACAGAGAAAGAAGAAGTTTTAAAAAATTACAAGAAATGACAGAACGACTAAATAGATTCTTCCCGTCTCAGTGACTGAAACAAACAAACAAACAAACAAGAAAACAAACAACCAAAAACACTACACCCCTTTCACCTTACCCTCCCACGTCTTCAGTCTTTCCCACCCCTAGTTTTACGTCCCTCCAACCCCCAGTGCCCTCTCCTAGCGCTTCTCCCTTTAACTTCCATGACTATCTGACTGACAGATGAAGAAGGAAAGAGGATCGAGAGAGAGAGAGAGAGAGAGAGAGAGAGAGAGAGAGAGAGAGAGAGAGAGAGAGAGAGAGAACGGGGTGTAGGGAGGGGAAAAGAAGGAGTAGGTGGAGATGACTCCATTGTGAGTTGAAACGCAAACAGAGTTAAACCCCTTCGTATTGTTTTCCTCAAAACGTTGATTTTTTTTTTTTTTTTTTTTTTTTTTTTTTTTTTTTTAACCCTGTCTCTTCTTTGTCTTGGGGTCAAAACAGTTTCGGGAGATCACCGTCTGCTCAGGTGAGAGAAAAAAAAAGCGAGTATGGCGACTCATATAATCCCTTTGCATCTCTCAAAAAAAAACCCAAAAAAAAAAAAAAAAAAAACCGCCTTGTATCATCCCCCCCCCCCCCCCCCCCCTCCCCCCCGCCCCGCCTTCCCCCATCCCCCCTGCCCCCCCCCCCCCCCCCCCCCCCCCACCCACCCCCCCCCCATCCCCCCCCCCCCCGCCACCCGCTACCTTCCCCCCTTTTCTCCCCTCTCCCCCTCTCTCTTTTCCATTCGCGTGCCATCACCACCTCTGTGGCCAGCACGCGCCGATGGGTGTGAAGTCGACGCTGATTGGTGAGAGGAGAGAGAGAGAGAGAGAGAGAGAGAGAGAGAGAGAGAGGAAAGCGCGTGCGTGCGTTCAAAACCCAGCCCGTATTAAAAGACGGGGGAGTTTCTTTTTTTTTTTTTTTTTTCACCCCCCCCGCTGTTTCAGCATAATACATGCGTCATTTTATTTTTAAATGCCTCTCCCTTCCCTCCTCCCTCCCTCCTCCCCCCCCCCCCCCCCCCCCCCCCACTCCTTCCCAACAACTCATTCCCGATCGCTCTCTTCTAATCGCCCCCGTCCTCCTCCCCCTCCCTAACGCACCGCCTCTCCCAACCCCCTTTCTCCCTCCCACCTTCTCACCTCTCCTCTCTCTCTCTCTCTCTCTCTCCTCTCTCTCTCTCTCTCTCTGTTTTTTGTGGTGTAGCACATCGCAAAAAATAAAAAAAAAAAAAAAAAAGAAACAAGCAAAGCAGCGCAGTTGCTGGCCCGTTTCAAGAAAAAAAAAAAAAGAAAGAAAAAAGGAAAAGAAAGGGAAAAAGAGAAAAAAAAAAGAAAGAAAGGAAAAAAAAAGAAAAAGAAGAGGAAGTAAAGAATGAATTGGAATGAAAGAAAGAAAAAAAAAAAACGAAAAGAAAAAGAATGAACTAAAAGAAATAGAATTTAACTCACCCACACGTGTCCCAAAGTAATAGCAAACGTACAAAAACGAAACGAAACGAAACGAAATTTTATTTTACCAGGTTAATAGGATAAGTATATAAATACTTTTTTTTCCACCCAGTCCTACGTTTATAGTGAGACTGTCCGACATGTTGTGATTATACAGACGTGGTGCCTTAATGAACGGAGGGGGAGGGGAGGGGGGGGGGGGGGGGGGGGGGACAAAATGCTTCTGCCTCTGTCTTGTAGAAGAGAAAGCAGAAGAAGGAAAGGAAAGGATAGAATGAATGAATAGATGAATGAAGAAATGAACGAATGAACGAATCGAATGAATGAATGGATGAATGAATGAATGAAATAAGGAATGAATGAACGAAAGATTGAACGAAGGAGTGAAAGAATAGATAAATGAATGGATGGATGATTGAATGAATGAGAAGACGAACACGAAAGTTTCTCAACTTTTTCCCAGAGAAGCTCAACAGTGTAGCGCCTTTGAAAACCAGACGTGGTTGCGCTGACAACACAAAACAACAGAATGTACCGATGATGACCAATGCTATCCAAAACTGTTTCAGAAACATAGCTGTCTGGCACTACTCTGGAATCAGTTCGCCTCCAGCGTGATGCTGAAGGTGCCGATAGTGGCAAAATTGTTGGCCTGGCCAAAAAATAAAAAAATAAATAAATAAATAAATAAAAATAAAAATGAAAAAATAAAATAAAAAAAGAAAAAAAAAAGAAAGAAAAGAAGAAAAAAAAGAAAAACAAAGTGTTCTGTTTGTCAGCTGGCCAGTGTGGCTCGAGAAAGGTTGAAATAAACCGAAATATTGCCATTATCTCATGGGTGTTATGTGGCTTCTGTTTTTCATCTTCCTGAAAAAAGAAAAACAAATCGAATAAGTTTCCCAGCACGGTAGCAAACGTTTCATAATGATACTGTCTCGACATATGCTGGTTGTAAAGACGCTGGTGCCTTAATACATGGGGGACGAAGTGTTTTTTCACAGTTTCAGTTTCATCAAGGAGGTGTAACTGCGTGCGGACTAGTCCATATACGCTACACCACATCCGCTAAGTTTTGAGACCACACTGCGCGTGATTTAAAGCTGATGGATATATGAGTTTATGACCAAAAGCAGAGAACTTAAGAAGAGGGTCTCGTGGCTACGACTTAGCAGATGTCTGACTTGCGCATTAGCTTAACGTGCTGGTCAGACCTTGTAACCTACCTAACATTGGCTATGCAGTTATTGTCATTGTTTGTATGTGTGTGGTGAGTGATACAAGTGTGTGTGTGAATATGTGTGTGCATGGGTGTGTGAGCACGGGCCCAAGTGTGTGTGTGTGTGTGTGTGTGTGTGTGTGTGTGTGTGCGTGCGCGCGCGCGTGCGTGCGCGCGCACGCCTCTGTGTGTGTGTGTGTGTGTGTGTGTGTGTGTGTGTGTGTGTGTGTGTGTGTGTGTGTGTGTGTGTGTGTGTGTGTGTGTGTGTGTGTGTGCTAGCGTATGCGATGCGCGAGTGTGATGTGTGTGTGTGTGTGTGTGTGTGTGTGTGTGTGTGTGTGTGTGTGTGTGTGTGTGTGTGTGTGCGTTTTGCAGAAGAGGAATAAGAAAATGACTGGGAAGGGGACGCAAAATTTGGGGGGTGAAAAATTCTGGCGTTCGAGAATAGAATGATATAGAAGAAAGTTTTGATGGGAACAAAATATGGTGGTAAATCTTTTCATCAAGGTGTCACTGCTGAATGAATAGATGAATGAATGAATGAATGAATGAATGAATGAATGAATGAATGAATGAAAAGAAGACGAAAATGAAAGTTTCTCAACAACCTTTCCGGAGAATCTCTAGCGTCTTTCAAAAACTAAACCTGATTGAGTGTCGCTGCGATCTAGTACAGTAAAGTGTTTTGAGGGAGCAAATACCATAGAAGGTTTCGATGGGAACAAACAATTCTATGGCAGATTTTGAGGGGGGAACAAATATAGTGAAATATCTTTTAGTGGAACAAGTATCGTAGAAGATTTCTGGAGGGGATAGGGAAGGAAGGAGATTTTTAGTCAGAGAGTTTGGGAGAGAAACAAATGGCGTAGATGGTTTTTAGGGGGTACTGTAGAAGCTTTTGAAGGAACAACAAGATGTAAAGCATATAAACGTACTCCCAGTTTATCTTCCTGAAAAACGTCACATTCAAACATGCGTCATAAAGAGATATTCCATAAAAGAAAAAAAAACCGTTTTGGGCCGTTATAGCCGTTAGTAACGGCTATTCTGGTAAAATAAAACATCGGGCGTCATCCGTGACCCATAATGAACACACCTACAAATTTTCAGAAAGAACAGCCCAGAAGTTTTGTCTGGAGCGAGTGGAACACATTTTGACCCCAGGACAGACACACACACACACACAGACAGCAATTCTTCGTTCCCATTGTGTAAAGTACTCCCTGTTCTATAAGAACTGGGAGTACAACAAGGGTAAAAGGGATTTTAGGAGAACAAATAGGGTAAAAAGGTTTGTTGGAGAGGAAACGTGGTAGAAAAGTTTTTTAGGGGAAAGAAAAGGGTAGGACTACAAGACACTATAGTACAATACAATATAATACAATACAGTGCAATATAATACAATAAAGTGCAATGCAATACAATACAATGTAATACTACTGATACAATGCAATACCCGGAACCACCACCACCCCACCTGGTCCGATCTTGTACAGTAGTATACAACACGATTTGACACAATACTAAGAATACGTTTCAGTATAGCATAACACTATTGATACAACAAAATACTATTGATGCAATGCGATACACACAACACTTTTGATACAACACAATACAAGACAACACAACGCCATTGATACAATACAATAAAACACAACACTATTCATACAAAACAACACAACACTATTGATTCAATATAACACACTACTACTACCACATACAACACTACACTATTGATACAATATAATACAACACAATACTATTAGTACAACACAACACTACTGATACAATACAGTACAACGTAACACGATTGATATAATGATAATAATTATGACAATTTATATAGCGCCTATTCTCTCTCAAATTAGGGCTCTAAGCGCTTTATATTACCACCACCACCACCACCACCACCACCAACAACACACACACACACACACACACACACACACACACACACACACACACACACACACACACACACACACACACACACACACACACACACACACACACACACACACACACACACACACACACACACACACACATACGCGCACCCGCGCAGGACCGCGCGCGTACACGTGCTCACGCATGACCACACACCCACACTCTCAGACACCCGCATGGGCGCGCGCGCGCACGCACTCACATCAACACGGCCTGCACGTACAAGCAACACAACCACCAGGCGTGCACGCAAAAACCCACTCAGACACTCGGAAGGTGGACTGGGAAGTTAGGGGGAGGTGTGTGTGTGTGTGTGTGTGTGTGTGTGTGTGTGTGTGTGTGTGTGTGGGGGGGGGGGGGGGGGGGTTACGACTGATTGAAAGAAGTTAGTTTTGACGGCAGATTTGAAAGAAGAGGGTGAAGGTAGGTGTCTGACACTGATGGGAA
>JADBJO010001074.1:60000-75000 GCA_016801955.1 Conus betulinus
TTTTTTAAAGACAGCCTTCTCATTCCGGTAAGGGTCGTCGCTCTCAACTGAATCTGTTCTCATCTGTCCATTATGCAAAAATGCATATGAAGATGAAGTTCATTTTGTATTACAGTGTACTGCCTTGAGTGAGTCTTAGAGATGAGTTCATTCCGCCTAAATATTACAGACAACCATCTGTATTTAGACTCATCTTACTTATGGCCTGCACTAAAGAGGATGTTGTTGAAAAAAAATTTGCCTTGTACCTATACAAAGCCTTCAAATTCCGAAGCACAGTTTGTTCTTGAGCATGTGCTGTTTTCGTTTTGATCAATATGCTCTACAATATCATTTTTGTCAATGTGTAACTTTCTCTCTCTCTCTCTCTCTCTCTCTCTCTCTCTCTCTCTCTCTCTCTCTCTCTCTCTCTCTCTGTGTGCGCGCGCGCGCGCGCGCGCGAGCGCGTGTGTGTGTCCGTGTTTAAGACATTTCATTTTAGAGAGAGAAGGCTGCTTCTTAAAAGTGTTCTCGCAATATAAGCAGTTTGAAGGATGCTCTGCAGTATGCCATGTTCGCTTGTTCGCTTGTGTTATGTTCACACAGTCCTTCTTAGAAGACCAAAGCCTGTATAGGAATTCTCTCTCTCTCTCTCTCTCTCCTCTCTCTCTCTCTCTCTCTCTCTCTCTCTCACACACACACACACACACACACAACACACACACACACACACACACACACGCATACATGCACACACACACATACACACACACGCGCGCGCACGCACGCAAACTCGCACACATTGATGCACGCGCGCGCGCTCACACACATACTTACACACATACGCGCGCACGCGCACACACACACACACACGCACGCACGCACGGACACACGCACGCACACACACACACACACACACACACACACACACACACACACACACACACCCCGCCCATGTGTCACGCTTAGTTTAATATGAAGTCATTGTGGTCCGTGTGTCTTCTACACCTGTATCAGTCTGCATCTGTCTGGCTGTCTCTTCATCTGTCCGGTGGTCTGTCTACACCTACTGTGTCTATACTTGTCTGTATACACAGGTCAGTCTCAATCTGCCTGCGTCTGCACCTGTATGTCTGTACTGGTTTGTCTCAATCTGACTGTCTGTTTCCACATCTGTCTGTCTACACCGGTCTCTCTACACATGTCTCTGTCTATATCTGTCTGCCTACACTCAGTGTGTCCACATCAGACAGTTTTTGTGTCTACATCTGTCTGTCTACACCGGTCTACCTGCACCTGTCTGTGTGTCTTAATCTGTCTGTCTACACCGGTCTGTCTACACCTGTCTGTGCCTTTGTCTGTCTACACCGGTCTGTCTACACCTGTCTGTGTCTTTGTCTGTCCACATGGTCTGTCTACACCTGCCTGTGTCTTAATCTGTCTATACCGTTCTGTCTACACCTAAAAGTCTGTGTCTTAATCTGTCTGTCTATACCGGTCTGTCTTCACCTGTCTGTGTCTTTGTCTGTCTACACCGATCTGTCAACACCTGTCTCTGTCTTTGTCTGTCGACACCAGTCTGTCTACACCTGTCTCTGTCTTTGTCTGTACCGATCTGTCTACAACTGTCTGTGTCTTTGTCTGTCTACACCGGTCTGTCTACACATGTCTGTGTCCTAATCTGTCTGTCTACATCGATCTGTCTACACCTGTCTGTGTCTACTTCTGTCTGTCTATACCGATCTGTCTACACTTAACAGTCTGTGTTTTAGTGACAGATCGTGAGAGACAGAGAGACAAGCTGACAGAGACAGACAGATAAACATGCAATGAGAAATTGAAACATGACAGACAGAGACAGAGACAGGGACAGACAGACAGAGACACACAAAGAGAGAACAACATAGAATTATACGATGCACAGATTCTGTCTCCATATCCCTTCTCTCTTTATCCCCCCTTTCTTTCAAGAATGAATAGATAGGGCCCCCACTAATTACATCTATATTGTTTGTTTCAACGTTAGTGGCTAAAACGTAAAATGAACGGGGTGACGGGGTGGGGGTAGGGGTGGGGTGAGGTGAGGGGGTGGGGGTTGGAGTCCATAAAAACATTTATTGAAATAAAGTATGAAATGAAATTAAAAGGTTAAGTTTTCATAGCAATTGTTTAGGTCCAAACATTACCTAGTGAACCGACAATAGGTTAACCAGAAAAGCAAACAAAACACATCAACATGGAAAGAAAGAAAGAATGAATAATCTGTAGCAAATATGAAAAAAATATTGTGCTTTTTTTTTTTTTTTAACTCAGAACTGAATGTGACCATTTAAAACAGAAAGAAGAAGAAAAGAAAAGGGAATGAGGAAAACAACTGGGGGGGGGGGGGGGAGAGCAGAGGGAGGGGAGTGTGAAAGGGAAGGTTGCGGAAGGGGGAGGGGAGGGGAGGGGGAGAAGAGGGAGGTGGAGTCGGTGACAAGGGTAACAGCTGACTGAAAGAGTTGCCATAGCGACCACCTCCGCCTTGTTCAAACGGTTTCTACCTACCTCCCCATCTACACACACACACACACACACACACACACACACACACTGCTTCTCCGTCCCCACGCCCCCTCAACCCCCTTTCTCACCTACCCTTACCCCGTTCCTCCCCCCACTCCCTACTACCACCACCACCACCACCACCCTCAACCCCAACCTTCTTCTCAAATACAAGCTGGAAAACATAAAGCGCGATTTCTACATAAAAATTGTACGTTGGCGTGCTATATGTATTGTGCATAAGCGCTAGAAACAGCTGTCCTGTCGAGAGAGAGATCGTTTTTCATAAAAAAAAAAGGGAAAGAAAGAAAAAAGAGAAGAAAAAATGCATCGTTAATGTGACGATTTAAGGTCGACAAAATAATGTATCATAATAGCCGGGTTCTTGCTCTAGCAACACGTTGGTTCATTATCACCCATCAGTTAATTACGGCTGTTGTGGACCTTACTGTATGTGTGTATGTGTACATATATTGATGGAGATGTGGTAAGGTGTGTGCGTGTTTATTGAATCATATGGGGCATGGCAGAAACAGCTTTCCCCCCCCCCCCCCCTTCCCATTAGTATGTTCTATGTGTGTGTCGGAGGGAGGGGGGGGGGGGCAAGAATGAGGGGGGGAGGGAGACACAGAGAGAAAGAGAGACAGACAGACAGAGAGAGAGAGAGAGAGAGAGAGAGAGAGAGACTCACTCACTCACTCACTCACCTACTCACTCACGCACACACGCTCGCCTGCCAGCACGCACGCACGCACGCAAGCACGCGCGCGCGCGCGCGCTCACACACACACACACACACACACACACACACACACACACACACACACACACACACACACACACGTACACTTATTCACTCACTCACACACACACACACACACACACATACTCGTACACTTATTCACTCACTCACAACACACACACACACACACACACACCACACACACACACACACACACACACACACACACACACACACACACAGAGAGAGAGAGAGAGAGAGAGAGAGACAGAGACAGAGAGACAGAGAGAGACAGAGACAGAGAGAGAGAGAGACACACACACACACACACACACACACACACACACACACACACACACACACACACACACACACACACACACGCCACTCACTCACACACACACGTACACACACACACACACACACACACACACACACACACACACACACACACACACTCGCCACTCACTCACACACACACACACACACACACACACACACACACACACACACACACACACACACACACACACACACACACATGCACACACACACGCACACACACACACACACACACACACGCACACACACACACACACAGAAAGAGAGAGAGAGAGACAGACAGACAGAGTCTATACAGGTGGACGGGAATGAAGGACGGACGGAGAGACAGACCACTTCTGCCTTGTGACCGTTTACAATGGGCATTGTGCAGTTCCCACCCAATGCTCCGTGTAGCGGTCACACTGCAGAGCTGGTTCCAGACCTCACCTGGCCGGCGTCACCATCGCTTCCAGATCTCCACAGACCGACCCTGGCGCCGCGCACCTGGAGTTTCCAAGGACTGGACCGGACAGGCTGCACACCCATAATGACTGCAGCCAAGGCCTAGCCTAAGGAATCGAGTATTTATTCAGTAGGCCTCCGTCGGTCGTAGCTGACTATGGAAAGAGTAAATTCGACCTACGATTTAGCTGTCTGTCTGGACTGTCTGCTCGACCCGAGCAGCGTTGCCTGTGGCTGTAGAGACCGATGCGACAGTGGGTGGCAGTCTCTGTGGCAGCGGTCACCTCTGTATGTTGACACTGGTTTGTTGGCTGTCATCCCCTTTCTGCGGGCTCGCTTTTCTGCTGCAGCAGCTGTCACTTTGTCTTCGCCAGTCTGCAGCTGTTTCTGAAGAGTGCTTCTCCAGCTGTTGCGGTCTGCAGCAAGGTCCTCCCAGGACTCTCAGTGTTGATCTCAAAGTGCCTTCATGTCTCTTTTGCGAAACGTCTTTGTATCTCAGCTGTGGGGGCGGCCGATGCTTCTCCGCCCTGCGGCAAGCTCTTCATAGAGGACGTCTTTTTAGGGATGCGACCATCCTCCATGCGGTGAACGTGGCCCAGCCAACGCAGCACATCAAAAATGACTGCCCCAAGGCCTAGCTTAAGGAATCGAGAATTTATAGACTGGCGCAGTAGGATTTGTTTTGAGATTTTTTTTTAAAGGTTTGAAATAACTCCGCCAATGAACACAGACAAACGAATTACAAGACAAAACGTCCTTTTGCACCTTCCAGAAGGTTTGGAAACTCTCAAGACCCTTCGTGAACCATTACTTAGCGATAGTCACGTGTGCGTTCATCATCCGGAAAATTAACGTCAAGCGAAAACGTTTCTCTAATAAAACACACACACACACACACACACACACAGAGCCAAAACTTTACAAGACTGGGCTGAACCAGTGAAGGCAACCTCGATCTGTTGTTAGAGGTAACCTCTACAGAACGTGCGCTGGAGCAAAAGGTAGATGAATATATAAACACAGTTCGATTATCAATAGAAGAAATGTTGACTGCTGTACCTTTTCCGTATAACATGAAAATATAAAAGTAAAGAAAACGAAACGTTGAAGGGTTCCCTGAAAGGTAGCTTTTTCTTTACCTTTATATTTTCATGTTATAGTTCGATTATGCTTACTAACGATACAGGAAGATGTCATTTCTGCTATCACTCTTCTTTTGATGTACAGCACAATGACACAAGCTCTACAGTCTGTGTAGGCCAATGGCTTTGACTGATTCCATGTCTTCTTGTTGAGGACATTTGAAAATCTTGTTACAAAGTTCTTTTGGGTAGAGTTCTTTTTTTTAATAGACTTCCACTCCGGCACTGCTTGTCTCATTTTAAAGGGAAAGGATTTTTTTGTATATATATATATATATATATATATATAATGATGAACAATTAAGTAGTGGGGGGAAAACAAGTGCAGGTTAACAATTCTTCCATCATTACAGTAATGATTTGGCAAAGATTGAAATTGAGAGGAGAAAAAATTAAAATGAAGTAAATGGGAAAATGTATATCCTACATATGAAAACCCCTTCACTAGCTGCATGAGGAAACTATCGCAATCTCTCTCGAAGGCAGATCTGTATGTATCGCCTGCTCCGAGGCCTTCCGAAGGCAGATCTGTATGTATCGCCTGCTCCGAGGCCTTTTCGTCTGCTGAATCGGACTCATCAGGGAGACACGGCTGATTGTGTCTGTGCTCTTGGCGTCAGATAGAGACACACCACAGTCCATAATTCTGTGGTGTTCCGACTGCCAAGGGTTCGAAAAAGAATGTAACAGCACCCCCAAAGCAGCCAGCGAAAGGTAGTAGAATTAAACAAAACGAAAGTGTGGAGAGGAAAAAAGTTGTTGAAAACTAAAAACATTACGCAAACAGTATAAAATGTAAGGGACAATCTTTGAGCCTATGCTTGAGGATCCATTTAAGGATGCAAGAGAGATCAAAAGATATGGAACAGTCTGAGTGGTCAGCTCTGCTGTTCAATAACCCAAAATATTTACGGGGGAAAAAAAATGGAAAGCAAATAAATAATGAGGAAAGGCAAGTATGTATATGAAGAAATAAATAAAGAAATCACCCCAAACAATCTGAATTCACATATTCGTGCAAACATTCTCAAATCAAAGTAATGAGGAAAGACAAGTGTGTATATAAAGAAATAAAGAAAGAAAGAATTCACCCCAAACAATCTGAATTCACAAGTTCATGCAAACATTCTCAAATCAAAACAAAACAAGAAAGAGAGAGAGAGAGAGAGAGAGAGAGAGAGAGAGAGAGAGAGAGAGAGAGAGAGAGAGAGAGAGAGAGAGAGAGAGAGGATGGATGTATAAAGGGAAAATCATGCTAACAGAGATGTTTTTCACATCATTACGTTTGGCAAAATATTGAACTCAGGCCTCTAATAATGTACAAAAAAAAAGTGTTCATTTACACACTTCATCTGACACTTCTGAATCTATTAGTGCAAGTTGTTAAAAAAAAGAAAAGAAAAGAAAAACGAAAGGGTGTAGCTGTTACACAGTGTCCATTAATGGTCTGTATGCCAGCCATCTGGTAACAAAAAAATCTGCATGGCTTAATTGTGAAACATGTAATATGTTCCTCAATTTGGTATCTAAATTTTAATTTCTTTATGAATACATGTATTTGTGGCAGGGTGTTGTTTATCTTACAAACATAAATATATATGTCATGCTTCGCAGGGAAAGGAATCCTTAAATGAGGCAGAGAAAACAGTTAACAGTAAATAATGAACTGGTAAATAAGAGACTCTTGCTCCCCATCATGAAATAAATACACGCTCAGAACTCCAAACGAATGCTGCCTACGACACTGAATCGCCAGGCAGAAAGGACAACACAGAGCACACAAAACAAGGGATGTCTCCTCGTTCGGTCTGTGTGCTCTGTGTTGTCATTTCTTGCCAGGCGATTCGGTGTCGTAAGCAGCATTCATTCGTTCGGCGTTGTGAGCGTGTTTATTTCATCATGGGAGCAAGAGTTGCCCTACTACTTCATTATTCATTCTGAAAGTGGACTGTGTCGCTGAAAAAGGGTTTAAAACCAAACTGTCAACGGACTGTGTCGCTGAAAAAAGGGATTTAAAACCAAACTGTCAGTGGACTGTGTCGCTGAAAAAGGGATTTAAAACCAAACTGTCAGTGGACTGTGTCGCTGAAAAAGGGATTTAAAATCAAACTGTCAGTGGACTGTGTCGCTGAAAAAGGGATTTAAAAACCAAACTGTCAGTGGACTGTGTCGCTGAAAAAAGGGGATTTAAAAAAAACCAAACTGTCAGTGGACTGTGTCGCTGAAAAAGGGATTTTAAACCAAACTGTCAGTGGACTGTGTCTCTGAAAAAGGGATTTAAAACCAAACTGTCAGTGGACTGTGTCTCTGAAAAAGGGATTTAAAACCAAACTGTCAGTGGACTGTGTCGCTGAAAAAGGGATTTAAAACCAAACTGTCGATGGACTGTGTCGCGGAAAAAAGGGTTTAAAACCAAACTGTCAGTGGACTGTGTCGCTGAAAAAGGGATTTTAAAACCAAACTGTCAGTGGACTGTGTCGCTGAAAAAAGGGATTTAAAACCAAACTGTCAGTGGACTGTGTCGCTGAAAAGGGATTTAAAACCAAACTGTCAGTGGACTGTGTCGCTGAAAAAGGGATTTAAAACCAAACTGTCAGTGGACTGTGTCGCTGAAAAAAGGGTTTAAAACCAAACTGTCAGTGGACTGTGTCGCTGAAAAGGGGATTTAAAACCAAACTGTCAGTGGACTGTGTCGTTGAAAAAGGGATTTAAAACCAAACTGTCAAACAAATAACATCTGACTTCTTTCATGAGGGTCACACGGCTTAGAACATGTCTTCTCCCACCCCCTCTCTTTCCCTGCACTACCACAAGAACCGTTCGCCTGATTAATTTTTGAAAGGAATGTATAATGAGCGGGTGTTTTCTGTCATTCGGTCAAGTACACAAGTTGGTGTGCCTTGTGTATGTCTGTGTGAGCGTGCCTCACAAAACAGAGAGACAGACAGACAAACAGACAGGCAGGCAGACAGACAGACAGAAGGAAAATGCACAAAATGTACGCACATGACGTGCGAGCGCTTTCTGGGAGATCTTTTTTTTTCTAATTAAGGCAGTGATTTAGGTTAATGCATGCACGCATGTGCGAACACACACACACACACACACACACACACACACACACACACACACACGCACTCACGCATGTACACACACATACACACAAATGTACACACACAAGCGCGAGCGCGAGCGCGCGCGCGCACACACACACACACACACACACACACCGTTGTTATAACATGAACATTTTAGTCATTTCTGTTTAATTTAAGCGACAATTTCAACCATCTGGTTAGCATGATTCGTGAGTCACTTGCTACAAGTTTTGCACCATATGTTTTCGCGGTGGTCTTGATTCAGGTAAGTTTTTATTACTTTCAGGATGTTAGCTTTAATAGGTAAAGTATCCCCAAATCAACTAGCGTTGACTTGATCCACATTAATTTCCTTTCCCTGTCGGGTTTTGAATTAGTATATGATTAATTAAACATAGTAATAGCCATAGGCTGCCATTTCCGTTCTACCAAGCGTTACGTCCTTCGTTTAACTTTCGAAACAATAACGTCAGCGTCAGTTGGCGAATAAGTCCAGTCTTGTCCTGTTGTCATACCAGCCTATGTAATGATGTTCAGCCAATTCTCTGGTGGCGGAGAGTTAAAGGTTATAGTCCTACACCCTGTTGCTCGCAGGGACAGTGAACTCTGCGATTCACTGTGTCAAAGTTCGGCGATGAGTAATGTTCACACCGGAAACCAGAAGGGAAAGAAAGAAATTTTTTTTTAATTTTCTCTGGCTATGCACACAGCAGACGCACATAACTCGTCGCGAATCGTCCCTGTGACAACGAGTCAGTAGGTGTATTTAATGCCATCTGACTGCGCCACAGTATTAAAGAAGGAGCATCCCAATTCTCTTCTTCAGCCGCCCTTCAACCTTTCCTGAACTGAATCAGGTACCCGTTTACAGCTGGATAGACAAGAAGGGATTTTAATTTGAAGCGCAAAATACCCGACCCCATGAGAGGTTCGGACTCACAACCGTCAGCTCGACTGCTAAATGTTCTGACCAGTTGACCTGCGGGCCTAGCTGTTCCTTCTTTCCCCGCACTCCTGCATCCCTCCTCTCCCCCCCCCCCCCCCCCCCCCCCCCCCCCCCCCCCCCCCTCCGTTCCCCTGCGCCCTTCCACTCCCAACGCTACACCCTAGACCCGCTGAGATAAAGACCAGTGGACAAATTTGATCAGGTAGTTTATGGGATTTCAAGTTCTCTTTTTCTGTCTTTGTTTCTTTCTTTCTTGAGTTTTTTTTTTCTGTGTGTGTGTGTGTGTGTGTGTGTGTGTGTGTGTGTGTGTGTGTGTGTGTGTGTGTGTGTGTGTGTGTGTGTGTGTGTGTGTGTGCGCGCGCGCGCGCGCGCGCGAGCGCGTGTGTATGAGTATGTGTGTTTTGGTGTTTTTGTCGTTTGTTTGCATGTACATTGTTCCATTCTTTAAGTCAGCTGCTCCCAGAGATCAGTGGATGAATGAATCCCTACATGCTTCAGTTCATGTGGGAGAAAAAAAAAAGTTTCTGAAGTTTGAAGCGGTCCAATGATGATGACCGACGGGATGTGTGTGACAGGGGGGGGGGGGGGGGGGGGGGGGGGGGGGGGGGGCAGGGGTACGGTACCAATTCAAAACGTACGTCTTAACGACAGGGGGCGGAAGGAGGGGGGAGGGGGTAAACCAAAAAAAAAATTTTGTAATCAGAAACAAAGGAGGAAAGAAAGAAAGAACAGAAAAGAAAGAAAGAAAGTAAGAAAGAAGACAACGGGAACGTATGTGTAGAACTGTGTGTTTCAAACCAAACGTATCAAGAATTTGAAGGGGGTGGGGAGGAGGGAGGGGGGGCAGAGAGGATGGGTGTGTGCAGGGAGAGATGGAGGGGACGAGGGTCGGGGAATGAGGATTCAAATCAGACTGTACTCTTTCTAATTTCTTTTCAATCGGTCGAGAGAGAGAGGGTAGGGTAAAGTTCGGCAGCCCTGTAACACTACTACTCCCACTCCCACCCCCCCCCCCCCCCCCCCCCACTCTCCCAATGCCACGCCTCCGTTTCCGTCAATCCGCCCCTGGCATGTCTTCTGTGACTATGATGATGATTATCATCATCATTATTACCAGTATCATCCTTGTTATTCTTGTTGTTGTTGTTGTTGTTGTTGTTGTGTGTGTGTGTGTGTGTAAAAACTTAGCAGCATTGTCTCCTGCGCAGCGATTCTATTTAAATTCTATTCCATTGGTTAAGTGTACACCTACCTTTCAGTTGTTGCCGCTTCCCTCCCTTCTCCTCCACCCCCTCCCCCTCCCTCCCCACACACCTCGATGGCCTGCGGTTTTTGCTCTTTTGTCACGAAAAAATGACCCATTATTACACGCATAGGATTGCCAAAAACTAGGTCACGTTTCACTTTTTTTTCTTTTAATTCTGAAAATGAGCCATGACTGAATTTTTTTTTTTTTTTACCAGTGGGTTACCATGTAAGCTATTTGAGAGTGACCTTCTTTCTTCATGTGTTCGTTGTTACAGTATTGCATTGGACTTGTATGTATTGTGCTGTGCTGTGTTGTTCGCTTTTGAAATGTGTTGCATTGTTCTGTTTTGCGTTGTCTTGCATGTTGTTTTGTAGTCATCCCTCTTCCCCCACCACCACATGAGATGACTCATTATGTAGCCACTTTCTGTTTGTATTGTGTTGTTCTGTACTGGGTTCCATTGTTGCATTATTTTCATAGTGTAGTGTAGTGTAGTGCAGTGCAGTGCAGTGCAGTGCAGTGTAGTGTGTGTAGTGTGTGTAGTGTAGTGTAGTGTAGTGTAGTGTAGTGTAGTGCAGTGCAGTGCGTGCGGTGTGCAGTGTAGTGTAGTGTAGTGTAGTGTGTGTGTAGTGTAGTGTAGTGTAGCGCAGCGTAGTGTAGTGTAGTGTAGTGTAGTGTAGTGTAGTGCAACGCAGTGTAGTGTAGTGTAGTGTAGTGTAGTGTAGTGTAGCGCAGTGTAGCGTAGCGTAGCGCAGCGCAGCGCTGTGTAGTGTAGTGTAGTGCAGTGCAGTGTGTAGTGTAGTGTAGTGTAGTGCAGTGCAGTGCAGTGCAGTGCAGTGCAGTGCAGTGCAGTGCAGTGCAGAATAGTGCGGTGCAGTGCAGCGCATCACAGTGTAGTGTAGTGTAGTGTAGTGTAGTGTTCTGTAAAGGCTCTCTTCCCCGATCACACAGGAAATGATGACTTTGTGACCACTTCCCCTTTCACTCCAAAGCTGAAAAAAAAAAAACTGTCGAGCTTTTCAAGCAGTGAATGAATCAGACAATACAGAGAGATCAAACCAGCCTCGACAGCCTCTCATTCTTTCTGAAGCGATTTCCAGTTCTGCATAATTCTGTACACCATTTGTCACAAAGCGTGCCTCTTCTTTGTGTTGTCGATGGTTGGTGCCGTCAGTCTTGCCATTGCGCAGTAAACAAATCAGTTGCGTCTTCTTTCATCCCTCGCCGTGTCAAGGTTTGCTTGAAGCGAACCTGTAAATCAAAGTTGCTAATTACCTAATTATATTTCCCTTGCAGACGTAAAGGTGGGACCCTAATTGTTTTTTGTTTGGCGCAGAATTGCACAAAGGCGTTTCCAGGTGACGTTGCTGCTCTCTCTCTCTCTCTCTCTCTTGATACCAAAGTAGCTACAAATAATTCCAAAATAACAAAACTGTCGGGGTTTAATCAATCCACACCTACAGATTCTCTGCCCTTTGGACTTCCCTCCACACCCCACACACCCCCACCCCCCTCCCTTCCCACTCCTCCATTCTCTTCCTCCTCTCATCTCCCCACCCACCCCACCTGTTTACTCCGGCCAGCGCCATCGTTCCAACCAAAACTCTTAAAGCCAGATGTTTCCTCACTCATTACCATAACGTCGCGTGCTGTCAGCGTGCCGAGATCGAGCCAGGCTGGAAGGTCGCCAATCAGATGGTGGCAACTCAGTGAGTGCGACACCCTCTGCTGAGCAGACGACACCAAGGGGGTGGAAGCAGACGATACTTAGACTGAGGCGCGCGCTCGTTTTGCCTGAACTATTATTTGTATTCGCATCGAGAAACATCATCCGCGCACTTAAAGAGGAACACATTGAAAGAGGAACTAGAAGAGTGTGGGTGTTCTGCTCTCTTTCACTGACGCCAGTTAGTTGTCATTCCAAACTGGATGGAGCGGGGCAGTAGTCGTGTGAACTTATCCAGGTATGGCATTTCAACTGAGCGTGGTTCGTTTGTTCTGTTTTCTTTCCGTGACATAGGAGTAAAGCTGATAAAGATCAAGTAGATCTAGATTCTTTATAATTTGATGTGAATTCTGGAATGTACTTGCTGGCTTTATTGCATTGACAGTAATTTTTTCTTTAGCCGACCTCTGTGGTATTATCGTTTAGTTTATCGTTTGGCGTTCTTTGTTTTCTCGTCACATTTTGGCTGCTAAAAGTTGCTTTTTTTTTTTTCCACGTGGTTTGAATGTGGGGCAAATGTGTGACAGTTGATTTTTTTTTTCAATTACTCAAGTATAAGTGTGAATGGAGTCTAGGTATTGGTTCTGTCTGTTTTAAATGATGACGTGTATTACTAGATGAAAAACTGGAGGACCGGGAGTGATACTAAAAGATGAATGCAGCAAAGATTAACAGAAGACAAATTCAGGTATCTGAGCCAAGGAAAGAAAAATGCAATCCTCGAGTTAATTTGATGGGCCCCTTTTGAAATCGAGTTGATATTTCCCTTTCAGAAGAGCTTTTCCTGTCAAATATTAACGGTAGAATAAGTAGAAATGTATGATTTGATATATCTAGAAGTTCAAAGATTAGAATGCTTTGGTTTAAATTCACTGTGCATGTTGACAGAAAGAAATGAGAGGAAGAAGACATGTTTAATGGTGAGTCGGTGCCTGAAGTTGTAGGCCACTATACTCCCAGTAATAAAGCATCACACACTGACATTTCAATTCGTGCATACGAAGGCGTGTAAAGGTGTGAAGATGTGAAGTACAGAAAAATTCTGGATCTTACGGCAAAGGGTTTCTGTGCATTGATTAGCTACAGCAGGAAGGGAAGCAAGTTGATCACACAGCAGAAATCAGATGAAACGATTGACGAGTGAGCAGTGCTTTGGCGTCTGGCTTCGGGCATTTTTTTTTTCTTTCGCCAAAGACAGTATTTACCTTTTGTCAGTTACTTTCGTTTTGGATGTTTTCTTGCCTAAAGATCGCTGTCTGTCCTCTCTGCGAGTGAATACATGTTTAGTGACGAACAAGTCGTAAGTAGCAGGACAAGACAGTTCCGAGCAACGTATGGACGATAGTCTGGATTTTGCAACGTTTTATTGGTGCAAAGACTCGTCAACTTCTATCCCCGTCCTCGCTGAAGTGAGGACTTTCTTTCCTGTATATCACCTCGATTCTCTCTCTCTCTCTCTCTCTCTCTCTCTCTCTCCTCGCTGAAGTGAGGACTTTCTTTCCCTGCATATCACCTCGACTCTCTCTCTCTCTCTCTCTCTCTCTCTCTCTCTCTCTCCCCCCCCCCCCCCCCAAAAAAAAAAAAAAAAAAAAAAAAAGACTTTAAGAAGTTTTAGAGAAATGCACAGCAACTCTTTCTTACTGATTACGGTCCGTGAGATTCGCGTTATAACGAAACTGAAAATGTTATTTCTTTCTGTTTGAAAGCCAACTTTTTTTCACATGATGATAATCCAACTAACCATCTCAAATCAGGCCAGTGTTCAAACTTAGATGCCAAGGAAATGAAGTGATATTAAAAAGAGGGTGAGAGAGGGCACATAGAGGGGGGATCGTTCGTGCATGTCAGAGGTCAACTGCATGTCCTGAATATATACTTCATTACAAGTACATGATGTTAAAAAGTGATGTCTTGAACCTGTGAATCAGTGTTGCCTATGAAGCGAGAGGTGACAAAGACTGAAGATGAACTGGCGTACGTATTTTCAGTCTAAAACATTGGGTTGCCCAGTGCGCGTGTGTGCTCTCTCGCTCTCTCTCTCTCTCTCTCTCTCTCTCTCTCTCTCTCTCTCTGTGCGTGCTCCCTGCCCCTCCTCCTTCGATTCTCGACGAGGGTATGCAGTGTGTCCTGCTTTATTGGTAAGCCGTCTTTCTAAAGGAGGCATTGACAAAAAGAGGGTAGAGTAGAGTAGCAACAACTGGAATACTCAGCCCTGAAAGGACGCTGTGTGAATCGGCATGGCAATAAACAGACAAGAGGCAAGACACCGTGTACTTGAAACGCACGAACGAACGCAAAAACAGTGGGTTTTTTTCCCCCCATTTTCTTTGGCTACCATTGTGTATTGACAACGTTGGCAACAGCTGCCGAGTTTTCAAAATGGCATCTTGAACAAGAGCCACTGACTATTGATATACTAGTTGGCTTAATTAAACACTAAACACACAATGTGCGTAATAAAGAATAAAAGTATCTTAGGCTTCCTGTGATAGGCTACACCTTCCTTGTTTGGGCAAACGTAATCGTTCCACACTCCTTTGTCACTGTGCCAGTTCCCACGCATTTTCAATGACTACTTACTGGTATTTTGACGGAAAGAAACTTAGGCCTACTTTCGGACGCGCAGAAGACAGGAGGTTTGCATGTTTAACCTTTGACCTTGTTTATTGTTTATCGTTTACATTCAGCCCACCGCCTCACGGTAGGATTTCCTTCCAAACACGTACAAGTTCACACACTACTTTTTTTTTTTTATAAATGGTAGGTTTTAAAAAATGGCCAGGTAGCT
>JADBJO010001074.1:77500-110000 GCA_016801955.1 Conus betulinus
AGAAAGAAGAAATTAGTCCGATGTAGCCTTCGTGGTCGGCTTAGCTGCGATCATTATGACTAGACCCAAACAAATAAGTGGTTGGGGATAGCAAGTGCGAGCGCGAGGTAACGATTCCTCTGCCATTGAAACAACGACTTAGCAAAGATTATTTACCCCAAACAAAACACTCAAAGAAAAAACAAAACAAAACGCACAAACAAAGAAAGGAGGGGAGGAGGGCGTTATGGCGGAGGGGGGGAAGAAAATGGGATCGAGGAAGAGGGCGTTAGAATCTAAATATGAAACCCTTCAGTACCAGCAGACAAAGACCGTCAAAACTGGATGAAAGAACCATAATTATGTATCGCGTGTCGATCTTTGTCACCTGATTCGGACTCACCAGCGAAACCCTTGCTAACGATACTCGTAGACTGTAGACTCGTAGACATGCATACGCGTGCGCGCATGCACACACGCACGCACACACACACGCACGCACGCGCGCGCGCACGTGCAAACACACACACACACACACACACACACACACACACACACACACATTTGTGTTCCAGCTGTGGAACATGTAACGCACGCAGGTATTCGAACAAGGTAATGTAGTGGGCTTGACAAACCGTTCTTTCCTCACTGTGATAACGACTCGGCAAAGATTACGTTACAGCGGAAAAAAAAGACAGAGACAGAGAGAGAGAGAGGCTGGTTGCGGTAAGTGGAATGAAGAGGTAAGCGTTATTGCCGGAATTCGTCGATCCCTGAGAGCGTTTGGGAACCACTGAATTGTATGGTGAACAGAGCTGTCTGTCACGCCTGTCTTGAATCGCCCGCCGCCTTCTCAATAGACCCGCCTTCGTGAGAAACCAGAAACTGTGACTGCAAGAAAGATGTGGCGAAAACACTAGTGCGCGTCACAGCCGACGCTGTCGTGAGACCAGCTGATAATACAACAGTAATTACAATATTTGATTACCGATTAGTTCTCTGCCTTGATTACATCGGTGTCTGTGAATGAGTCCGTGTCGGCGAGAGCGTGGAAGATGACGTGCTTACAAGGGATGGCACTGTTAGTAATGTTTATATGAACTCGTTCAGACATGTCAAGGACAAAAACCCCATGCCCCACACTGTGCGCCTGGTGCGCATGGTCGACCTGCTCGAGGCAGTATCAGAATTCAGAGCCAGTGTCACATTTACAGTTTACAGAAAGCGATGTCACAATTTAGAGCTGTTTTTTTCTTGCGCAGCCTCTTGAAAGCAATATTGAATTTAGAGCTGTTGACAACTGTGCAGCATATATGAGACAATATTGGAATTTAGAGCTATTGACAACTGTGCAGCATATATGAGACCATATTGGAATTCAGAGCTATTGACAACTGTGCAGCATATATGAGACCATATTGGAATTCAGAGCTATTGACAACTGTGCAGCATATATGAGACCATATTGGAATTCAGAGCTATTGACAACTGTGCAGCATATATGAGACCATATTGGAATTCAGAGCTATTGACAACTGTGCATATATGAGACCATATTGGAATTCAGAGCTATTGACAACTGTGCAGCATATATGAGACCATATTGGAATTCAGAGCTATTGACAACTGTGCAGCATATATGAGACCATATTGGAATTCAGAGCTATTGACAACTGTGCAGCATATATGAGACCATATTGGAATTCAGAGCTATTGACAAACTGTGCAGCATATATGAGACCATATTGGAATTCAGAGCTATTGACAACTGTGCAGCATATATGAGACCATATTGGAATTCAGAGCTATTGACAACTGTACAGCATATATGAGACAATATTGGAATTTAGAGCTTTTGTCGCCTGTACAGCGCATGAAGGGCGATATGAGAAGTTAGAGCTGATGTCTGCAGTAAAGCGTCTCTAAAAGGCAGTATCAGAATTGTTTTAGAATTCAGAGCCTTGTGTGTTGGCACCTGTAGTAGTATTAAAGACAGTATTAGCATTCAGGATTATGTTCATTGTCCACATTCCAGTATTAAAAAAAAGGTAAAAAAAAATTGTGAGAGGTTTAAATGAAAATACACTACAACCTCTGGAGATCCTTCAAAATTTGAATGTAGAGGGAGGCGGTCTCTCTGAATTTTTCACCATCTCCTCTTCCATGCCACGCCATGGCATCACCCCCATTACACCGCTTATATTCGGCTCCCTCTCCCCCATGGCCACAACCCCTGGCCTGTCCCAGTCCCGCCGGAATCCTGGCACCGCAGTTGGTGTCAAGTCGTCATGAGGCAGCCTACCAGAGGAGACACTGCCGAAGCACTTGGGTGATGTTCATTAGTGTCTGTTCTGATCCAACATACGCAAGACACCCAACTTCTAAGCCTCCTACCGACGAGACAATAATAGCTCCGGAGGACGCATCATGTCGGTCCAACGTCACTCGGTATGATTCATTGAAAGCATCTAGATATGCTGAAGGAATCGAAACTCCAGTCACCACGACAGCAGGGCATTAAGGGTCACAAATTTTTTTGACTTTTTAAGATGCTAATCAGTGAGTACGATGAAGATGATGCTGTGGAGTTCCATTCTGATCTGAGACTTCATGACGGGGATGCACTCTTCGCTTACTTTCGTAACATATCCCGGCGTTAACCAGACCCGGGAGATACGGACACCTGCAGTGGTGGTCAGGAAATTTGAGCACCACTCTCACAGACGCATCCATGAAGTGGGGGGAACTCAACTGTGTGGTCCCAGTGTTGCTGAGCCCAAAGCAAACTCAGTTCTGGGTTGGAGCCGGTGTCGTATAATATCTGGGAATCATGATATCTAGGAACGCGTTCCCAGATTTACCGCGATATCTGGGAACGCGTTCCCAGATTTCCTGAACTTCCATTCTCTCGATTGCGAAAAAAATCAAATGACAAAAAGGCCAAAGATCACAATTGCACCTAAATAAATTGTTTCCTACCTTATCTCCAAAATCGATTCTTTTTCGTCTTCTTTCTGCCCTTCTGAGCTCTGAAAGACCACGTTCCCAGATATCACGGGCCTTCCCAGATATCACAGTACATTTTGGGAACGCGTTCCCAAAAAACTCTGTGATATCTGGGAAGCCTTCCCAGATGACACGTTCCTAGATTTCACGCGACACCGGTCGGGGCCGAAAAATCCCACAAATAAAGGGCTCTGACAGGGACCGAATGGTAGGGAGGGGAGTAAATGTTTGGAGGTACTGGTGAAGAGAAAAACAACCAGAGAAAAAAAAGTCTTTGAAGGGACGGAGTCTTCAGTCCCAGATTTTTTTTTTTTTTTTTTTTTTTTTTTTTTTTTTTTTTTTTTTTTTTTTTTTTCCCGTCACACATTTTTATACAAGCAACAGAAGAGATGCATATACGCAGAGAAAGAGGACAGTGCGCAGAGATTTTCATACATACATTAAACTGATGTTACATTTTTTTTTTTCACCAAAAAGAAAATATGATAACGATCAGCGTCTTCGTCAATTTGTAAGACTGCTACTGTTGTGATGGCAAATAAATAAGAGGAAAGTACAGAAGGAAAGAAGACTAAACAGAGATTTGGAGATGGTGGTCGAGCAAGAGAAGGGAGAGGAAGGGTGAGTGAGGACGGAGGAGTGAGTGGGGGAGGGGGGGGGGGAGATACAATAGGCTGAGAGAGAGAGAGAGAGATGGTGGGGGTAAAGGGATGGGGTTAAGGGCAGGCAGGGTGGTAGTCAAGATGTCAATGATGTGTTGCACCGTGGGGACAAGAGATGGAAGAAAGGAAATAACTGACAAACTATACGCCTGATATTAAAACTCAGCAAAGTAAGTTAGGTCTTATGGCAGAAACATTCATATTGTAGATGTTCATGTAGCATTCAAAAATATATAAAAAGCATACTTTGTTAACAAAGTCTTAAAGTCCCAGAGTTTTATTGAAAGGCCTCTGGACTGTCACCTACAAAGCGTATGAAAATTACACATTTACCGTCATGCATAAGAAGCATTTTTCCCCACAAAAGATCTGAATGCGAAGAGGGAGTCTTTTCAGTCTCAGAACAGGGAGTCTTTTCAAATTCTACTGATTTTTTTTTTTTATGTTTTCTTTTTTTTTTACTACGTTACTGTCTCGCTTTTTTTTCTGTTCGTTGTTTTAGACAGTTCCACTACCGACTTAAAGTAACGATTTTTCGTTCTTTACGATTTTTGGTGCGGTACTTTTTGTGTGTGTGTGTGGGGGGGGGGGGGGGGGGGGGTGAAGAGTGGGATGATTGAATAGGGATGGATGAGTGGTTGAGTGGGGGGGGGAAGAAAGTGTTGATGAGCGTGTGCAAACAAGCAGACCTACAACATTCATTAGGCTACATCGGTGTGGATAACATCTTTCAACGTTCATGGAAATGCAACGGCGATGGCATGAATGAATGTTTTGAAGGCAGAAGAAAATATTGGATAAAAAAAATCTAACGTTATGCCAGGTTCATATTATTAATTTGGTTTTACTTTTTCACTCAATACTTTATCACACATGAATATTTACAGGAGCCAATACCGAGATTTTTGTAATAATTGTTTCATGTTGCAATACGGTATCAAAATCTTGAATTAAAGCTGCACCTTTCTACAGAAAAAAAAAAAAACCATTGTCTTTTTTCTGTCTGAGAATATACATATGATTTATGTAAATGAACAACATCCAAGTCAAATAGCACTAACAAAATGCAACATTCGATTGTAACGGAACAAAGACTGGGTATTCACATACCAGTCATACTCCACACGGTTATCGTATACCGTGTGTCCAACATTGGCGCGCGTTCATTCAGATCCCTTCAATGTCAGTCGAATTTTCCTGCAGCATGGAAATGTGGTGGCACATTGGTGGCAAAGGAAGAAAGAAGGGCAGGGTAGACTGGCAAAGGAAGAAAGAGAAAGAAGGGCAGGGTAGACTGGCAGAGGAAGAAAGAAGGGCAGGGTAGACTGGCAAAGGAAGAAAGAAAGGCAAAGGAAGAAAGAAGGGCAAAGGAAGAAAGAAGGGCAGGGTAGACTGGCAAAGGAAGAAAGAAGGGCAGGGTAGACTGGCAAAGGAAGAAAGAAAGAAAGGGCAGAAGGAAGGAAAGAAGAAGGGCAGGGTAGACTGGCAAAGGAAGAAAGAAGGGCAGGGTAGACTGGCAGAGGAAGGAAGAAGCAAAGGAAGGAAAAAGGAAGAAAGAAGGGCAGGGCAGGGTAGACTGGCAAAGGAAGAAAAGAAGAAGGGAAGGGCAGGGTAGACTGGCAAAGGAAGAAAGAAGGGCAGGGTAGACTGGCAAAGGGAAAGAAGAAAGAAGGGCAAAGGAAAGAAAGAAGGGCAGGGTAGACTGGCAAAAAGAAAGCAAAGAAAGAAAGAAGGGCAGGGTAGACTGGCAAAGGAAGAAAGAAGGGCAGGGGCAAAGGAAGAAAGAAGGGCAGGGTAGACTGGCAAAGGGAAAGAAAGAAGGGCAGGGTAGACTGGCAAAAAAAAGAAGAAAGAAGGGCAAAGGAAGAAAGTAGAGCAGGGTAGACTGGCAAAGGAAGAAAGAAGGAAGAAAGAAGGGCAGGGTAGACTGGCAAAAGAAGAAGAAGGGCAAAGGAAGAAAGTAGAGCAGGGTAGACTGGCAAAGGAAGAAAGAAGAGCAGGGTGGACTGGCAAAGGAAGAAAGAAGAGCAGGGTAGACTGGCAAAGGAAAATAGAAGAGCAGGGTAGACTGGAAACGGAAGACAAAAGAGCCGGGTAGACTGGCAAAGGAAGGAAAAGAAAGAAGAGCAGAGTAGACTGGCAAAGGAAGAAAGAAGAGCAGAGTAGACTGGCAAAGGAAGAAAGAAGAGCAGGGTAGACTGGCAAAGGAAAATAGAAGAGCAGGGGTAGACTGGAAACGGAAGAAAGAAGAGCAGGGTAGACTGACAAAGGAAGAAAGAAAGGCAGGGTAGACTGGGAAACGGAAGAAAGAAGAGCAGAGTAGACTGGCAAAGGAAGAAAGAAAGGCAAAGGAAGAAAGAAGTGCAGGGTAGACTGGCAAAGGAAGAAAGAAGAGCAGAGTAGACTGGCAGAGGAAGAAAGAAAGATAGACAAAGACAAAGAAGAAAGAAGAGCAGGGTAGACAGGCAAAGGAAAAAAAAGAAGGGCAGGGAGGACTGGCAAAGGAAGAAAAAGAAGAACAGGGTAGACTGGCAAAGGAAGAAAAGAAGGGCAGAGTAGACTGACAGAGGAAGAAAGAAAAGCAAAGGAAGAAAGAAGGGCAGAGTAGACTGACAGAGGAAGAAAGAAAAGCAAAGGAAGAAAGAAGGGCAGGGCAGGGTAGACTGGCAAAGGAAGAAAGAAGAAGGGCAGCAGAGTAGATTGGCAAAGGAAGAAAACGGACGGGGCAGGGTAGACCGGCAAAGGAAGAAAAAAGGGCAGGGTGGACTGGCAAAGGAAGAAAGAAGGGCAGGGGGACTGGTAGACTGGCAAAGGAAGAAAGAAGGGCAGCAGAGTAGATTGGCAAAGGAAGAAAGACGGGCAGGGTAGACCGGCAAAGGAAGGAGAAAAAAGGGCAGGGTGGACTGGCAAAGGAAGAAAGAAGGGCAGGGTAGACTGGCAAAGAAGAAGAAAGAAAGGCAGAGTAGACTGGCAGAGGAAGAAAGAAAGGCAAAGGAGGAAAGAAGGGCAGGGTAGACTGGCAAAGGAAGAAAGAAGAGCAGGGTGGACTGGCAAAGGAAGAAAGAAGAGCAGAGTAGACTGGCAAAGGAAGAAAGAAGGGCAGGGTAGACTGGCAGAGGAAGAAAAGAAAGGCAAAGGAAGAAAGAAGAAGAAAGAGCAGTGCAGACTGGCAAAGGAAAAAAGAAGGGCAAGAGACAGGGTATTGTGAGACCAGGCCCTATGGTCTGGGACTATCAGACATCAGCGGGGTGGTGGGGATGGGAAGGCTCACCCTGTGTCGGACTTATCGGCTCCATTTTCACCACCCTCTGTCGCCTGGCCTTTCCCATCTCTGTCTTCACGTAATTCACCACGCGCGTGTATATGTGTGTGTGTGTGTGTGGTGTGTGTGTGTGTGTGTTGTGTGAATGAATGTCTGTGTGTGTGTGTGTGTGAGAGAGAGAGAGAGAGAGAGTGCGTGTATCTCTATAAGAGAGAGATGGTGAGAGAGAGAGAGAGAGAGAGAGAGAATGTGTGGTGTGTGTGCCTGTGTCAATGTCTGTATGAGAGAGAGAGAGAGAGAGAGTGTGTGTGTGTGTGTGTGTGTGTGTGTGTCACGGGAACCTTTATCGGTGTGTAGACACAACCTGGGAATGATATTACGACAGATCATAATGTTCAGACCACGAGTTATCAGAGCCCTGTAACGGGACTATTCATGTATTTTCATACTCATGCAATCATGAATGTATTTCGTAAATTATCGTTCCCAAGCGTTTCAGTTGGGCATAGTTTACACAAGTTTGGCGAAGCTATGTCTTTTGACAGCTGTTTATTAATTTAGAGAGAGAGAGGGAGTGTGTGTGTGTGTGTGTGTGTGTGTGTGTGTGTGTGTGTGTGTGTGTCTGGTCGACTGGGTTATAAAATAATACGAGTTCGCCTTCTGTGTTTCTCACATTGGCAGAGGAGAAGAGGGGAGACGTATGTTTGTTTTGTGCGAGTGCATGTGCGTGTATTCGGGCGTAAGAAACTGGGGGGGGGGGGGGGGGGGGTCATCATTGAGAAGGGTTCAGTTAACGTATGTTGTACTATGTTTCCATCTGTTTTGACCCTTTGAACTCCGGCACTGACCTTTCGTTATATTTACATCAGTGGAAAAGAGCTGCTTTCGGAGAGAGAGAGAGAGAGAGAGAGAGTGTGTGTGTGTGTGGTGTGTGTGTGTGTGTGTGTGTGTGTGACTGCAAACGCTCTGCAGCTGCTATTGGTCACACTGAAGTGATAGGGAACTGAATTTGTTGATTGGGAAAAATAGGACCAGTGATACGGGAATTTGTTGATTGTGAAAATAGGACCAGTGATACGGAACAGGGGTCCCAAGGTTTCAGTTGGGGTGGGGGACAGACAAGTTTGGCGGGCAATTAAGAGAGAGGGGTGGGGGGGGTGTGTGGTGGGGGGGGGGGGGTGTGGGTGGGGGGGGGGGGGGGGAAGAAAGGGGGGGGTGGGGTTCTGGGGTTGGAGGGGGGAAAGAGGGGGGGGGGGGGGTGGGGGGGGGGGGGGGGGGGGGGGGGGGGGGGGGGGCGCAGGAGGGGGGGGTGTATGTTGGGGGGGGGGGGGGGGGGGGGGGGGGGAGGGGGGGGGGGGGTTTCACACAGGGGGGGAGAGAAGAAGAGAGAGTTTGGGTGTTACGGGTGTGGGGGGGGGGGGGGGGGGGGGGGGGGGGAAGAAGACAGGGGGGGAAGGGGGGGTGGGGGGGGGGAAATAAGAAAGTCCATGTTCACAGGTTTCGAGTTTTACCGACACTTTTTGTTACCGGAGGAAAATGGGGGTATGGGGGGTAAGTGAAAGAGAAAGAATGTTAAGAGTTACTAGTGGCTGTTTCTACTTCTGTTACTATTACTACCACTGCTGTTACTACTAGTACTGCTGCTGTTGCTACTACTACTTGCAGTAATCGTAATTCTACTGATGATAACATAATACCGCTACCATCCCTATTGCTACTTTGTTTTTGTACTATCATTATAAACCCTCGTCGAACCTCCTCCAAACTTTGTTGTCACCTCACCTGCGCACAATCCTCTACGATGCCTTTCTGCTTAATAAGCGCCTTTCCTATACGCAGATTTCGTGACTTCGGTTGACAGCGCTTTGATCCTTTCTCGCTTAATAGTTTCACAGACCTTTGCTTCATTCTCGTAAACTTCATCGATGGAGCAGAAAATTTACTCTTGGTAATGGTAGCTGACGAGATTTTTATTTATTTCTTGTGAAGTTCTGTTGATATATCTTTTAAATCCTGTCAGTCGACAGAACTTCAGTTCCTTCTCGTTAACGTCAGGCGACAGAACTTCGATGCGTTCTCCCTAATGTCAGTTGATACACCTTTCTATTTCGGCATCATCGGTAGAGTTCCGTTCCCACTGGTTAACGTCAGTTGACATAGCTCTAACTCGTCCTCTTTAACGTTAGTTGACAAGTGCTTTAATTTCTTGTTGTTCACGTTAGTTGACTGGCTCACAATACTTGACAATATCTTAATTCTGTTTCGCTAACGTCAGTTGAGAGTTTTAATTCTTTTATACACTGATATCGGTTGATAGGACTCTACTTCCTCCTCGTTAACGTCAGCTGATAGTGCTTTAATTCCTTCTCGCGAACGTCAGTGGATTGGTTTAATTTCTTTTCGTCACTGCTAGAGGACAAATGTTTATCCCCCCCCCCCCCCCCCCCCCCCCCCCCCCCCCCCCCCCCCCCCCCCCCCCCCCCCCCCCCCCCCCCCCCACCCCCCCATCCACATCGCCATATAAGTGTGGAGAGCACTAGTATACTCGCTAACATAAGGTGAGGAGCTTTCATTCCACACGGCGACTACACGCTGTGGGAAAAAAAAAAACCCAGAACATAGGCCTAAAGTCTGCTGACAGAGCTGCAATTCCCTGCATATCACCATGACTTGCAGAACTAGAATGGGTAACGTTAGCTTACACATTTAATGCCCGTTCACAGACCCCCACCCCTCACCACCCCCCCCCATCTCTCTCTCTCTCTCTCTCTCTCTCTCTCTCTCTCTCTTCCACCTCTCGCCTTCACAAAGTTCACAAACAGGGTCAAACGTACGGTCCTCGCTTCCCCCCCCCCCCCCCCTCCCTCCCGACGAGCACCTAGAGACCCGTCAGTGTCTTGAAAGGATGTAGTCCGAAGACTGTCGGAAAGTTGATTCTCAAAACAATTCCATGTCAAGTTTCAGCTGGTATTAGCTGTGTGTGTGTGTTGTGTGACGTTTCGTTCTTGTGTACAAGCAGCGGATTTTCTTAAGTCAGTTGTGTCCTGTCTTGCATAAATGGGATCACTTCCACAGTTTTCAACGGGAGCCGCGGAGGAAAGGGAAAGTGGAGGGGAACGAGGTGAGGTGGTGGTGGGAGTGAGGCCGGAGCGAACGAACAAAGAGTGTCCATCGACCTCTCCAGGCGGTGTGAGGACAGGGCTGGCAGCGGTCTATCTCTGGCCGTTAGACAACAATACTCATTGTGCTGTGACCCCGATCTCTGTCGGAGGACCGTGGGCCGTGGGAGTGTTGTCATCTGGTTGTCACGTGCTCCTGTCGTAATGACTCCAGCACGATACGGTCACAGACATCGGGGTCAGCCGACGACAGCTGTGTAGGAAAGTAACTATTATACTCCATTTAAACATGAACACAGACACTAGAATACGACATTCAACCATGAACACAGCAACTAGAGTGCTCCGTTTAAATATGAACACAGATACTATCAAACTACATTCAATCATGAACACAGCAACTATAATATTCCATTTAAACATGAAAACAGACACTAGAATACTGCATTTAACCATGAACACAGCAACTGTATAATACTCCATTTATACATGGACACAGACACTATGATACTACATTCGATCATGAACACAGCAACTAATTCTTAGGGCTTGATAATTTTCTCTGTCCACCCAGCAGTAAATGGATTCCTGATTCTGTTCAGAGCGAGTCGAGTCGGCGGAAGGAGAGAATTGGGTTCTGTCATCCACAGTGCTTTGGCCTAGGCACATTGAATCTTGGACAGTTGGGTATCAGGCGATTGGACTTGAACCTATAGCCGCGTTTGCTGCATGCCAGTTTTGTCAGGAACATCGCCGTTCGTCAATATAAAAAGTTAGTGTGCGTATAAAAGACAGCTGAGATTTTTTTTCTTGTCAGACAAACAAAAAAAAAACCGCACCTGAATATAATTAAATCATCAATGACAAATAAGACCTGAACGATCACACGCACATACAAAAAAAAAAAAAGGAAAATGATGATAACACGGTATGATAGAGTTTGTACTAAAACGGTTTCAGTTCTTTCTCTTGTTCAAAGATACTTAGACGCAGTGGTCTGAATAAAAGAAGTGAAAAACGGCTTTGATTCGCTCTGTATTAAAGATACTTCTGTATTTGTAGCTTGGGGGTTCCACACTAAAGCAAGAAAAGCAAATGAGCGCATGTAAACCTCTCTCTCTCTCTCTCTCTCTCTCTCTCTCTCTCTCTCTCTCTCTCTCTCTCTCCGTGCGTATATAGGGTTGAATGCATTTATTCCGTGTCGCATGGGGTTACACGTTGAGAGCGTGCTAAGAAAAGCACGAGCAAAATATGGTGCTTGTGGGAGGAGTGTGGCGGAAGGCTTAATGATGTCGTTGACCCGTATTTACCAACAGAAATAAAGTACTATTCACGCTCACGCGCTCGTGTGTGTGTGTGTGTGTGTGTGTGCGCGCGCGTTGTGTGTGTGCGTGTGTGTGCGCGCGCGCGTTGTGTGTGCGCGCGCGCGTGTGTGTGTGTGTGTGTGGCGACGAGTGTATAAACACATGTACGACAAAAGTAGAACACAGCAATTCCTTGGGAACCGTAAACATTTGGAAAGCGAGAGAAGGGGGGGGGGGGGGGGGGGGGGGGGGGGGGGAGGGGCGAGGGGGGGGGGGGGGGGGGGGGGGGGGGAGGGACAAATAATCCAAGTGAGACGCTGACATTATTCTCACCGTGATAGTGAAACCAGTCCGCTCATTACGCTCTGCGACTTTGAATTAAGCGTGTGTGATGATTACAAGATGGCGGACTGGCACATCATTATGTTCATAACAGAGATTTCTTGCCCTTGATTTTGACAGCGAAAGACTTAGTTTGGTTGACTAGCGTGTGTTCTTTTTGACGCGTTTTCCGACTGAAGAACAGGGTGACATTCTCTCTCTCTCCCTCTCTCTCTCTCTCTCTCTGTCTCACTCTCTGTGTATATATATATATATATATGTGTATGTGGGTGTGTGTGTGTGTGTGTGTGTGTGTGTGTGTGTGTGTGTGTGTGTGTGTGTGTGTGTGTGTGAGACTTGAAATTGCTCTTTGCTCAAAACCTTCACGAATTACAATATGGGGCTAAGCTGTGAGGTTAGCTTGCTGCTGCTGTACAATGCGGAAATGTCCGACTTATTTGCTGGGACAAAAGACGAAAAACTCTGGCATATCACCATCAACTCTAAATGATCTTGTCTGTAAGAAAACAGACATTCCACTTCCTTGCACTCTGCTTTAAATGTCTGAAGTTTTGGTTAAAATTGAGTAAGAATGATGAGTTTAGATTACCTACTGAAACGTATAAAGTACACGACAGAGGCGAGAAAAAACTGGGTATTTCTTAAAGAATGGAATTATGTTTATACGGTTTTGTTACCTTCGATAGAAAGTCTTCTTCGTATGTTTAAAAACACGCTAATTGACTGTAGATGGCAAAATTAGAATGTTCGTTCTGAGGATAGTAACAGCTTTAGTTTCTACAGAACGTTCAATAATCTGTAATTTTTCCCAGTCTGTGTGTCAGTGCATATAGACTCGCACTTGAAGTATGTAATAAACAAGAAATTAGAATCGGTATTTCTGATGTTTTTGTTCATCATTGTTGTTTGAGACAGGCGAAAAGCCTGTTGTCTGTTGTGTTCATTTTGTCGACAGTCAAGAGGTGGTGGAGTGCATTTTTACAGGTCCGACATGCCCAGAATTACAATAATTAAGAAAATTTGTTTTGCAGAACTCCTAGTAAAGGTTTTTGTGTATTTAAGCCCATCTTGTCAATGTCATTTGCCACGAAAACACTATAAAAACAATTTGCCATTCACCATTACAAACTTTTCGAAGGGCGAATTTGTTGTTGTTTTTTTGTTTGTTTGTTTGTTTGTTGTTTGATAACTATTTGTAATTTGATAACGTGAGTCATTTTTCGTGTTTACCTAGCCTGTCTCTTTCCTGGTAAATACCTGTAAGGATAAAACATTCTCTCTCTCTCTCTCTCTCTCTCTCTCTCTCTCTCTCTCTCTCTCTCTCTCTTTCTCAGCAACCACACATACACAGAAACATCCACAGGCCTAACAGGAGGGAAAATCCTCTTTACAAAGAGGAATTGTGCATAATCTTCGCCACGTTTGTTTTCCATCACCAATCCTCTTAGAAGGAGACCTGTGTTTCGACCATGGTGTCGGCACGGAACACGGCATCCAGGCTACGTATAAGCCAGGGCATCCCGCAGACCTCAGTGGACGTCACGCACGCTCTCTAACAGGCGTGTCGCTGTGCGCATCATGTACAGACTGTATAGGAGGGGAGATTGGGAGGGTCAACAGGGCCCTCCCACTGGGACCCATGTGTGTCTGTGCATGTATGCGGGTGGTGGCTGTCAGACTAGCGGTACATGTAGTGTAACAACTTGGTGTTACAAGGGGTTTGTAGGCGAGTCTGCGCTTACGTTCAGTGACTGCGACCAACGATCATAACTGTTGCTGAAGACGGAGACAAGGCGAGGCGTGTTTGGTAAGTCAGACTGAAACGGACATACAGATCTGACAAACAGATCGGATTCATTCTTTTCTTTTTCTCTCCATTGTTTTATAGTTTTTTTGGTGGTTTGTTGGTTTTACTTGATTTCTGTTTGAAGAGATGAGAATGTTCCATTGGATTTGATGTCCGAGTTGGAATACTACTGGCGGTTTTTCATCCTCCCCCCAAAGCAAAGTCCTTTTGCTTGGTCTCTTGAGATCTTGACAATGTGACAATGAAAGGTGCTTAAAGAGGACGCAGACCGATCAGTTTGCACTATGTTGTCAAGACACTCTCTGTCTGTCTGTCTCGTCTGTCTGTCTGTCTGTCTGTCTCTCTCTCTCTCTCTCTCTCTCTCTCTCTCTCTCTCTCTCTCTCTTTGCACTATGTTGTCAAAACACTCTCTCTCTCTCTCTCTCTCTCTCTCTCTCTCTCTCTCTCTCTCTCTCTCTCTCTCTCTTTCTGAACATATGTGCGAGTATGATGTTTGTGGGATAATTAGTTGTGTTTTTTTTTAATTGATGTTGCGGCTGCTACGTTTCTCTCTCTCTCTCTCTCTCTCTCTCTCTGTGTGTGTGTGTGTGTGTGTGTGTGTGTGTGTGTGTGCCTGTGACATGATGGATGAATGTATCTGTACGCGTGTCTGTCGCCAACAGTACAAGAATCTGTTGAGAGTGATTTCGATTCTAATGGCTGTCCGCACATCAGATAAAAGTAACTACTGAGCTGACTATACATCTCATAAAAGCGGACGCGCATAATAGCTATGCAGATAGTGTGTGATAGTTATATCATACATCCTGGGGGAAAAAGTCTTGAGCAGCATACAAGAAGTGACTTGCTTATCTTTGTGTAATGAAAAATAATGTGGAATGCAAGGAAGTGGGGAAACGGGACAGTCACGATTGCTATATAAAGGTATATGATATATGTTTGACGTCATGAAACCGGACAACTCTTCTTTCACACAGCGATTGAGTGGCAGTGCCCAATAGTTCCCACGGACGCAGAGGAATAAGAGCGGACAGTAAGAACATGTTCCCATGGGAACTTTGATCAGATCGGACAGTGGAAGGTTTCAGTGGTTTCCATGAAAACGGAGTGATCAGAGTGGGGGTTAAGTAGTGGTTTCATTAGGAACAGTCGTCAGAATCTACAGTAGTTGTGCCCAGTGGTTCGTTTAGAGCGTTGTAGACATGAACTGCGGCGCTTTTAGTTTTATAAGTGATCAAAGAGAGCGCAGCAATAGCGATGCCTAGTAGTTCCCATGGATACAAAATGATAGGAGTGGATGCAAAGCGTCCTTCCCGTGACTACCGTCATCAGAGCGGACGGAAAACAGTTAACAGAACAGACCATTAAGTAATGATTCTCATCGATCACTGTAATCAGTGCAATCATTCAATGCCATGGTTCCTGAGGAAACAAAGTAATCCGAAAAGACAAAAGCGATGGCTCCTATGGAGACTGAACGATCAGACAGCTACTGGCGCCCAGCGGTTCCCATGGAAGCACAGCGTTCACAGCGGACAGTCAGTGGTGATGCCTCGCGGTTCGCATGGCAATAGAGCAATCAGAGTGGACAATCGGTAGTGGTGCCCAGCGATTCCCATGGAAACGGAGCGATCAGAGCGGACAATAAGTAGTGGTGCCGCAGGTACAGAACGTAAGGAGCTGCCTGCTCATCCCTGCTTAATGCCCCTGCATCTCTGTCTGCTGCCACCCTCTACCTCCAGGAGAAAGTATCCCGCAGTCTACTCACTGCCCACATCCACTCTCGAGTTCATGCGTAAAGTGTCCTCCACGTAGCTGTTCCCACATTTGTGACAAGCTTTATATTTATATCACAGTAAAAGTAAATAATCATGATAACAACCTTCACACTTTGTTCCAAAGTGAGGCGATTGCAGGCGGAGACCTAAACAGATCTTAAAACGTCTAAGTAAGACATCCGCCAGACATGAACAAACGAATTACAAGACAAAACACGACGCGTTTCGACCTCTTAGGTCTTCTTCAGGCGAGATGAACAACACTCAGGACAACGAGGGGGGGGGGGGGGGGGGGGGGGGGGGGGAACGAGCAATCACGAGCGTTCAAGGCCCATCTTTCGCCGATTTTGACGAGCTAAGTAATTGCTCGTTCTATTTTTTCGTTATCCTGAGCGTTGTTTATCTTGCCTGCAGAATACCTATGAGGTCGAAACGTGTCGTGTCTTGTCTTGTGATTCGTTTGTTCATATTTGGCAGATGGTTTACTCAAAACTTTTTTAACCTTCACACTGTCGGCCAGTTCTACACTTTGATCCGCAAGAACCTGTCCCCGCACTCGTCTGTCATGAGTTCTTTGTCCAGGTTGCCGGTTAAAATTTGGTGTGAAATCCTTTTGTGACTTGTATTTGATATGTTCCAGCTTTAGTCTTATAGTCAGTACAAGGTAAGACGTGAATGTGTGTTTACTACAACGTTATGCATATAGCCGTAAGTGCTCCGCACAGCTGAAAATGAATTTTTACACGACAATGTGTTAGTAGTCTTCGGCTTCGGCTGTTCAGTTCTTGGAACGATTTGCGTGCAGTATGACGTCGTAAAACGCTACCAGTCTGCTATGGAGTAAGAACAGCAGTGGAGGGTGTTTTTCTTTGTATCATGCATCCCACCAGAAAGCTGAAACTGAGTGGAGGGTCCATTGTCTTTGCGAACGGCATAACCAGAAGTCTGTTACGGCAGTAAATAACACTCAGGATACGGTGTATTTCTGCTGTCTGTTCGAAATCGGGAGTGCTTTCCTCATCAGCGAACGGCATATTTCCGTTTCTAATCTCTTTCAATGTGACAATTGATGTTATGTCTATTATTTTGTCTATTATTTTGAGCTACACATTTCCAGCTTTAGAAGAAAAAAAAAAAAAAAGAAATAAGGGCATGTAAACAAACCGGCGATCTGCAAGGATGTGTGAAAATCCACTAGGAATTGACACTTTTTTTTCCTCACGATTACCGCTGTACTGTGGGAAACTTCTTGTCCTTTAGGAGGAGCAGCCTTTCTGTCAAACAGAAGATGGTGATGAAGGTACAGAATACAGTTTAGCACAATGGTTATACTAAGTGCTGTTTCCATTGTTTGTTGGCAGCTGTAGTGGATCATCGGAATAGGGCGTGCGCACAGAGAAATGTGTTGTGACGACGAAGGGGTGTAATGCAGTACAGTACAGCGTGACACAAGAGTGCTGTCTCCAATGTCAGCAGCTGTTATAGATCACCGGAAGAAGGAGCTGGGCAGCGCTTTGAAAGGAAGGAGGGCGGTTTGTCGAGAATGCCGACGAAGGATGTGTCTCCAGCCAAATAATAAGTACGAGTCACCGGAAGGAGGAGGGGGTTTGTCAAGAACATTGACAACGGATGTGTCTCCAGCCCAATACTAAGTACTAGTGCCGCGGGATGTGGCCCTCAAGGTCCTGTGGCTCTGGTGCTTACTACAGGGCGGAACAGTCATCTCTGTGGTATTACACCGTGTACCGCTGTTGGACGGGACGAGGCGTCTACATTTCTGTTGTTTGTGTCTGTAGTGGCTGCTTTTGGTCGGAAGAGCGGTTATATTTACACCTGTTTTGTTTACAGTTGGAGACGTTGTTGTGTCGGTTAAAAGTTGCCGCTTTTATACAGAAGAGTTCCAAGCTGTTTTGTTTACAGCTGTTGTTGTTGGACGGGAAAAGCTGTGCCTCCCAGCTACTTTGATTACGGTCACTGTTCTTAGATAAAGAGTTTTACGTTTCCAGGTGATGGTTGTTTTTTTTTTTTTTTTGTGTGCGTGTGTTTTGTTTTTGATTTTTTTTTGTTTTTGTTTTGTGTGTGTGTGTGTGTGTGTGTGTGTGTGTGTGTGAGTTTGGAGGGTTTTGTTTTTTGTTTTGCTTTGTTTTGTTTTTATACAGTTGCTGTTATTAAAAGGAAGATTTTGGGGTCTCGGCTACTTTTTCTTTTACAGTTGTTGTTGGAATGAAGAGAGTTGTTTACTCCCGGTTTGTTTGTTTGTTTACAGTTTCTGTTAGAAGGAGATAGGAACATTTCCAGTTGTTTTGCATTTTGGCGTAGTACTGCGGTCGTTAACTGATATTTCATGTTTATACACGGATGTCCTGTAGCCAGTAGACGTCATGTAAAAGACACTAAAATCTCCGCTGATTTTGATTTTTACATTGAGGTTATGCTACCTGAACCTGATACAAGTTGTACCTGTTTGCTGTTGTTTTTATCAACCAGTGCGCATAAGACCCTAGCTACGTAACTGTATGGTAGCATCACATAATATACCTTTGACAATGATAAACAAAGATGTAGAACACACACTAAAATCTGTCCGGGAGAGAGATGGCGGATTTTGCGTCCTATGAGCCCCAGGCACCTGAGAACAGGTTGCACCTAGACGGAAGTCTGTAGAGTCTGTAATCTGTAGAGTTTGTCATCTGTAGAGTTTGGCACAATAGGTGCAGTGGATCATATCCCCAGTGGCACTATGCTTAATCAGGAATATTGGCGCAAACTATTAGCCCTTGGTCTGAATGAGCACACAGAGGTTTCAGTTCGTAACATAACGCATCAGAGAAGGATACCGACACTAACGATGGCTTTAAAGTATTGCGCGTATGGAAAAGACTGCAGCAACTAGCATAAATCTCTCTCTCTCTCTCTCTCTCTCTCTCTCTCTCTCTCTCTCTCTCGCTCGCTCGCTCGCTCGCTCGCTAGTTCATTTGATCATCTATGATTCGTCATCACTCTGCAGGACTACCCTCTTTTGTCCCAAGCGTTTGCTGACTCAAGACTTGTGGAGTTGGTTTAAAAATAGCTTTTGCTACATATGGTATGGTAAGTATCCACTTTCAGTCGTCCTAACACTGATTATCGTTTCTTGAAAAGAAAAACGAAAACTTTAGGTTGGGCTTCAAACTGATGTCAGTACACACAAACTGTACAAAAATGATTGACTGCTTAGCGTCAAGCAATCGGTCTAAAACTGGCCTTCATTTGTGTGCATTGTCTGAACTCTTAAAACAATTTATGCATTGCTTTTTATGCATGCATTTCACCCCACCTCACCCCACCCACCCACCGACCCGCTCTCTCTCTCTCCTCGACCCCCCCCGACCCGCTCTCTCTCTCTCTCTCTCCTCTCTCTCTCTCTCTCTCTCTCTGTCTGTCTCTCTGTTTTAAGCTAGGTCTGCACCTTACAGACTGAAGTTGTTGTGAAAAGAGGATTATACAGTTTTACGACTAAGCAATTGTCGATCATGTTGACAACCAGTCGAAGTTAAAAATTTCATGTGAGCAGAGAAAGTGAATTACATGGAAGAAATGACGAGTAAAGAGAAAAGAAATGATACTAAGTTCTATCCCCTGACAAAAGAAAGATTAAATAGGGGCCTTTACAACCTGTAACAGACAAGGGGTTGTTCTTGGATTTCACGGGGCAATACACAACAGGCTCGTTAAGAGACCCCCAAAAAGGTCGGTGGACTTTAAGGTTCACTGAAACAGTCGAGCATTTTTATCTGTCTGTAAGCCTATAATGGTGATGAGAAACATGCAGCGACTGACGAAGAATGGGATAATAGGTACGAAAACACATATCATACTTGGAATGAATGAAGACTTGCCTTCTGTGAGTGAAGCATCATCAGACTTTTTTTTTTTAATAAAGAAAGGAAAATTGTGGAACTGAGATGGGGAGTTGCAATTAAAGTCAAAGAATAATCAACATGGTGAGTGCCATTTTGCCTGCATACCAGTTCGTGTATGTGTGTGTGCGCGAAACCATGAAAAAAAAACGTGTAAGTTGAGCGCTGAGGCAGACTTTTTTTTTCTCAGAATGTTAGGAAGATCTTCAGCGAGCGACATTTAATGGAAGCCGTGACTATGACGACAGTACTAATGTCTTCCTTGTTTTAAAACCTAATGGAGAAATCTTTTCTGTCGTTCAGTTTAAGACACATTCCGTTATAAGCAACATCCCAACAGACAATTACCTAATAAATATTGGCCTATTTTAACCAAACCAATGGTAGAGAACGCACATTCTCAAAACAATGTTCAATCTTGATCCTACACACCAATGGCAAGCTCAGCTTCACAAAATACATCCATCGCACATCGTAACAGATTCAAGTGCGTCACCGAACTCCATCAAAGAGAAGACCTTCACCCGTAACAGAAGATGGAGGTGAAATATGAAAACAACACGAACAACAACAACAAAAACAAAACAAAGACAACAACAAAAAATGTGAACAAAACCAGTCATGAACATGAAGGATTCGAATGATGATTCACCCAAGGCATCACAAAAACAAGAGCACCCACATAGGCCTCCCTGTAACAGAGGTGGAGAATGTCGCTAAAAGCCCAGCCGACCGCAATGGGCCATAACAGGAATGTCATCCCGATGAAATCAACTCCCAAGTCTGTTTAAAGAAGGAGAAGAAGAAGAAAAGGCCATGCACACAGTTTCTAAAATCATTCCTGAATTCGTTTGTTGTTGTTTTTCTGTGGACGACTATGTCACCCAGTGAACTGTAGTGACAATGATGAAATGTAATGAAATGTAACTGAAAGTGACGTATATCCCTCGCTCTCTTTCTGATTTTTTTTTTTTTTTTTTAAGATAAATCTTGTGGTTCTCAGACTGCGACAAGACGCATACTTAGGCATCGAGGCTGAACGCCACCCGTGAGTCGTTTGCTCTCTAGGTCAGTCACAGGCACACCTTTGATAGGAGCCGGAAAGCATTCCCCTCCTTCTGGCGCAGTTAATTTTCCCCGAGCTGAATCAGGTACCCATTTACTGCCGGGTAGAGAGGGTAGGTTTTTTAAGAAAGAAGAAAAAAAGTGACGGGTGCTCACGACGATCAGTACCATAGGCAAACGCTCTGACCGTTTGACTGAGCACCCGTCTCGGTGGTAAACGTAGACGGAAAAGATCAATACTGGCCAAAAGTTCAGTCTGTACGTGCAGATGATACACAGATCAGTCTACGTCAGACCGTCCGTGACAACGGTCCCCAAACATCCCAAAACAGCTGTGCCCTTCATATTTCCACATCACTCTTTTAAAATTGCATTCTAATGCCGTTCTAATCTTACTCTTCCAATTCCCGAGCCTCGTTATTTATAGTTTATGAAATCAAAAGCTCAAGGAATATGGCGCAACACAGCCAATCAACAAACATGAACCATTACAAAATGTTCGGGAATCAGGACATATCGTAACCAGTCTAAAGACGCTTTAGAACTTTCCACTGGATATGATGGCACCATGATGTGCTATAACCAATCAAAATGCTCGGATGATTCCAGAAACGATTGAAGGGAGCCTCTTGCAGACTCGTCACATTTCCACATCACTCTTTTAAAATTGCATTCTAATGCCGTTCTAATCTTACTCTTCAATCTCTGTGCATACGTCATTTGATAAAATAACGTCATATAGGCTAAAACCTGACACCTTTAAAGTAAAACTGAAATGCGTAGTTCTTTATGAAATGGTGGATTAAAGTAGACCTGCGTGAGAGGAACCCTTTAAGGATAGCACATACGTATACGTAGGATATGTTCAGAGGGAGAAACATTTCACCAACGATGCAATGACTTTAAAATGAAGCTGCAAAAGCGGGGATATCCAGAGAAATTCGTACAGGCTGCCGTCACAAAAGTCGCAGGAAAAAACACGAGAACACACTGTCCTGTACTAAAACGAGAGCGTTCCCTTCATTACTACCCGTAACCCATCTCATCATAATATAGAAGGATAGCTAAAAGACATGATGCCCGATTTTCACCGAAGCCGAAGAATGCAGAGAGTAATGTCACGCAGCCACAAATGTTAGGTGAAAAAAGTGTAACAGCTTCATGAAGATGTTGATGCCTTGCGAGGTACTGCAAGTCAACATTCGTAAACAAGGTGACGGAGTTTACAAAAAGTAGACGTGTTCTTTGCCAGAATCATCTCCAAGAGAGATCCACGTTCACCACTGTTAGAACGGGCCAGTCTTTTCAGATCAGATATGCTGAAGGCTGCAAAAGCTCCAATCTAATTCACTTGGTGAACTGTGATAGGTGAAAGCATGTGCAATATGTCGGAGAAACAAACCAAACCCTGCTCAGGCGGTTCTACGGCCATAGATCCAATGTCTAACAAAACAGACAACAACAACAACAACAACAAAAAAACAACAACAACAACAAAACTCGGATTAGGACACTTATCAAGCAGCGGGTAATGGAAGGACTGAAATAAGATGCAGGGAAACCTTTATTGCCAGACAGTGGGCGTAGTGAGGATGATCACCGTGTGTCACCCTGACTGAACTGATAGGAACGTTTGATACGAGGCAGAGAGAAGAACACGAGAAGGGTACTGGCGGCATAAGATCAGGACAAACTACCCCGATGGCCACAATGTTTTTTGTTTTTTTTGTTTGTTTGTTTTGTTGTTTTTTTTTCTGTACGCAGCAGGCATACGTACACACTTACATTCAACTGCAAGAGCAAAGAAACAAATGTGCACACACATTTCCACGTACTTTCACATTCACACATACATTCACTCTTGCTGACATACCCTTATATATGCATGATACACGCCATGGTTACTTCGCAGTCACAGGTTGCAAAATTTTATAAAGATCAACAATTTTTTGTACCGCTAGGGTATCTCACTCATGTCAATATGCATATATCAGATGTGGGTTTGAAAGTACTAATGTGGGTGATAAATTAAGTGTGGAGTTTTGGGTTTTTTTTATTTGTTTGTTTTTTGTTTTATAAAGTGTCTAATATCATCTGGCGATAAAAAGACATTAAATAAACCTCTGAACTGAACTGGCATGATCACACACACACACACACACACACACACACACACACACACACACACACACACACACACACACACACACACACACAGTGGGGAAAGGGCAGGGGGAGATGCATTTGCACTCACTTATGTGGTTGCACATGTACTATCACGAGAGTGCATGTGAACTACACCAATACATGCAGTAGGAAACGAGACTTTGATCTTCAATTGAAGTGTGATGTGGTTGTCTACAGGAATGCCCTTTGTATTATGTTAACATCACAAAGCGTATTTGTCCATCACTTTATTGAAAGCAAAGAATGCATGAACAAAAAGCATTGGAATAGGACGAAGGAAGGGAAGGGGGCTAAACGTCGGGTGCCTTGATTCTCCTCAGTGTGTGCTTTAGTTCCTTTTCCGTTTGTTTTTGAGGTTTCAAATGACTATCCCGCGTTTTCGTTTCACACGATGTATCTTGTTACCATTGCTTCTTTTAACTCTGGTAGGCGTATGTATCCGGATTAAGGAGATGCAAGACATGAATTGAAAGCAGAGGGGGGAGGGGGGATATATATATCCAGGTGCAGCTGGTGTGAGAAATCGTCAGTTTTAAGATAAAAAGGTTGTTGTACAATCTGTCATTTGTGGGCCTTTCCATTGCATGCTGGAAAAAGGTTTCGGAAATAAACCGCAAATTTGCACCATGCTACTTGATTGTTAGTGGATTGTTAGTGGTTTATACCATTCAACAGATAGATAGATATGTCAACATAATCTTCCAGACTCTCTCTCTCTCTCTCTCTCTCTCTCTCTCTCTGATTTTTTTCAATCGTTCATACAAACTCATACCCTGTCAATTGTTACAATCAAACAAAAACTCATATGCACAACTACACGTTCATAACTTAAGCTCGTTTTACCACGTTTCAAAGCAATATGCTTCACGATTCCAACATCAAGACGAAGGTGATAATTGTAATAATCTCTTTCGACTTAAGAATGGATATGAGGAACGTTCGTAGGCCCTCTCTCCGTTAATGGATAAATTGTTTAACTTGTTAATCCTTCACTCATGAAAGTGTCAGTGAAAATAGATTTTCGTATTCGGCAGGATGAAACTCTAGGAGAGGTTGACAGCGGCAGGTCTTCAGAGAAGAAACCCTCCTCAGACAAATGTTTCAGCCCTGAACTTCTTACATTCTGAGGGGGCTGGGCCGCATCCAGATCATAAATCCCCAGATGCCCTTCTACTTTCACATTTTTTTCTTATCCTGTCGGGATTCGAACCCGCAACCTTAGGATGGGTAGGCGTCTCAAGGCGTGCCTTTTTAGACGGATGTCTTATCCAACCGCCAAGGGGTACCTGTTCTAAGGTGAGAAATCTAAGCATTATGAAGTTCACTTTTGTTGCTTCTCGACCAGATCCATCTGGGAATTCTTTTCGGCTGCCTCTGGCATTGCCTTCAAGGTTCTGGTCCTCTTCTTGCCTGAAATCCTGAGCTGTTTCGTGAGGCCATAGGCTAATGAACCCCTTACTCCCAATTTCTATGTGCTATGTAAAATGAAGAATCAACAGCGTCCATTCACTCACCGACCCACCCACCCAATCACCAAGTACCCGCCATTTGCAGCCTTCATAGCCTTGTAATTATGGTGGAACTGTTCAAAAACAACATTATTTCTGACTTCGTCGTCTATTGATCTACAACACTTTCGAATTGCTACTCCATTCAGACATAAGACTCTGTGTGTGTGTGTGTGTGTGTGTGTGTGTGTGTGTGTGTGTGTGTGCGTGTGTGTGTGTGTGTGAATCTAGCTGTGTTATTTTGATTTTTCAAGGTTTGGGGCTTAGTTTCTCCCCCCTTCTCTCTCTCTCTCTCTCTCTCTCTCTCTCTCTCTCTCTCTCTCTCTCTCTCTCTCTCTCTCTCTCTCTCTCTCTCTCTCTCTCTCTCTCTCTCTCTTGTTTGTTTGTGTGTGTGTGTGTGTGTGTGTGTGTGTGAATCCAGTTGTGTTTTCTTGATTTTCAAAGTTTTGGGTGCTGTCCTCCCTTTTTATTCCATTGTAGCCCACACCAGGAGAGACAAATGATAGACAGTTATGCGACTTACTAAAATGTGTCAATAGTAGGTCTGATTACTGAATATTTCATGTTGTGTTGGACCAGTGTACCTTCGCTCACTACTTCATGTTCCTATCACTTTGACCATGATACAATGGCGAAAGGTCAATGATTTTAACAGAAAGGACTAAATCCCAAATCCTGTGTTCTACTTTCCATGTTCATAGAAACGAGCAAGCCAAAAGCTTTCACCACCATATCTTGAGGCACATTCACGACTAAAAGGAGAAATCTTAGAAGAATAAATTGTAGAAGCGCTATTGAAACAGGTGGGAAATAATAACTTTGAAAGTTTCAAGAGAAGAAAAACATGTGCTTGTCACCACTGTAAAATGCGACGTCTTTTTTTTTTTTTTTTTTTTTGGTCTCATCTTATGTGCTCTCTTATTTCCCTGGTATCATACGCCGCTCATTCCGGTTCCCCCCCGTGCACAGCTGCACACAGTTAGTCCCGTGGCAACCCCAACGTGGGCAGTCCACTGGGGAGTGATCAGTATCAGGTTGATGAAGGTCGTGTTCGGGTCAAAATTTCTGGATAAGCAGTCGGCCACAAATCGTTCATCCTACATAATCAAAACTCATCGTCACCACCTAACCGATCATTTACGTTCCCTAACATAGATCAGGCACTGGGGGAATTTGGATGTGAGGCGCAGAAGCTCTTCTTCTTCAGCGTTCCAGTATCTGGTAGCGTGTGAACTCGTTTTACCCTGTTGGGATACTCACACTATACTCGAGAGTATAGTCAGTTCACTCCGACTTCGTTGAGTGCAGAAATTTGTGGGAAGAGGTTGTGGAAAAAAAGATGGATAAAAGATATGGTAGACAGAAAGGACAGTAGACGACAGTGCAGCAAAGGAGGAGACAGAGTTACCGAGAGCGAAAGGAAAAGGGGACGTTACTAGCACAGAATGTCCAGAAGGTGGGGGAGAGCTGTTTGTACAAAAGACCCCCAGATATCCCCACGGGGGGAGGCGCAGAAGCGATGATAGCACGGGTCAGTTGACCAGACGGGCTCATGCTTATCTGAGTTTTCAGGAGCGTGTGCACTATGGTACTGGGCCGTAACGGGCCGACTAACAAATCGAACTACCTCCCCTCTTGAGTACTTTGCTTGTGTGTGTGTGTGTGTGTGTGTGTGTGTGTGTGTGTGACTAAAGCTCGGTTTCTAGTTCCGTGGGCATTTTTCTCAGATATGCATGCAGACTCCGTCAAATGGAAACACCTGGAGATATGGATCTTACTTACACCCCTATGAACTGTTATGGCGGACCGGTTTGGAAGATACCTTTCTGACATATGGACGAACACACAGATATGGGCCCCCAACAACGGCCATAAAAGGAAACGCGCAATTGTACCAGCTGCTGATATTGATTACATTAAGAGAGCTGGCTCTGACAGTTCGTCTAAAAGAAGAAATTGAATGGATTTAGCCGCGGGCGAAACTGAACGAGCTTGCTGTAAGTGCTTTGCAATTACGGAGTATGTTATCGCCTAAGGAGGAATGGTCTATATATCCAAAAAAAGCAACATTTATTTCCATGGATCTTGTGCGAATAAAATCAATAACCAGTTCACTCAACACGGGTATAGATTATGCAGGAAAATCGCACCGAAATGCTCGTAGGCCTGCTCAAATGTTCCCAGAGTAAGTAGAATAGTACTGAAAACACAAATTGTTACTGTTTTAACATCAGAACTATGTCGATTCGTTGGAGCTGAATTCTCAATGTTTCGACCAGTTTGTCTTTTTGTTTGTTGTTGTTGTTATTGTTGTTGTGTTGTTGTTGTTTGGGAGGGAGGTTGTTTGTTTGTTTTGGTGGGGTTTTTTTTTTTTGTGTGTGTGTGTGTGTGTGTGTGTTTTTTAGACCCTGTTGATTCTTTCAGAGATAAGAAACTAATGAAGGAATATGCATATTACTTAAAGGCGCAAGACGCTTCGTATGACGTTATATCATTTAGCAGATGTGTCAGAGTCCGCAAATTAGAATATTTTACCATTGCTTTATATAGCAAACACATTCATGAGTGGTGATAAACAAACGAGTTAGTACAAAAGGGACAGCCACTCTAAACATGAGAATTAGGAAAATGATCACTAGCTCTTAAAAGCAAGTAAGATACACAAGCGCACGCACGCAATCACACGCGCGCGCGCGCGTGCGAACTAACATACTATCAGATTCATAGTCACGCTTATTTACACATCATTATGGGGGAGAAAAAAAAACTTTGGGAAAGGAGCATAAAATGGGAAAGGGACATGAGATAAGTGTAAGATACACGTGTGTTGGGGGGGGGGGGGGGGGGGAGCTGCATTGACTGGAATAAAACTACTTTTGGTTCGAAATGTTTCATGTGTGGACAGATAGCAGAAACGTTTACCACAGGGTAAGAGATTATACAATCTTGCCCGTGGATGGCTGCTCTCATTCAATATATGCGTGACTCTCTGTCACACTCTCAATTAGTTCAGTTCGTTCATAGCCTGCTTCTTCACTCCCACAAACCTTGCTGCTCAGTTCAGTCAGTGTCATCATCTGTTCATCAGGCCAACAGCAGAACGGCAGTCAAGGGGCATGACCTGCATACAGCCCCATCCCCACCCCTCACCCCCTGCCCGGAGACTGTAAGGAGGTAAGAGCCAAAACACTTCGGGGGGGGGGGGGGGGGGGGGAGGGAGGGTTCTCTCTGTAGACCTCTTGCTTTCAAGCTGTCTCTAGAGTTTCTTCATACTGACCATGGCCGGGAACATTAGTTTCATAGAATGGTCCGCAGGACGTTTGGGGAAAGACTGTATGAAACTGGGAAAGATCACACTCGCTGTCTCTTTGAACTGGCTCACTACCTTGCCTTTCTACAACGTGCGTCTAATTCTATGAACGAATTGTGCTTGTAGGTTTTACCTAAGGGGGGTAAAGGGGGAGAGAACGATTTGCTGTTTAGTAGTGGCTATTCTGTTGCAGTATACGTAGGACATCATCTACTAAGCCCCTACCGACGGCAATAATAATTGTCGTTTAGTATGAATCAAAGCCCTCGTCTAGAAGATGCCATCACCATCTGTCCAACAATAGTGCACGTGAACTTGCCGATACCGGCGACCTTGACACCACATCACCGAGGACATGGACGTGGAGAGTTAATGGACACTGGGGTCACCATGAGAGCAGGGCATGAAGGGACACAGATTTGAGATCGTTTTCTTTTCTTAATAATGATCCATGAGAACTAAAATAATGAAGGAGATGTTACATGGAGTTCCATTCTAGTCAGGGACAGGGCTGAACTCTGCACTGCGTTTCTTATTGTATCCCGGCGTCATCCAGCCCCGAGAGATACTGACACGTGTAGTGCAATGCCAAGAAAATTCGATCTAAAGTCTCAGAGATGTATTCCAATACGCGGGTGAAACTGGCCTGTGGGGTTCCACTGTTCCAGCTGGAGCTTGTAACACATTCAGCTCCGAGTAGAAGCCGGCTGGGGCTCAACAGTTCCGCAAATACATATTTCTGATAGGAATCAAACGGGTGGCCTCCCGGCCCGCAAGTTGACCACGCCAGCTGCTGTACGAGGGAGGCTTGTTACACCAGCATTTCATACAAATGTGGAAAGGCAGGATTTCCTCCTTAACCCCACCGTTTTTTTTTTTGTTTGTTTTTTTTGTTTTTTGTTTTGTTTTGTTTTTTTGTTTTTTATTTTTGTTTTTTGGGTTTGTTTGGGTTGTTTTTTTTTGTTGTTGTTGTTTTTTTTTGCTGAAGGGGGAGGAGACAACATGGAACAATACAGGAAGGATGGGGTTACCCGCAATCTGAATCGAACTCCCGGACTTCTGTGGCTGGGTGGGTGGGTGGATGTGGGGGGAGGGGGTGTCAGTGCCTACACGGCTGTCACGTCGTTCTGAACGGTGTTATTAGTTGATGTGGGAAGCACTGGACGTTTGGATCTTGACGGACAATGAATGTACGGACAATGATCGCCTGTATTCCTCTGTCTCTGTTGCTGTCGACCAGGCCTTTACCACACCATGTAAGAAAGAAATCCACAAGCGATCATTGGCATTGTAACCTCGCCACCACCACCACCACCCCTCCTCCCTGCCCTTCCCCTTATCAGTCAAAACCGGTCAAGAATTCATTCCGTCTGTTTGCTTTATTACATAACAAAGGAGAAAGAAGAACTAAACAAAGGTAGTGATCGCACTGAGACAAGGTAAAAGTATGCATGGCGCATAAATCAGTAATTAATTAACCGCCCTATAGCATCAGGAAAAAAGGTAAAATAAACAAAATACTCAGTGTCTGAATTAACATCATAACGACAACACGTACTCAGTTCAACAAATAGGATAGAGGATGTGTAATGCAACTTTTCGTCAATCCAAAAATAATAAGATACTATACCAGAAAGGAAACAAAGGGCCTGTGTAACATAAACATAGGGGAACACAGAGGGGGGGAACACAGACACAGGGAAAATACAGCCTGGGGAATATAGAGATGACCTCCTTTCCAGCTCTCATCAACATTATTTTATGTAACCATGTGTCCAAATCATGTGCCTAAGAATGCTTTCTCTTTCACTTCTACAGAAGTTACAGCTGTAATTTTCGGTAATTCCCGTTTCTTTCAATACCACATTAATTGCAATGATTCTGTGTACAATAATCGTTTAATCGTTTCATCTTTAAATTGATGGATTTTTTTCTATGAGACAGTTAAATCAAACTGTGTAAGCAACCATTTCTTGTCGCTTTGAACTTTTTTTTTTTTTTTTTTTTGCTTTCACTTATCTTTTGCTGCGTATTTCATATATACTGGAGCGCCTTTTCACAGAGAATACACACTTTTTTTCTCGGAGCAGCATGGAGTCCTACTCTTCCAAAGTGATGTCATGTATTTCTTCTGCAGGAGATTACACATTCACGTCAACACGAGCAGCGTAACCCTTAACAAAAAAATTGCGAGGTATGTTTTCCACGTTCACTCTTTACTATCAAGTGTAATTGTTTGTTTTTTGCTTTGATCGATGTTGACAAGGTCACGTAGACACTCAGTCTTTATACGCACGCAGACATCCTAGACGCGTCTGACTTCACCTCTCTCTTCTCTAAGTGCTGAAGTCTTACTGCAGAAAGGATATCTGGCAGTGACAGTACTCTGTGAATGCCCAGCTGATCAGGGCACTGTGGAGGGTAGACCCGGCGCCTGACGAGGCGAAGAGAATCCTGCTTCTCAAAGGTATGAGAATGAGAGGGGTGAGTGTTAATGTGCTGGCTAACAGCCCGTTTCTGCAGCGTGATGACTTCAGTATAGAGAGACCAAGCACTAATGCTGGGTGATGAACTACCTGCATCTGTAGCAGGTCAGATCACGTAGTTCGCATGTCAGACCATCGGCTGCCAAAGAAACCATTGTTTGGCGAACTGCAACAGGGCAAACGCTCTCATGGAGGCCAGAGGAAGCGTTTCAAAGACAGCGTCAAATCCTCCCTGAAGGCCTTCAACATCAGCAACACAACATTGGGGTAGACTGCCCAGGACAGATGGGTGTCGATCAGCTGTCCGCAAAGGTGCAGAGACCTATGAAAGCAACAGAATTGCTGCAGCTGAGCAGCGCAGGATGATCAGGAAGACCAGTGTCAACAGGTCTCCAGCTGCTGCCCACCATCCCCTGTCTGTACTGTGATAGATCTTTCTGGGCGCAGATCGGCCTGACCAGCCATCTACGCACTTACCCCCGATCACAGGATGACTAGATGGTCTTCGTCGTCTCCACGGACAACAAACACAACAATCTGTAGCAGCAAGGAAATTTCTTCTTCTTCTTCTTCTTCTTCTTCTTCTTCTTCTTCTTCTTCTTCTTCTTCTTCGTACACTCAGACAGGCACAGACAAAGGCTGCTGTACGGTGGAGGCCCTCCCGAGTTCTATAAAGCTTCTCCCTCGTCGATGTATCAGTAGGCCAGGTCTCTGCTCTTCGCTTTTGATATGTTGGGCAGTCCTGCAGGAAATGTTACACTGTCATTGGGGCTGTACCTCATGTGCTTCCTGAAGACTGGCCAGTGTGGAATTTATGGCATGTGGTGTTTGAGTTTGGAGTGCCCTGTTCGCAGTCTCACAATCCTCGCTTGAGACGAAAGTGAGCATCCTCTTTAGAAACTGGCCTGAGAGTGACGTTCTGATATAAAATGGATAGAGCAAGAGATCAGCACAACGGCCCAGAGTCTTGACAGGTCATCGAGGGTATTCTTCACGCTACACAACACAAACCCCATGGCTGTACTGGCCAAGGCGGTATACAACGAGGAGCAGACCTGGTTAGAGAAAATCCAAACATTTGAGGAATGAAATCAATAAAACTGAACAAAAACTGTCTCAGTATACTGATGAGACAGAATTCTTACTTTTAGGGGGTCGTAAATCGTTTGAAATTTACATTGATACACTTTTAAAACTTGATATTGTCTCCGGTCTCCTCATGTCACTGGGTAAAACGAGCGCACTTTGGTCAGGAATCAAGAAAAATGGTGAAATTCGTTACATGGAACATTTAAAATGGACTGGAAGCCACCAACATTTCGAATACTAGGCGTATGGTTCACGAACGTTTTAAGAAAAGTGCAGATATGAATTATTCTGAATAATGTTAAGATGTAAAATATTTTTTCAAGGAATGGGTAAAACACTAGATAACATCACTTGATAGAACAGCAATACTGAAATCTCTGTCATACTCTCAAAGTCACTTTCACCAAATCCACAGGATTTCTTTCTTTCAAGCATGCCGACAGATTTGTTACTAATATTGTTTGGATAAAAAGTCAGGTAAAAAGATAAGAAATACAGCGCATAAAGGTGTTTTAAAGGGCGGGTCTCGGCTTGCCGACCTAAAACAAACAAACAAACAAACAAACTTTTTTTTAAGTTATCCTGGATTCGTAAGGCGGAAAAGATCAAATCATAAATGGAAAGATGTTCTCTTTGGTAATTTTTGCTCAATAGTCTCTTGTTCGTAAATGTGGTCCAGAGATTGTCTAGAAGTTTACAAAATATATTGAGTTCTGGACTGATGTTTAAGGCGTATAAAATATTTGATTACAAATGTAGATAAGACAGTCAGCCGAATTCTTGCTGAACCGCGAATTTATGATAATCATATTCAAGTTGATAAAGGAGAAAAATTCGTCGATTTCAAAAGGCTTGAAAACAAAATTGTTTACCTTGGATCATTTTTAGACAATGATTGACATTGATTTTCCTATACACATTTTAAAGGAAAATATCATGTCATTATTGATTTTCCGATCTTTCCGGGTTATAGGTTTACCATAGCTGATGATGTAGGTAAGAGAGGTTTCAGCGAAGTGGTTAGCGTCGCGGACTCCCGGCTGGGAGGTCGTGGGTTCGAATCCCATCAGAGTCATGTGGGTTTTTTTCTGCCCCGACCGGCTCCTACCCAGAGTTGAGTTTGCTACGGGCTCAGTTGGGAAGACTGGGACCACACTGTCGAGTTTCATCCACTTAATGGATGCGTTTCTGAGAGTGTTGCTCAAATTTCCTGGCCAACACTGCAGGTGCCTGTATCTCTCGGGCCTGGTTGACGCCGGGATATATTATGAAAGGAAGCGTAGAGTACAGCCCTGTCATGTAGTCTCAGACCGAAATGGAAATCCATAGCATCATCTTAATCATCCTCATTCTCATCGATCAGCATTTAAAAAAAATGTCTCAAATTCTGTGGCCCTTCATGCCCTGCTCTCATGGTGACCTCAATTTCGATGTCCTCTCCACGTCTGTGGCCTTGGTTTGGTTCCGTCGAGGTCACCGGTATCGGCGAGTCCATGGGGGCTGTCGTAAGACGGACGTGGTGGCGCCCTCCGGGGGAGAGCTCACTCACGCCGGCTCCGCGACTAAGCAATTATTGTCGTCAGTAGGGGGCTTAGTAGGTGGTGTCCTGCGTATGTTAGATCAGAACAGCGCCACTGAACACCACCGAAGTGACTCGGCAGCAGTGCAGTGTCTCCTCCGATGGGTTGCCTCTTGAC
>JADBJO010001074.1:145000-152500 GCA_016801955.1 Conus betulinus
CCCCCCCCCCCCCCCCCCCCCCCCCCCCCCCCCCAAAAAAAAAAAAAATGTTCCAAGCATGTATATATATACCCTGCACCTGACACATGTACGTACCAACAACAACTGAGAAAGAAATGAACGAACACAAATAAACATGTATTCATGACAGGCACAACCTTTTTTTTCTTAATCTTAAACATATTCATACAAACACATGGACGAACAGAAACAAAAATAGGTAACCTCAGTGTGACTTGTTTGAAAGAAAGTCTTGAATGAGGCAAGGAACAGTAGAAGTTGATAACGAATAAGTAGGGTCACTCTTGTTCCCATAATGAGATACGGTACACGCCCATAACTCCAAACGATTGTTGCTTACGACACAAATCGCCCAGCAGAAATGCCAACACAGAACAGACAAGAAGACATCCCCAGAAAAGGATGTTTCAAGATTGCTCATATACCCTGCTCCTGGTGCATGTACGCTGCTACAACAACTGGAGAAATAAACACAAATAAAAATTTCTTCGAGACTGGCATAGCTTTTTGACCTCGAATATTGTCCAGAGAGAGAGAGAGAGAGAGAGAGAGAGAGAGAGAGAGAGAGAGAAACAGAAACAGAAACAGAAACAAATATAGGTAATCTCGGTTTAATTGGTATGAAAGGAAATCTTCAATGAGGCATGGACCAGTAGACAGCAAATAACGAATAGGTAGGGTGACTTTAGCTCCCATGATGGGGTAATTACTTGCCCATAACCCAAAACGATTTCTGCTTACAACATCAAATCGCCTAACAGAAATGCCAACACAGGGCAAACAAGGAGACATCCCCACAAAGGGATGTTCCAAGCTTGTTCATATACCATTTACCTGAGAAATGTACGCAACAACAACAACTGGAAAAAATGAACAAATACGAATTAACATATGTTCAAGACTGGTGCGACCTATTTCATGTTTAAATATAGGCTAACAAACACATCGACAAAACTGAAAGAAAGATCAATATCCTCAGTTTGTTTGGTATAAAAGGGAACTCTCTAAATGAGGTAGAGAATAGTAAAGAGTAAATAATAAATAGGTAGGGTACATTCCTCCTCCCATAATGAGATAAACCACAAGCCTGTAACTCCAACCAGTTGCTGTATACGAAACCAAATTGCATAGCTCAAAAGCCAGCAAAGAGCACACAGAACAAACAAGGAGACATCCCACAAAAGGAATTTCCAAGCTTATTCGTACACACTGTAACTTATATATGTACATAGCAACAACAACTGGAGAAAACGAACGAACACAAATCTAAGACTGGCACAACAATTTTCTTCTTGAATATAGTCAAGCAAACAAACGGACAAACAAACTTAATACTGGTAATCTCGGCTTGATTGGTATGAAATTAACTTAAATGTGGCAGAGAATACTACACAATATATAGTGAAGAAGTAGGATAAACTCGTGCTCCTGTGGTGTGATCCCCAATAACTCCAAACAAGCAGTACCCCTGCAGAACAGGCAACCAGACAACAGAACATCTGCTGCAGTCCTGCCCGCTCCACCAGCGCTTCGAGAGAAAACCTGGCCGACCCAATACCAGTGCCCCGGAAGCTCTACGGAGGACTGGGACCTGCGACGTACTGCCACCTTTGTCGAGGAGACGAGGAAATCCATCTCAAGACATGACGAACGAGACAGCAACAACAACAACAACTCCAAACAATTGCTGCTTTCAACACTGAATCTTCCAGCAGAAATGGCAATACAGAAGATACCGAGCCAACAAGGAGACAACCCTACAAAAGGAAAGTTCCAAGCTGGTTCAAATACTATGTACGTGACGCACGTACACACCAACAAGAACTGGAGATATGAATGAACACAAAGGTAACATTTACACACACACACACACACACACACACACACACACACACAGAGGGAGAGTGTGTGTCTGTGTGTGTGTGTGTGTGTAAGGAAGGGGAACTTTTTATGTGCAAGTCATGTCACATGTAATCCATGGGTTACTTCGTGAGTAGAAAGGTATGTTGTTGTTGTTGCTGCTGTTTTTCTTTTTATGTGCTGTGTGTACAGGACGCAGCTATGAATGCAATGAAAAGCGATTTTTGCTTATTCTGAAACTGCTGGAGGTGTTTTTCTTTGGGCAAGGGGGGGAAATCCAACGGCGTTTTCTCATCATCTACACCTAATACAATTTTTTTCTGAATATTCTTCAACTGTGACATCATTTTTCAATTTGGTGGAATATTATGTCATACTTTTGTTTTTGATTTAAAGATATTTAAGGTATGCATGGTTTTAGGGTGTTTAAATATCAAAGATGAATATTATTTTGTTTGAGGGTAAAGTGCTCGACGTCGGAAAATTCTATGCAGACAACAAAAGTGGTATGATCCAGTAGACCCGATCTGCGATTTTCTACTGACGTAAGACAATATGCAACATAAGTAACTCCTTATGCATGCGTCTAAGTCTAAGATGTAAAGACGGGTGGCTGAGACTGTGAATGTTTAATGATATTTTACGTCGGAACTTGTTGCTTCAGCTTACAGGTCACTTTGCAAATCAGGTTACCTCCCCTCGATGATTCATTATTACAATAGTAGACTGAAGCATCGTGATCTTTGAAACCAAGCTGAAGTTTCCGAACAGGATTAATAATTAGACTACAAGCTTCAGATTTCGCTAGGTAATGCAAAAGGATAAGCAGTGTGTGTGTGTGCGCGTGTATGTGTGTTTGTGTGTGTGTGTAAAGTGTACAAGGACATACATCCAGTGCTCCATCATCATCGCTTTTGTTTTGGTTTGGTTGGGCTTGTTTTTTGGATGGGTCACTGCGTGGTACTGATAGGAATGAGTGTGGGGTGAGAGGAGTTGAGAGCATTCAGTGAATGAGTGATACATTGGTATATGTTGATGTCAATGCTGCATCCATTCTTTTTCCTGGCAAGAGATAATACTCTGTTGACTGATAGAACCGCAACTTATAATGTATTAGCCACTGTCCATCAACAGATTATCATCTAGAGCCAAGGGGGAGGGTGTGGACTGAGATATGTCCACAGCAACAATTCTTGACACTGATGTCATGTGAATTTACTTTGTTAATGGACTGACCATGTTAAGACTATATAAGAGTTGTTGTCAGAAGTGCTGAAGTCACAGAATGCTACTTCTGCCATATGTCTTTATGCATCTAGTTAAAGATGCTGTGAGCACTGTCATCATTTGTATAGCTAAGTCTTGAAGGAAAGATTAATGCCTTTAAATTTAATCAATAGTATGGCTGTGTGTTTGTAAATTTGTTTTCATATTTTCATCATGTGAATGTAATACAAGAGAGGAAATAAATGTCTATGTTATGCTTGTATTACTGTGTGTGTGTGTGTGTGTGTGTGTGTGTGTGTGTGTGTGTGTGTGTGTGTGTGTTGAGATAGAACAGGGGGGACAGAGGGGGGAAGAAGGAAGGAGTTTGGAGGAAATATGTTATAATGTCGTATGAAACACAGCTTTACAGGGACAGTTGAACTTGAACTATACAATGTTTGAGGTCTTGTAGTATGAAGTCCTGTTCATCAATCCGTGTGGGTTATACGGCTAGTAATAGTATACAAGTTAAATCATCTGTGTTGAGATTTTCTAAGCTCTTGATACGCAATACCCATCAAGGTTTTGATGCTGCATTCATATCACCCATGTATACAGCCTGAATTCAGAAAATGGGGGAACCATCTTTCTCAATATGTAGGTTAAAGTTAAATTTAAAGCATTATTTGAATCGGTCCTCTGAACTGAAGAACCCTTATTGTGACTATAGTTTTCAGCCAAGATTTTAAAGAAATTGGAAGGCTGTCCCAATTCTATTCCACCCTTAGGAGTACATTCTTCTCCATTTAACTGTGTAAAATGCTAGTAACACTGATCTTGGAGTTACGTGTGATTTTTCAGAATTTCCAGACAATCCATCATGGTCTTTTTTTTTTGCACTAGAGATAGAGATTCACGTTGATCTAGCTCCTTTTCAGAAGGGCCAGTACCCAGATACGCAAGACTTTTTTTTTATGAACTTGTCCAGAATATTCTTGTTCCAAAGAATATTTTATGTCTGTTCCAACTTCAGGTCTGAGATCTGTTGCTTCTGCTGCTCACTGGTTAACTGGTTCTGGTCAGGAATGATAAAAACATGTTCCCACTGATGGTTCCATATATACTGCAGAACTAAGCGTGGTCTTGGGCATTTCAAGATGGACTGTCAGATTGGAAAAGAGGAATTCCAAATTTTCAGATCTCTTTAAGTTTTGCCTATACGACCAACTTAATGCCACTTGTACAGATGTTTACTTTGCACCAACCCCCTGTGCTCCTGTAGAGAAGCAAATCGAACCACAGACCACATTCTCCAAGAATACAGGTCTTTCCAGCAGCTGAGAGGAGACATCGCTAGTGCCCATAACTCTCTACAAGAGAAGTTGTGCAGGTCTGCGAAGACTGTCAGGAGACCACCCATTTCGTTCCAAAGACTGGCCTTCATGCAAGAGGGTATAAGAAAAGAGCAAGAACTCTCCTAGTGTCTGAGGTTTGAGGATTCAACCTCCTGCCATCCCTCCTCCTCCCCTGCCCCGCTCCTCTGCTCCCCACCATCCCTCCCTCCTAAAGTAATAATATTGGTTCTCTTTCAACAGAGTGACATTCCTGGGCAGAACCATCTGTCAAAATTTGTGGTGTGATCTTTGCATCATATCTTTCACAATACTCCAAACCTGTCTGTGTGACTATAATAGGCTAGCACTATGAGAAAAAAAAAAGACTATGGTTGTAACTTATTTATTGAGTAAACCCCCCCCCCCCCCCCCCAAAAAAAAAAAAAAAAAAAAAATTAAAGGGAACTTTTTATGAAGGCTATGTGTATCAGCTATGATGGCCACCTTTAGGTTAAATACTAGAAGGCAATGCCTGTTTGTGTTAACGGATCAATTTCAGTTCATGAACTATAGATCCAATGATATTCAAAAGTAGCATTTAATACCACCGTGTTTTATGTTGTTTTCAGGAAAGATGGCGGCACCAACTCCAATCAAAGTGGGCACACGTGTGGAAGTGGTGGGTAAAGGGGTCATTGGAACTGTGGCCTACATTGGACAGACTGTCTTCTCTTCAGGTCAGTACACACTAACAAGAAGAGAGCTTCATTACAAAATTTTTATCATGCAGGTGAGACTGTGAACTGAAGTCTTGTGTGCAGCATGCACAAAGTACTGAGGAAAGAAATCCATGGTAATGAGATAAAAAAAAAATTCTGTTAAAATATTAAGTATGGTAAAAACTTTGCCTGCATTCAGTCTTTCCAGCCAGTTTCGTTACAGTTGGTGAACATTTTTACAGTATCTTGCTGAACAGTGACAGAAACACAAACCAGTAGGAATGAGTGGTGAAAATGGATGGCACTATACTGGGTCAGCGTTTGTATGCTCTCCCTGGAAAGAGCAGCCCAAATATGTTCATGTGTGTGTATGTGTATGGGTGTTGTGTGTGTGTGTGTGTGTGTGTGTGTGTGTGTGTGTGTGTGTGTGTGTGTGTGTGTGTGTGTGTGTGTGTGTGTGTGTGTGTGTGTGTGTGTGTGTGTGTGTGTGTGTGTGTGTGTGTGTGTGTGTGTGTGTGTGTGTGTGTGTGTGTGTGTGTGTGTGTGTGTGTGAATGAAAATGGGGGAGTGGCATATGGGAAAGTGTCAGGAAGAGTCAAGGATTTGTTAAAGCACAACTTTGCAAGCTCATTGTGAAGGAACCTGGGGATGGGCTAACATGATTGGACAATTGTTCATCCAGTGACCACAACTGTCACCAACTAAGGTTGTTTGGCAGATGGCTGTGTAGTCAGTTTGATATGTAAATGTCTGCATTTTATGAGCTTCATGGTCATGTGTGTGTGTGTATGTGTGTGTGTGTGTGTGTGTGTGTGTGTGTGTGTGTGTGTGTGTGTGTGTGTGTGTGTGTGTGTGTGCATATGTACACATGTGCTTACCTACATTCGTGTCTGTGGGTATCCTGCAGGTAAATGATTGGTGTGATCCTGGATGAGTCCAAAGGGAAGAACAATGGCACCGTTCAGGGCAAAACCTACTTCACCTGTGCTGACAACCATGGCATCTTTGTGCGCCAGTCACAGGTACTGCTGGGAGCTGAAGTTCAGCAGATTTTATCAAACCATTTGTTAAGATGCAATTTGTTTAAAATTTAAATTGAAATTACAGTCATCAGTGCCGTTTAACAACCAAACAGTGATCATGGTGCATTGGGTAGCATTGTCGGCTGATCATGGGTTTCATCCCATCACACAGAGGCAGTTATTTGAAGCATGTATCAGAGTTACTTAACTCTTACCACAGCTGTGGCTCAAATAGCAGTACTGAACCATGTAGTTCGAGTTTTAGCGGGTAAAGGAGGTAACGCTGAAGAGTGTTGCTCAGAACATCTTACCAACACTACAGGTGTCTGTATCTCTCAGGCCTGGTTGATGACCGGAAGCCTGTGCCTACCATGTAATCTTGGACTAGAATGGCATCCCATAGCATCATCTTCATTAATATTCATTCTCATACATTAACATGCAAAAAAAAAAAAAAAAAATCTCAAGTTTTGTGCCTTTTCAAGCCTGGCACCTGTATGGATTTCCTCCACATGCTTACAGACATGTAAGTGTGTGCTAAGTCATCAGTGTCAGCAAGTTCATAAGGTCTGTCACAGGACGAATGTGGTGGTGCCCTCTGAAGGAGAGTGCTTACACATTACTCACGCTGGCTCTTTGATTAAGCAATTATTTGGCGTCATATACTATACCGTGTCAGACCATAGCATTCTATGGCAGTTAGTCAGCTCTACCAGGCCGAAGTTTTATGGCAAATGCGGTCATAAGACAGTCACGTGACGCCCACCCTACTTCTGCCAACGGAAGTTGCCGATGTTTGCTTCCCAAACCTCATTTTCACCTTCGGCCTGCCGTCCGAGCAAGATGCTCTGTCTCGCCTATTCTTCTGCCTTTGTGTAAAGATTGCTTCTTTACTTGTTCTGTTGTGGCTTGCGCTTTACCCTTGCGCGTTACTCACGCTGGCTGTTTGATTAAGCAATTATTTTCATCACTAGGGGGCATTGAAGGGGATGGTCCTGCGTATACTGGACCAGAACAGGCAACACTGAACACCGCCAAAATAAGCTAGGGCAGTGTTATGTCTGCTGTGCTAAGACACAGGCATTAAATGGCTCTGTGTGAACTGCCAGTACTGGTACAACCACTGGAAGAACCTGATTGCGACTGTGTAGGGTGTGGCCGGAAGGAGAGGTGAGGGACTAATGCCTCTAAGAGGGCATGGAAGAGAAGACACCCCCCCAGAAAACTAACTCCAACACCATCGTTTCTTATCAGCTGCATGATCTACCAGTGTTTCAGATCTGTCCCACAGCAAGATGTGTTCATCTCCTTTTCTGGAAAACTAGAGCGGGTTTTATA
>JADBJO010001074.1:155000-177500 GCA_016801955.1 Conus betulinus
GTGTGTGTAAGTGTGAGTGTGTGTTTGTGTGTGTGTGTGTGTGTGTGTGTGTGTGTGTGTGTGTGTGTGTGTGTGTGTGTGTGCAACATATGACATTGAAACTAGTAGTAAATGTTTTTTCTACAAATTTTATAAAAAAAATTTTTTTAAGGAGGAGAAATATATTTCTAGCTTACCAGATATTTATATTTACCATCTCATCAAATTTAGATGTTCTAATCATAGATTACTAATTGAAGTAGATCATCGATTTGCTTTTCCAAAAGAAGAAAGGCTATGTAATAAATGTGACATGTCTGCAAAAGGTGAATTTCATTTTGTCATGGAATGTTCATCATCTGTTGTAATGCGCAACTCGTATTTGCCAAAAAGATTTCTCTCCCCAAAATCTGTCAATAATTTTTGTCAAATAATGTCTTCTACTAATCGAAAACACAATGCTTCTATCATCAAAGTATGTTTGATTATCTCAGTCGTTGTAAATTGTTTGTCTGTGTCATCATTGAGTAGCAATTTACGTTTTATTTTGGCTTGTTTGTTTTCCTTTTTTCCTGTTATTGCTTTTAAACTCACCCTTCCTCTCCATATCCAAAAGGGGGCGAAAAGAATAAGTATTGTTCTTGTTCTTTGAAGGCATATGAGGTTGACAGTTACAAAAGAAAGCCGGTGTCCTCTGTTTTGTGTGTGTATATGCGTGCAAGCAGCCCATGTTCATGTATTTTATAATGTATGTTTATATATTTGAAAATTGGGTACTAACAGCAATTTCTTTTATTTCTTTTGTTATAACGTTCACTTCATTCACAGTGTTGTCATCTGCAGTTATACAGTAGTTGTCATTTTATGACATGACAGACATGTTGCACCAGTTAACAAGACAAACTAGCAATCAGGTGGTATGTGAGACAGTTTTTGTTTTTTTTTTTTCGGCTAGAATTTCCTGCAATTTAGCAACAGCTACTAAGTGGAAGACCAGACTTCTTGGTCATGATCTCTGAGATTTCGCTCTGAAATTTTTAGAAGGAGACATGTTAGAACCTGGACGCTTTTTTTGTTTAGTTGTTGTTTGCTATACTTGTGCAGAAGTAACACACAGATTGTTGATGAACTGTTGATTTTTTTTTTTCTAATTTGTTCTGAGTTATTATGGAAACATCTGTCATGAACTACTCTGAAAATGAGAACATCTGCATTAAAGGTTGAATTGATAAAAAAAAAAAAGCTATGTACCAGAATTTCTACTTATGAGTGTATAAAACAGCCACACTCACAAGGAAAGTCCTTAGCTAGCAGCCTCATTTTCTTATGCACATAGGCACTGAGAGCCTTGAAGGCACCTCCTCAGGAGGAGATGCCCCATCAGCGAGTGCCTCCCGACTACCACGCAGCAAAGAAACCACTCCAGATGGGGAGAAGAAGAAGACCCTGCCGACCCCCAAATCCTCAGGTCTGCCCAAACCAGCATCCGCTGCTGCTGCTGCCACCACAGCACCAGCAGAAGCAAAGGGAGATAAGCCTGTTGCTCTTGCTCCCAAAGTGTCACCATCTGTGTCTTCAGAGAAGTTGACAGGTGCTGGTGGTACTCCTTCGTCTGCCACGAAATCTCCAAGGCGCCCATCCGAGCAGGTTAGATAAGCTTTGGTTGTGAAAGGTAATTATGTCAGTGTGTTTGATTGTGTGCATGTAGGTATGTGCTTAAGCATAAGCATCTTCTTGTCAGTAAAGGCTGTGTTTTTTACTTCAATAAACACATTTATATAGTGCAGCAGAGATGTTGTTTTTTTTGGTAGCTTTCAGGGGTGTCATTCACCAATTGTCATTTTTGGATTTAGGTTAGTCATTTAGTCAGAAAAATGTGAATGACCAGTCAGTGATGTTTTCACCTTGTAGAGGGCTGAAAGCATTATCATGAACTCAGTAAGACATCAGGTGTTTAACACAATGTGCTATTTCAGGGGTTTTTTTTTCATTCATTTTGTGTTTGAATACATGGTGATCCCGTTCCCCCACAACGAAAGTCTTGAGCGAGGCCTAGCAGATGTAAGAAAATATCTAACACTTCTCAGTTCTAATCACATGGATAACAGGAAAGAGCTTTTAGAACACTCTGCTCCCGTCTCTTGTCTCCTGAGTCCAACTCCATATCTGCGTTTGTGTTCTCACTTGTAATGAATACAGGACACATGGATCATTAGCTTTTGGGAGGTAGGGGCCTGTCAAAGAAAAGTGAAGCAAGCAAAACTAATTGAATGTGGACGAGAAATTATGTGAAGAACTGTGGGTGAGAAAGCTGAAAAAGTAAGCAAAAAAAAAAAAAAAAAAAAACACCACCTGCAGAAGACCTAAGAGGTCGAAACGCGTTGTGTTTTGTTTTGTGATTTGTTTGTGTACATTTTTCAGCAGAGCCTTATAAATAACTTTAAAGATTAAAAAAAAAAAAAATGCAGCTGCCTTACCAGTCGGATCCCAAAGGAGTGTGTTTTTTTTTTCAGATGGGTGAGAGCAGCAGCCTGTCGACATCGATCGACGAGAAGCTGGCGGCGGTGCACCAACAGCAGGAGAAGGAGGGGCTGCAGGCGGAGATCAAGGACCTGAAGGAGAAGCTGGAGACCCTGATGATGCGCCGCACTGAGGACAAGGCCAAGCTGAAGGAGATGGAGAAGATGAAGATCCAGCTGCAGCAGGTGAGAATAGATATTCTGGTCAGCAGGTGAGGTTGGGTGGTCGGGTGAGGGTAGATATTCTGGTCAGCAGGTGAGGCTGATGGTCAGGTAAGGGTAAATATTCTGGTCAGCAGGTGAGGTTGGTGGTAGGTGAGGGTAGATATTCTGGTCAGCAGGTAAGGTTGATGGTCAGGTAAGGGTAAATATTCTGATCAGCAGGTGAGGCTGGTGGTCAGGTCAGGGTAGATATTCTGGTCAGCAGGTGAGGTTGGTGGTCAGGCAAAGGTAGATGTGCTGGTCAACAGGTGAGGCTGGTGGTCAAGGGAAGGTTGGATATTCTGGTCAGCAGGTAAGGTTGATGGTGAGGTAAGGGTAAATATTGTGGTCAGCAGGTGAGGTTGATGGTCAGGTGAGGTCAGGTATTCTGGTCAGCAGATGAGGCTGATGGTAGGGAAGGTTGGATATTCTGGTCAGCAGGTGAAGCTGATGGTCAGATCAAGGTAGATGGTCTGGTCAGCAGATGAGGCTGATGGTCAAGGCAAGTGTTGATATTCTGGTCAGCAGGTGAGCCGGATGGTCAGGCAAGGCTAGATGTTCTGGTGTAATCCTAAAGTTTTGTGGCAAATGCAGTCATAAGATAGTCACGTGACGCCCACCCTACTCCCGCCTACGGAAGATGCCGAAGATTGTGTACTGTCCCGTCATTCTACTTCGGCCTGTCGCCCAAGCAAGATAAGTCTTGTGCTCTGTCTCACCTATATTTTGCCTTTGTGTAAAGATTGCTGTGTTTGCACTCTGTACTCATTTATCTGTGGCTTCCGCTTATATCGTGACGTGTGAGGTTATCGGATGGGCTAGCATTCTAACCTTATTTACTGAAATTTTCTCGCGATCGTGGTGCTCCCGGTTCTTGTCTATTTGCGTAACCGGTTCGAGGTTGATCAACATTTTCCATCGCCACGTCCATCGCGTTTTCTCTGCCTCCCTTTGTCCATCGGCCTTGCATTCTCACTCGCCTTTACGGCCTTTTGCCCTAAATTCCGATTTCTATCTCGCCGTTACTTGTACCACGTTCCACTATCTCATCTGCGACGATCGCGGGTCGGTTTCGTCGCCATCTTGTTTTGCGCGCGGTCTTCATTCCTTGTCGCACCAGCTTTCTAGCCCACGCTATTACACGTGGTTTGTCGTTCGGAATTTGCTTCCTACACTTGTTTACACCCCTCCCATTCATTGCCGCATTTTTTTTCGATCGGCTTCGTGTGCGTGGCGATCGCATCGCCCTTCGGCATTGCTGTTACACGTGGCGTTACTCAGCACTTTTGGTTCACGCCACTGCCGTTGCTCACGCACGGTTTCGTTCATCGCTACTGCGTTTTCTGACACTGTGCGAGCTTGTTTACTTTTATATTTCCATTGTGTTATATTGCTATTGTGTGCGCACGGTCGATCGACCTGTATACCCTCCTCGATCGACCGTCGTGTTAACGATCGTGTGCTCCGGTTTTGCTCTCGGCGCCATTGCCCAAAATGGTGAAGGACTCGGTTGGGGCCGAGCAGCTCTGACGTTCAGAGTTCGCTCGCTTTCCCGGAGGACCAACGAGTTGGTTCCAACTCCGAGCAGACCGTTCTTCCCGCGGAGAGAACGGACGGCCGCGGTAGTTGGAGACGACCTTCCCGCGAAGGGGACGCGGGACTTTCCCTCCTCTACCCGACCGCCGGACGCACGACGACCGTTGCGTTCGAAAGCTACTAGGCAATTGGCTGCTATTTCCAAATGCTTATCGTTCACCCTGCCCAGAAAATCAAAGGGCAAGGCCCCCCTTAAGGGATCCACTCAAGTCTAAGCATCCAAGCGGGATTCCGCTTCTCCTCCAGCCACCCTGCCTTCTAGCTTTCCGGCGCATAGTCAGACATCCGTTTACTATGCCCAGTCACGCGACCCTCGGCCCCCCGGGGACCTTTGCCGAGGCGCGGACAGGCACGGGTGACGACGTTTTTGGACTGGAACCTCCACCCGTCACTCGCATTTATGAGACCGCGGGTCCACGTCTCCCCCCCCATCTGGACTCGCCGTCTCACACGACGCTCTTCCCCACCGTGCACAGGTGCAGCACACACCCCTGCACGAGGAGCGTCCCGTTATCTCCGGACGCAGTTTTATGGCCACGTCATGGCAAGACCATGCACATGACCATAACTGGGCGTATGGGAACACCGAGTGCCTCCACCGGTTGTGAACATACACAAGGACGGCCGATCTACCCCCCCGCTCGCCCGTCGCAGGTTCCCCTAGGGGTTCAGGACGCTGGGGGTCCGACCTACTCGGCCCCCCTTTTGGGCAACGTCCTCGGTCCCGTTCCTCCGGGGGGAGGATCTACCAGCGGGACCACGGGTAACCGGCCCTATTCCCCTGGGTCCCCCAGCGCACTCCGGGGGGGGGACGACATACCATGGTCGAACACTACCCCCCCTCTGCTGCTCAAGGTTACCCCGGTCCCCGGGGAGTCCCTGCACAGTACCCTGGGCCCGCCCACAGCCCGCGCTTATCTCCCCGGGGACCAGTGGCTCTATGCCCCCGAGAGAGACCAGTGACTTTACACCCACTCCCAACCGGAACAGCTATATGGTCGCTTGTGGCACCCAATCTCACAGACCTGGGTCGACCTTGGTCTCCCACCTCGGGCGCTGTCCGATCGGCAGTCCGGGCTCTCCCACCCTAGCCCGTCTGCCGAGCACAGAGCCACGAGGGGGCCCCCCCCCCCCCCCCCCCCCCCCCCCCCCCCCCCCCCCCCCCCGCCACCACCCAACGAGGGCGGGACCCTCACGCACCCGCGCAGATGCCCCTGAGGAGGACCTACCTTCCCAGGAATTCGACTCCCCACACCCGGAGGACGACGACGATGAGGACCTCTTCTCATCCCTTTACGATATCCGCACCATTGACCGGTTTCGACGACCGGACTTGGTCGAGGGAAGCCCCTCCCTCTGCCGATATCTTGGCCTTCCCTGACATCGTCGGGCCGCCCCCAGCAGCCCAACGCAAACTCAGGCTCGTCGCTCCTCAGTCCCTCACTTCGCTGTGGGAGAGTCCGGCAATCCGCGCCAGGGGTGCACGCCGTCCCCCCCCCGCCGGGTCAAGACCTTCCCCCGGCGCCCAATGCGACCCCCTTCGGCTCCCTCCTCGGACCCGCAGGAAGCACCCAGTGACCTCCCTCTTTGCAGACAATCCGGCGACCAGGGAGTGGGCCATCTCCCAGTCTGATTGTCGCCTGATGCCCAACCGGGCCCCCCTACTTCGGGCACCATCTCTTTAAAGCATTAAAGGACTGGGACCGAGTAGCCCGGATGGGCATCTTACACATCATTGCAGGGCATGCCTACCTTACCATGCTCTTGCAGAGGGCGGAGGTACTCTGGCCTGGGGATGACGGCGCCGTCCCAGTGCCTTCGGACATACCTCCGAACACACACCATGAGGACGAATCTCGCTTATTCAGCGATCCCTTTATGCGACACCTAGTCAACAGGATATCGCATCACTTGTCGGCTGCGGCGGACAGCGCAGCAACAAGCCACTTCTATTGCCTGCTAGTGGCCAGAACGCGGTGCTTTCACGCTCTTCACTCCCGGCACTCAAGGCTTCCCTTCGGTGTGTCCCGGGCCAGGATCACTCGCACTTTGGCGAGTACTCCACCTCGGATATGTCCCCTTTCGGTCGAGGAACGCATGCAGGCGGCGTCCTTTGCCCCCCGGCCTCAGCCACGCCCTTCCAGGCCCCCCTATTGGTCTTTACCCCAGGTCCATCGGGCCCACACCGTATCCCCGACAAGCCCCATCTCCAACGCCGGGCGGCTAAGCGCCCCTCTAGATTCGCAGAGGTCGAAATCGAAACCTCGCCAGCAACTCCATTTTCGGTTCGGCCAACAGGCACGCCCTCTCCAGTGACTAGGGGACACACCCGCGGTGGGCACGGAACAGGAACAACCCGCCCACCAGGCCCAACCCCGGGTTTTTTTACTCCCACCTGTTCGTGATCCCCAAACCCTCGGGAGATGGAGGCCCATCCTCGACTCTCTCCCCTCTCTCCCCGCCCTCCCAGATCAGGGACTCCATCCACCACCTAGATTGGGCCACCTCCATAGATCTGAAGGATGCGTACTTCCAGATCCTCCTTTACCCGGCTCACAGACGTTACCTCCGGTTCGTCTGGCAGGGTCGGGTGTTCCGGTTCAAAGCTCTCCCCTTTGGTCTCTCCCTGGCACCCTTCCTCTTCACGAAGGTTGTCAAGGAGATGGCCGCCCTAGCCAGACAGGAGGACATGCGCCTCCTGGTGTACCTCGACGACTGGCTTGTCCTGGCCTCCTCCCGGGCTCAGTGCTGAGCCCACACCACGCGCCTCCTCAGGCTCTGTTCCACCCTGGGTTTTGTAACCAACCCCTCAAATGCGAACTCATCCCCAGTCAGAGGTTCTCTTTCCTGGGCATGAGTTTCGACACGATTGCCATGAAGGTCGCCCCCGACCCCAGAGAGGTCCGCTGGGATAGTGGACTCTTCTTTCTTTCGCCTAGGGATTAGGGATGATGAAGTCCCTTTCAGCCCTCATCCGCTAGGTCGGGTCCCCAAACCCCAGCTGCAGAGGGAGTTCCGTCGTCGGCGGTCCCAGACCTCGGACCGCTGGGACCTGACCATTCCCCACGGCCACTGGTTCTCTGGCGCCACGGACGAATGGCTCAATCCGTCCACTTTGACCACCGGCGTTCCAATCTCTCTCCCAACTCAGTCCCTCAAACTGTACACGGACGCCTCCAACTCGGGCTGGGGGGCCCACTTGGGGGACAGTCATGCCTCGGGGGTGTGGGACGCACAGATGGCACGCCTCCACATCAAGATATTAGAATTGGAAGCGGTCAGGCTGGCCTTCCTCCACTTCCAACACCTAATCTCGCCCAACTGGTTCTCCTCCTCACGGACAACACGTTGGTAGCCCATTACATCAACAGGGGGGGGGGGGGGGGGGGGGGGGGGGCTCACACTCGGCCTCTCCTACGGACAGAGGCCCCTCCTTCGCTGGTGCCACGCACGGGGAACCACCCTCCGTGCGAGACATACAGCAGGGACACGCAACATCCTGGCAGACTCTCTCAGCCGCTCAGGGATCCTTCTGCACACAGAGTGGACCCTGAACAAGCTGACGCTAACCACAGTATGGGAGCACTGGTTCAAGCCCATGGTCGACCTCTTGGCGACCCGCTTCAACCATCGCCTTCCCATGTATGTCTCTCCCGTCCTGGATCTCCGAGCGTACGCAGTCGATGCGCTCTCCCTCCCCTGGACGGGACTCATCGCGTACACCTTTCCCCTTTCCCCCTTCCCAATACTTCACAAAGTGATCAGGAAGGCCAGGCTGGAGAGACCCAAACTCATCCTTATAACCCCGTGGTGGCCGGCCCAGTTGTGGTTCCCAGACCTCAGGTCCCTAACTCACGTTCCCCCTCTCCAGCTAGCCCCTCGGTGGGACTTGCTCAGACAACCTCGCTCGGGCCTCCCTCACTCCACCCCCCAGATGCTTCGCCTACACGCTTGGCTGATATGCCAACCAAATTGCGACCACCGGTCCCCGCCCCCCCGCGGACAGACCCCGGTCTGTCCTAGATACCCTGACAGAAGCGGGGGCATCGCAGTGATTACGGGACTTGGCCTTGGCCTCGCGTAGGACCAGCACCGAGTCCCTCTACAATTACCGATGGGAGAGATGGGTCACATGGTGCACGGCTAACTCGGTCCCCTACCTCCTCCCCTCCAACATCCAGATAGGCAATTTCCTATCCCATCTTTCGTCCTCTCGAAAGCCCTCTGCTAGTTCCATTTGGGGCTACAGATCGGCCGTATGCACCACCATCCGTCAGTTGGGCGGCCCATCATTCGACAATGACTTCTCAGACAACTATCTCGGGGGGTGGCCCTACGGGAAGCTCAGTCCCCTAGGCGCGCTCCCATGTGGGACCTCTTTCTGGTTCTTGACTCCCTCAGAAAACCCCCTTTCGAGCCCCTCCGCGCTATTCCCTTTGACATTCTCTCCTTCAAGACCACCTTCCTTCTCTCCTGGCCTCAGCCAGGAGAAGAAGTGGGATTCATGCCCTCAGTGGTGACCCTCGGGACATTGCCTTTCACAGAGACGGCTCGGTCTCGCTTAAGTTCCTGCCGGTTCTTAGCGAAGAACCAGGAACCAGGCACGTCCTCTCCTTCCCTGGTTATCCGCTCCCTAGCGGATATCTTAGGCAGCGAAGGCGGCGGGGACATGGACCTGTGTCCCTCTAGGTGCCTCAGATACTACTGGGAGCGTTCCCGCCCCAGGCGTTCCTCTCAGAGAAGCCTCCTTATTTCCATCTCTACCCCAACAGCAAGAAAGACATCTCGGCGGGCTCGATTTCTAGGTGGCTATCCAATACTATCAAATCTGCCTATGCCCAGGCCCACAAAGACCTCCCAGCCCTTTCCCCTCGAGCCCACGAGGTCAGAGCGCTGGCCACGTCCACAGCGTTCCAGCACTCTGTCCCCGTGCGCCATCTCCTGGAGGCAGCCTACTGGCGTTCGGAGAACCCTTTCATAAACTTTTATCTAAGGGACATCCGCATGACCAGGGCTGATGGTTCTAAAGGGGTTTCATTTGTGGCGGCCAATGCAGCCATACAGTTAACCCAGGAACCATTAGGGCGCTCAGCCCTCCTCCTATTCCTTTAAATTCTGCTATGGTCTGACATGGGTATAGTATACGACGCCAAATGGGGAGTTTGTATTATACTCCCTGTTTGGCTAAGTATACTTACCACCATGTCAGACTCTAATGCCCCCGCCCTACCTTCCCCGCTAGCGCCAAGGTTCCCTGGGGTTGCCTTGCGCGCAGGCCTCGTTGAATGACGGGACATAATAATACAAACTCCCCATCTTCAGGTGAGTGTTCTTACTCCATGTGACCAACACCACATAAAGATGGGACGCAAAAATGCCGTGTTTCATAGTATTGGGTCCATAGAGGCTTGAACTGTCAGCACCTAAAAATGTTGGCTTAATACCTCACCAAAAAGTTGTTCAGGCATCCTATGATACACATCAACAGAACACTGTACAGTGCGTTTCCAGCACTTCAGACATGAAGTATCTTTAATCCAGTATGACTGACTAGAAAGAAGGAGTGAAGAAAGGTTGACGGCTTCCTATGAATGACCAGTGCTGATTCTACAACAGGACTGGTATGACTGTGTAGTAGGGAGCAAAAATGAGTAGCAACAGGTTTCACAGAGGGCATGAAAGAACAGTCGATCAGAAAATGAAATAAATTAAATAATCAATAAGTCTCAGCCCAACACAACTTCTGAAAGTCTGGGTATGTGTCATCAACCACAAGACCAAACTGAAAGAGAGAGGAGAAGATAGAAATTCAACTGCTGAAGATAAAAGGGGGGGGAAAATACCTGTTTACCATATTCCTGACATTCAATATTGGAGAGCAAATGCTTCAGGTTCTCAGCATCTCAGGAGCATGAGACAAGTCACTGATACCAAGCAGCAAGTTGGTTGTCTCACTGGCAGATAAAAACTGCTCCGAACAGTTCTCAAGCATGCCTGATGTCTCCCCATGACTCCTTGTCGAGGATTATAGAGGATCAATGCAGACTGAAGAAACCTCAGAAGAAGAACACAAAGGACTAGGGCGGTTCAAACGCTTGTACCCTGTTTGAAGGATTAAGTCAGAAGAATGCAGAAAAGTCAGGGGTTGAACCCCGGAGCTGGGGGCCAGAATAGCTCAGTTGGTAGAACACCAGACTCATAATCCAAGAGTTGCGGGGCCATTCTGGTACAGGGGGGATTTTTCCCTCGGAGTTAACATTGGTTCTGACTCTATTTCGCATACAGTCCTTCGAATGAGGCTATAAACCAGGGTTCCGTGTGTGAATGCACGCATAACATCTTGAACACACATACAATCCCATCACCACCTTTCGGAAGAGAAGGCCAGTTTGGCTGTTGGTATGGATGACACATTACACATAGCATGCACCTTCCCTGAAGATGGAGTATGGCGGGATAAAAAGTGGTCATACACACAAAACTCCACTCCCTTTGTTACGCAGATGGGATTAATACCTGCCTGTCTGTATAGGGGAGTGTCCTTAGGAGTATCAGCCTGCGTACGCAGAAGAAGAAGAAGAACCCTGGTGATGTACTGTGCTGTGTTGTACTGGAATGTGTTGTACATAAATGTAATGTGTAGTGTTCTACTGAAATGTACTGTTATGTTGTACTGAAATGTACTGTGTTTAGAGGTACGGAAAGGTGCCATATTGTGTCGTTTTTTGAAAATGTACTGTACTGTGTTTTCCTGCACTGAAATATACTGTGCTGTGTTGTTTTATACTGAGATGTACTTTATAGTAAGGAAATTACAGAGTATTGCAATGTGCTGTGCTGTATTGAAATGTGTTGTAATCAAATGTATTGAAAAAAGTGTTGTCATTTATTTTTGTCCTTGTTTGTTTTTTTGTTTACTTGTCAGCCTTCATATTTTGTGTCTGCATACTGTTTTGCTACCTTGTGGTCATTTTATCCACTTGATGGCACTCTGTGTACATGTGTGTGTGCGCACTTGTGTGGGTAAAAGTGTGAGTCTGTGTGTGTGTGTGTATGTGTGTGTGTGTGCGTGCACACGCATAAGAGAGAATCAGAGCACTGTGGTATTTGACAGAGATAGATCTTGTGTACATGTTTATTACAAAAAGTGCAAGCATTTGCATGTATTTCAGTGAAAAGGGAGATTCTACTTGACATTTCTTTTGCATGTATTCAGACAGGGGAAAAAAAACATGAACTGATGTTGATGATTGTGTTGCTCAGCTTCAAGAGTACAAGTCCAGGATGCAGGAGACTCATGCCGACTTACAGCGACAGCTGCAGGCTTCTAAAAAGGTATGCTGTGATGGGCGGGAGTTTCTGTTTGGTGATGTAGTGGGTTTGTGGGTTCGGAAGTGGTTTGTGCTCTTGATTTTTGTAACATCACTGCTTTGGACCGTTTTTGTTTGTTTTGTTTGGGGTGGGGTTTTTTTTTTTTGGGGGGGGGTGTTTCTTTGGGGGGGGGGGGGGGGTTGTTTGTGTTTTTGTTTGTTTTTTTTTTCTGCTAGAAATGAATGGTTGGGCTGTTTGTAATTCGGGTCATAGTGTATTAGTTATATTTAAATTACCCTGTTTTTTTTTATCCCCTTTTTCTTTTTTTTTAAGAAAAAATAGTACAAAATGCAAAAGCATTATTTTTCATCATCTTTGAATGTCTGTATCTGTTCATAATGTGTTGGTGCTGTGAGGAGTCAATTGTGGAACAATAGTCTGTCAGATCTCGCTTGCAGTAAGTAATGAAACACTTTGACTCAAAGGCTTATACTGCAAAGAGGAACCTCTGTTTGCTTGGACCTAGGTCAATTTTGCGTGGCTTTTTGTCATACAAGTTCTGGAATTTTTTTTTTAATGAGAGGGAAAAGTGAAGGAGGTTACTTTTTTATGCATGCAACACCTGGACAGGATTTATGTTTAGCTGATTGCAGAGATAAAACTCAACATCTTCACACACAGAAGATGGTGAATACACCCTAGTGGCACTACCTATCTCCTCATACCCATTGTCAGGCTCATGGTTTGGCATGAATCCTGGATCACACAGTTTGAGTAGAGGTGCATCTCATTTTGTCACAAACCCAACAGCAGCTTATTCAGTATTTCAGGTGTGTCTTGTCAGGTTATTCTGCTCTGCTGATCCATGCTTACCACACTGCTTCCTTCAAGAACAAGGAAAATCAAGTTGACATGAAATGAAGAAAAAAAAATTTGTCATGGCACTGCAAAATACCCATCATCAAAAAAGAAGGAATGGAAATAGCATTGATTTGAGGTCTGGAAATCGTAACTGACTTTCTGTATCTCTTTTCTCAGTATGCATGACCCAAATGAATTTCTGTTCCAACAGTAGTAAAATGATTTGGAAGGGGGTAGGGTGGGATCAAGAAAGATTTTTTGATGCCAACCAAGTGTTTAGCAAGGGAGGCAATTCACTGAGGGCCCTTTCAAATTGAGCTGAAATAACTGGGATGTTTTAAAAAAGTTTTGAGGCTGATCTGTGTAACCATACAGCTCTAGCACAGGCTTTACACTTGCAGTTGAATAGTTGTAGAGATGACTGAGTACCAGTGCACTTAAAAGGCTGAACATTTTGAAGTTGCTGTGGATGAGCTGATTAAAACTTTCCTTCCACCCAAACTCTAGATTACATAGCAATTTTGGACTCTAATGATTCTGATGACTGATTCAGACTGCGGTTTTAGTCATGATTCGGTCCAGAAGGATTTTAATTTTGTGCCGGCTGACACACAGGGGGAAGACCAAAACAACCTTTTGTACTTCCCTGACTTTTTCTTTTGGTTTGCCAGATTTCAGACTTCACATAAAAAAGACTGGTCTGGGGCTTGCTCAGCAAGATCTGTTGGCCATTTAGACTGTGACACTGTGTCTGGTGATGTTTTTTCAACAAAAGTGTCCATTACTCTATTTAGTTTGGATGTAAGCGTGGAAACACAGTGGAAAAGTTTGCATCGTGACAGCAGTGATGTGAGTTCCACGCCTGATTCATCATGAGTGGTTGATATGTTCTCCATAGTCGGCCAGCACAAACGTTGACTGCCAACACTCAAAAAATGTACTCACATTGCAGAGAAGTGTCATATTTTGTAACCAGTTCTGCTGTGCAGTGGATGGCCAACCTGATGGTGACCCAGAACGTGTGTGTGTGGTTTTCAGAAAGAAGATGACTTACGACAGGAGTTTGATCAGTACAAAGACGAGATGGCAGACGTCTCCGAGTCCATGGAGATGGCAGCGCTGGACAAAGAAATGGCTGAAGAAAAGGTCAGTGAAGCTGAGAATGTTACAGCTTCTGTTTCCATTGTGCATGGAGTGTAGTGAAACAGTACTGAGGCTGACATAGTTCATGCCTTGGTTGTATTAAATATAACACATGAGAACTGGTCAGCTTCCAATATTTTCACGGTAAAAGCTTAGGTTTTTTTAACTGATCTCTTCCAGGGCTTCTCAGTTTGCGCGATGTGAGGTTAAAGGTTGAAAGGAATACACATAAAGAACGAGGCAACTGGATCTCACTGACAGTGAATTTTGTGCGCTAGTCAGGCATGCGGTAAAGTTGCTCACTCACACATTATGCAGTGACATTTTATCATCAAACAATAAGCGATGCAACAAAACAGATCTGAAATAGTCACTGGTCTCAATGTGTTGTGCTTTTTGTGTAGTTTACTTTATCCAGAAACACACTGTGGTGTGACTAGGGCCTTAGTGTTCCATGTTTTTCACGTCCGCAGGCAGAGAGCTTGCAGCAGGAGCTGGAATCCAACAAGGAGAAGCTGGAAGAAATGACTCTGGAGCTGGAACTGTACGTGGAGAGACAGTGAGAAAGGTGTGTGTAGAGAGAAAGATTTCTGAAATACATTCTGTGCTCTGTGTGTGTGTGTGTGTGTGTGTGTGTGTGTGTGTGTGTGTGTAAGAGTGTGTGTGTGTGTGTTGTGTGTGTGTTTGTGTGTAAGAGTGTGTGTGTGTGTATGTAAGAGTGTGTGTAAGAGTGTGTATAAGTGTGTGTGTGTGTGTGTGTGTGTGTATGTGTGTGTGTGTGTGTGTGTGTATAAGTATGTGTAAGTGTGTGGTGTGTGTGTATGTGTGTGTGTGCGTGTCTGTGTGTGTGTGTTGCAACACCTTACTTCATCCTTCAGGAAAAAAGAGATGTAGTTTATCCTTTTTTCACAAATTGTTTGAAGCAATTCTACTAGTATATTATTAGTAATACAAATATGTGAGAAGGAATCTTCAAATCCCACAAGTGACTTCAGCACACACACATGCACGCGCGCACGCACACACACACACACACACACATTCTCTCTCTCTCTCTTACTCGCTCTCTCTCATCACGCACACAACTCTCTCTCACTCTCTCTCTCTCTCTCTCTCTCTCTCTCTCTCTCTCTCTCTCTCTCTCTCTCTCTCTCTCTCTCTCTCTCTCTCTCTCATACACACACATACTCTCTCAAACACACGCGCGCGCGCACACACACACACACACACACACACACACACACACACACACACACACACACACACACACACACACACGTGCATGAATGAAGATTGGACATCAGCCCATCAATCCTTTATACTTTGGTTCAGACAACATGCTCATTATCACAGTTTTTTGTGTGTGTGTGAGTTTGCTTTCATTTTATGAAGATGAAATGGTGCTTCTTGTCTGTCATCAATGTGCATTTATTTATCTTGCTGAAACAATGGCGTCACTGAAACAAGTGTTGTGGTACAGGGTCTGACGGTGTGGCAGCCACCTTTGAGATGAAGCAGCTGGAGCAGCAGAACGAGAGAATGAAAGAGGGCTTGTCAAGTAGGTGTCATGTGTACACATGCAAGCGTGCATGTATGAAACAACTCACAGATGCAAATACCATTATCATTACCCAGAACTGATACTTTAAGTGTAAGCTTAAAGTATCAGTTCTGGGTAATGATACTTTAAGCTTACACTTAAAGTATCTGTCTCAAATTCAACTTGCATTTTTTGGATACTCTTGGAATTGCTTCAATTACGCATTCCCGTTTTTCCCACCATTCCTGACACTGTACCCTTCACACACAGTCTTCTAACTGCGGCCCGTGTACATTCTCCAAACTCCAGTTCCCAAATATTCCCCTTTCTGCTTTCCTCATGCATATTCCTGTATGTATTTCCTGTACGTTTCCCCTACCTACATCTGCCATGCATTCCCCTAACTGCATTCCATGTACATTCCCTCATTGCATCCCCTATACATTCCTGAAACAGCATCCCAGACACATTCCCCTGACTGCATTCCCTATGCATTCCTTGAACTGTATCCTTTGTACATTTTCTGATTGTATTCCCTAAACATTTTCTCCTAACTGCATCCCATATACAGTTCTAAACTGCATGCCTTGTATGATCTCTTAATTGCATTCCTTATATATTTCCCTGACTGCATCTCTTAGACATTCGCCTAGCTACATCCTTTAAACATTCTCTTAAAATGCATTCTGTATACATTCCCCGACTGCATTCTTTAAAACATTCTCGTAACCGTGTTTCGTGTACATTTCCTCAGTTGCATCCCGTGTACATTCTCTTACTGCATTCCATATGCATTTCCCTAATTCCATCCCATATGAAATCAGCCATCTGCATTCCGTATACATTCTCCTAACTGCATTCCATATACATTTCCCCAGTTGCATCCTTTGTACATTCTGCTTACTGCATTTCGTATACACTTCCCAAACTCCATCACATGTACATTCCCCTAACTACATTCCTGATACATTTTACTTGCGGCATTCCTCATACATTCCCCGTAAGTGTATCCTGAAAATGTTCGCCTCATTGCATGTCTGATACATTCCCTTAGACATCTCCCTAACTGCCTCCCTAATGTACGGTCCTAGGGAATTCCCCTAACTGCTTCTCAAGCATGTTGTCCAATAAGGTATTTTCTTAAACCTGCTTCCTTAATGTATTGTCCTATGGTGTTTCCCAAATGTATTTTCTTAAGGTATTTCCCTAACTGCTTCCCTAATGTATTGTCCTAAGGTATCTCCTTAACTGCTTCCCCCGGTGTGTTGTCTTGACTGCCTCTTCTTACCTTGGCGCAACTGCTTGCTGGCTGTCTCAGGATGCGTGACCTGCTGACAACGGAGAAGCAGGAGCGGCAGCAGCTGGAGAAGCGCTGCGACAAGCAGCAGACGGAAATCGCCAGTCTGCAGCGGGACAAGGAGCGCTCTTCTTCACAGGTCACCGAGCTTCAGAACCAAGTCATCGAACTGAAAGAGCAAGTGAGGACTTTTTTTTTTTTTTTTTTTTTTTTTTTTTTTTTTGGTTACATTGTAGTTATATTCACTGAAGTGACAAAATGAATTGTAGTTGAATTATGGGGTTTTGCTTGTATATTCTCAAACTTTTGCTCTGTGTGTGTGTGTGTGTGTGTGTGTGGTGTGTGTGTGTGTGTGTGTGTGTGTGTGTGTGCTTAGAATAATCTCAAGACAGTTTCTGGGAGTATTTACCTACTTCTGATTTTTAACACATTGTCATAAGGTAGGTAAATATTACATGGAACAAATCTTCGGAATTTGTCTATAGCAAACCTTGAACAAGCCCGTCTGAACCAGTCGCACAGTGCTTGTACAAGGAAAAACCGTTTGCTCTGGTGGCACTGGTGTTGTGTTTCAGGTGGACGCAGCCTTGGGATCAGAGAAATGGTGGAGAAGCTGACAGAGCGGTACTTGAAGCTGGAGGAGGAAAATTGAGGGCCTGGAGGAGGAAAAGAATGACCTGGTAAAAATGTGATGGAGGTGTCGGTTGTGAGTGTTAATGACGTGAGGGTTTGGGATTCACATGGAAAACAACCACCTAAATAATGACGTGGAGTTGTCAGTTGTGGGGTTGTGCTTATATGATAATCAGAAATGTCATCTCACTCACGCAGTCGTCATCTTCAAAAGGCATGGCACTAGCTAGAGACTGGTTTCGTAGACAGCCAAAGTCATGCATCCTGTCTTTTTAGGTGCCTTCTCTGCAGAACAGATCTGAGAGATACAGAGGAAAAATCAAGGAGTATATGCTTCATTTCAGAGAACACTGTAAGCTGAAAACTAAGGAAATTTGATGTGACCTGAAGGGTTGCAGTCACCATGAAATATTTTGTACTTGCTGTGCTGGGTATGGCAGATATCTAGTGTGAGAGCCCGATTATTGTGAGCAGGTCACTGGCTTCATGAGAGGGTGCCTTCAGTGTGCTTTATCAGCCCAGTTGTTGCTGTAACAGGACTAAGAAGTGAACTTCTGTCACATGACACATGTGTCAAAATGTTTGTCACACTTGAAGGGTGAATGGTGTTGCAGGAAGCCTTGAATGAAATGAATGAGGAGCTACAGGAAAATGCCAGAGAAACCGAGCTGGAACTAAGAGAGGAGAGAGACAATGCTTTAGTTCGCCTCAGTGAGGTATGTATAGTTACTGCCTCTTTGTTTGTGTTTGTGTGTATGTGCTTGCACACCCAGTTAAAATCCTGTGTTTTGATTTTCCAACCCTGCCTCCAGTTTGAACCTTGGACGGGTGTAAAATTATTGCACATTGTATGAAAGATTTGATGTTTAGGATTCCTGGTGTTTCACATCACTTGAAAATTTTTACATTAATAAAATGGTCCAGTGTTTGACATCATTTATTATAGTTGATGTTTAGTGATATAATGTTTGAAATCACAGAAAATGGCAACAGGTTTCTTACATGTAAATACTAAGTTTTGGATGGGTGAAACATTGATGCTGTTCCAATACAGTCTCAGTCCTCTCAGTAACTTGAGATGTCCTTTACTGTGATAGTTCTCCTGGACCCCCTCCCTTTAAAGTTTTGTTTTCCCACACAACACTTTTGTCCTTTGTCTGCGTGATGCTTGCCTCTCAACAAAGATCCACTGCCCTGGAGATCCCATTGTTGAGGATTTCTGTTGAGCTTTGTTGAGAGGTCCTTCTGTGCGTCATGTTCTGTCCCATTTTGGGTGATGGTAGTGTTGCTACTTCACTCCATTTTCATACCGTCAGTTTTGTGTATAGGATGATTACAGTGTGTGCTATTTCGGGTAGTGTTGCCACTTTACCCCATTTCCACACTATCAAATTTGTGAATGGGATGGTGACAGCTATTTCAGGTAGCGTGCCACTTCACCCCAGTTTGACACTGTCAAATTTGCAATTTGGGGTGGTGACAGTAATTCCAGGTAGTGTTGTCACTTCACCCCATTTTGACACTGTCAAGTTTGTGAAATGGGTGGTGACAGTTACTTTAGGTAGTTTTACCACTTTACCCATCTTTGCACTATCAAGTCTGTGAATGGGGTGGTGTTGCTGGGTATCACAAATGTCATCATGTTTTTTTTTTTTTTCAAGCAGATCGTTCATCTAGTTCATCCACACATATTTTCATTTCATGTTTCTAAATTATTGCTGATTGTTGACATGAGTCACTGTCAGCTCTTCACAGGATTAAATTGATTGGGGAAGGAGGACAGGCAAAGGGGAGGAGGGGGTGGGGAATGTGATTATGTAACTGTGATTTTATTGATTTGTCTTGTTTTCTTTTGGTATAAAACTGACAGATCCACTTGCTGGAATCTTTTTGGTCATATCTATTCATCTTATTTGCCATTTTGTTTGTTTTTTGTTTTGTTTTTTTTTGTTGTTGTTTTTTTTTTTTTTTCGCTTTTTTTTTTTTTTTTTAGAGTTTCTTTTTTCCAATTTTATGCAGGCAACATTCGATAATTCACTTTTACCTGTTTGCTGTCTAGTTGTGTGTGGAGTAACCAATAGGAAACAAATTGAGGTGTGTGACCGACAGACGCAGAGGAAAGTGGACGCCATGCAGGAGACAGTGGCTGACTATGAGACCACCCTCAACAAGTTCCGTGGACTGGTCGCCCAGCTGCAGGTACAGCAAGACAACATGATGGATAGGCCCTGTAATCTGCAGCTGTAGGCCATACTGAAATATTCAGGATCCTTGATCTATGGAAATCTTTTAGCTTTGTGTGGGCGGCAGTTCTGCGTTGATAGGTATGAAATTTGATTTGAGGTCAATTCTGTTTGCTGTGGTTGGGTGTCACATTGACAGATCCATTTTTGACTAAATTTTTTATCATGTTTATTTCATGATTCTCTGTCACTGTGTCAGTCTCTCTCTATGTCTCTCTCTATGTCTCTCTCTCTCTCCCTCTGTCTGTCTGTCTGTCTGTCTCCCCCCCCCCCCCCCCTCTCTCTCTCTCTCTCTCTCTCTCTCTGGCTGTAAACACACTTATCAGGAGCAATGGCTGAAACATGTGGGCATAACATAGTTCTCACAATGAATTTCCATGAGTGTGATGTGTTGGATTTAAATGCAACTTACAGCATTACTTTGATCAGGGTGCTTGTCTTTTTATGCTGAAGGAAAGGTGAAAAACTCTTATTCCACCCCCTTTTTCTGTCAGTGTGGCTGCTTCTTCTTGGTCCGAGAGTTTATGTTTTGGGTTTATGTTGATGGTTTTCCCAGGAGCATCAGATCATTTAGACAGGGATCAGCAAGTTGCTACTGACATGTTTTGCGAGCTCTGCATGCCCGTCATTGTTGAGGCTGGGTGTGGCTGTGTAAGGCATGGCAGGAATGAGCGGCATTGGGGTAATACCGCTGATAGCACGGAAGATGAGGCGGACAGAAAAACAGAACTCATTTTCATAGAATTTTTTTCCCATGCTTGGAATAGTTTGTTTTCTTTTATATATATATAGAGAGAGACAGATGGCCGTCTTCAATATGAGTCCTCTCTCCATCCCGCTTGTTGCAGCACCTCCATAGGGAGGGAAAAGTGATGACTGCAGGATGAATTTATGCCGAGAAGGCAGTAACCCAGCTCTGACAGGGAAGGTAACTCTGGGTCAGTCTGATTCACCATCTTTCTGTTTTACTGTTGAGGGATCCATGGTCTCATTGGCTTGAGAGGGTGGTGGTGGTGGTGGTGATGGCAATGGTTGGGGAAGGGGGAAGGGTGTACTCCAGCAGGAGACTCTAACATTCAGTCAAAAGTTTAGCAAGTGAAGACAGTTCATAAGTTCAGATGGGGGGGTTGGGATGGTAGTATGGGAGGTTTTTGCATGTGAGGAACATTTCCAACGCTTGTGTGCAGGAAGCAACAAAGAACTGCGCAGCAAACAGCTGGAATCTGAAACAAAGGCAGAGACACCCAGCATCGAACTGTTCGATTTCAAGGCCAAGTTTGCTGAGACTAAAGCTTTTGCTAAGGTGGGTCATCAAGCAGCGATCTCTCTCTGTCTCTTGTCTCTATCTCTGTCTTTGTCAGTCTCTGTCCTTTTTATGTGTCTGCCTTTCTCTCTCTCTCTCTCTGTCTCTCTCTCTCTCTCTCTCTCTCTCTCTCTCTCTCTCTCTCTCTCTCTCTCTCTCTCTCTCCCCTCCCCCCCCCCCCCAATGCCCCTCCCTCTCCCCCTTCCCTCTCCCCACCTCCCCTGCTCACACGCTTGTTTTATGACAAATCTTTCCGTATGTTAATTGCAGTAGAGCTAGCATCTTCTCTCAGGGGACAGAACAAAGAAGAGGGAGGTGAGCTGTTGGTTTGCCGGCTACCGCCATTGCCCTCCTCCTCTCCTTACAAAACACATCAGGTCATTCTTGAGCTGCTTTGAACTGGCCCTGGTGGTCACTGGGCTATAGGTAGTAACAGGACATGACTTTGTGCCTCTTGAAGTTGGATGAATGGTGTAGCATGTGGCATCGTTAAAGACAGAAGGCAGCCCACACGTTTCATACTGGCATGGTGTCTGTGGTTGGCTGTGTTTGCACATAGCCATGTAGGATCCACAGTTGAGAGGTTTTTTGGAACCAAGTGGATATGAACCTCTGTTTCTGTGTGTGAGTGTGTGTGTGCATGTGTGTGTGTGTGTGTGTGTGTGTGTGTGTGTGTGTGTGTGTGTGTGTGTGTGTGTGTGTGTGTGTGCTTATACGTACATGTGTGTGTGTGCACACAAGCTTTATTAACACATGTGTCTATGTGCAGACCATTGACATGGAGCTTCGGAAGCTAGAAGTGCTTCAGGCCACATCCCACGTGAAGATGCTGCTCTCCTTCATGCCTGATACTTTCCTTGGGAGGGGAGGTAAGAGGAGAGCCTTGTGCCAGTGTGAGTCTAGATGTGGCTGTGGATCGGGGGAAGATGGTTGGAGGGGAATGGGGTGGGGGAGGGGAGATGTGAAAAGGAAAGGGTCAGAGTGAGTGTCATAGCTTTACTGAAAAGTTGTGGAGTACAAGGCAAAAAGAAGAAATAGCAACGGCAAAAACAGAAGGAAAAAAAAAAGGATTGGATTACTGCTGCTGGAAACTGGGGGGATAATGTTTTATGTATGCCTGTACCTTTTCTCTGCAGATACTGGATATCATTGCTTATGTTCTTAATTGTATATAAATTTTTTCTAAAAGCAAACACACACACACACACACACACACACACACACACACACACACACACACACACACACACAGCATGACTAAACATGAGGCTGTAAGGACTGGTGTTGTCACTGTCTTTCCACAAGATGTCTCAAAGACATTTGGATAATTCTTCACATTTTGCAGGGAAGTTGGTTGGCTTAGTTTCTACAAGGGAGGTAATACTGATGTCTAGCTGCAGAGCTGATGAATTTTCACAGGTAGACTGTTGGATGTTGCAGGAGAGGTGTTGGAGAACACACAGCACGTTTTCCATCCAAGTGCATTATAGTTTGTTGTTGTTATTGTCTCATTTTCTATGCCTTCCCTACTGTTGCTCCCCCTCCCCCCCTTTCCTGCCACTCTCCCCCCATCCAACACCCTCACTCCCCTCCGGAGGCGTTAGCACAAAGCCACTCATTCCTGCTGCTCCCTACATAGCCACACCCAGGTTGATACTGCAGCAGCCTCAGCACTGCAGTCCGCAGGAAGCCAGTTGTCAAGAGGCAGTCTATCAGAGGAGACCTGCATTGGTGCTAAAGTCACTTGGACAATGCTGAGCTGTTGACTGGGCTACCAGCAACCTGAATTGCAACTGAGTGACGTTCAGTGCTGCCTGTTCTAACTGTGCGTACATGGGTCACCACTTACTAAGCTTTCTATTGTTATCAGTGAT
>JADBJO010001074.1:182500-367500 GCA_016801955.1 Conus betulinus
TTAAGGGTTTGTGTGTGGCTATGAGCTTTTTCAAAGGCATGGATTTAGGATGATCAGACACATACACAGATATGTTCTTGAGTGTACTGTCACATATACACACATGCACACACACACACATACACACACACACACACACACACACACACACACACACACACACACACACACACACACACACACACACACACACACACACACACACACACACACACACACACACACACATGGATACACTGACATGGAAAAATACAGTATTTTCAATACATTATCGTTGGCATTACAGTTGGACGAGACTGTCTCTTTGGAAATGCTGAACAAGTCCATTGCCTTCTTCCAGGTATGTGCAGTAGTATGCATGGTGGTGTATGTGAATGTGTGTGTGTGTGTGTGTGTGTGTGTGTGTGTGTGTCTGTGTGTGTCTGTGTGAGTATGTGTGGGTGTGTGTTGGTGTGTGTACATGTGTATGTGTGTTAATTTTTGTAGGTGTGCATGAAAGTCTTCTGTTTTCAATTTGCTGATAAGCATCCACCCTCCAGATCCATTCTGCAAACATTCCTTGTATGCAAGTTCAGTAATGTTTGAAATTTTGTGCAGTCGGATCATCATTATATATCACATTTCAGTGGATGAATGTGCTTAATGTTTATTCTAAATCACATGTGATTTTATGGTGCCAAGTGCTTACTATGTGCAATCACGAAAGGAAATCTGAAATGAGGTAGAGAATAGTAAACAATAAGTAATGAACAAGGGGGTGTCTCCTTGTTTGTTCGGGCATTTTGGCATTTCTGCGAGGTGATTTGGTGTCGTAATCAGCTTTCATATGGAGTTATGGGCATGTAATTTATTTCATTCTGATAGGAAGAGTTATCATACTTGTTTGTTACATCTGCAGTCATGTCTTGGTGTGTGTAGCACTTTTTTTCATGTGTTCCTTACTCCCATTCCCCTCCCTCTTTGACTACAGCCTCAGACAAGCTGATGCAATGTAGCTGTGTATATTAGTCTACACACACACTGACAGTCCTTTGAGGTGACTGTAACTGTCACACTATTCATTCATTCACTCAAAGTAGACCTGCAAACTGTTCATTGAATTCGACTCAAAGTTCATGTGCCAACTCAAGGACAGTCGTGTACACCTAGCCCAAGAATGGTCCAGCCAAAATATAATGGATCAGCCAAAATATTGGTTATCAAGAATGGACTGATCGGCTCTATCAGCGATAGATCCTGTTGCAAAGTGAAACAACTGCAGGCAGAAATCTAAACAAATCTTAAATAAATGTCAGTGAACCGCCCAGAGAAACGTGGACAAACGAGTCACAAGACAAACCACAACGCGTTTCGACCCCTTAGGTCTTCTTCAGGTGCAACAAAAATGAAACAAATAACGAAAATGGACTTAGCTTTGATCGTTTCTGTGTTCAGCGCAAGGAAGAAGGCGTTGAATGAGAACGTGGACAAACGAGTCACAAGACAAACCACAACGCGTTGGTTCTCATTCAACGCCTTCTTCCTTGTGCTGAACACAGAAACGATCAAAGCTAAGTGCATTTTCGTTATTTGTTTCATTTTTGTTGCTCCTGAAGAAGACCTAAGGGGTCGAAACACGTTGTGGTTTGTCTTGTGACTCGTTTGTCCACGTTTCTCTGGGCGGTTCGCTGACATTTATTTAAGATCTATCAGCGATAGTTGACTAACCTGAAATTTGGTTTACCCCAAAATTATGCTAACCGAGCAAGAAAGTTACAGGTATCTCATTTTTCTCATTTTCTTTGGTAGGAAGTCGCCGACTACTTTTGGCAGATTGTACTAAGGTGCCTGACTGAAGACATGGAAGCTCTGGACTGTCTAGAGGAAATCGTTGTCTACTTTGTCTGCCTGTCCAGCCAATGCTGACCCTCTGTCTTTCTTCAAGTTGCCTTCAGTGTTATTTGATTTATACGCAAAAACTTTTTTCTTTCAAGTTGCGGTCAGTTATCGCTTATGGGGTTTCTCCTTTTCATGATCTTGCTAGTGTTTTATCTTTTCTTGGTTTTGCATGCTGATTGACGATTTGAACCTTTCAGGGAGAGCATGGACTATGAATTTTGCCTCCAGACTTGAGAGAGACCTTGTTTAGAGGCCTTTTCAGCCTGTGGTGCTGAGTTCTTGGCTGGAACTGCAGAGACATTCTCATGTGAAAAATAAGAAGGAAAAAAGTGTCTCAGGTGAGCATGTTCTCACCATGCTAAAATTCAGTTTGAGAAAAAAGAATTTTAAACTAAAAATAGTTTTGTGATACATTTTCCTATGCAACCACTAGGGCATCTTCCCAGCTCTCTGAAACGTGCAAAAAAAGAAGCTCGTTCAAATATAGCAGTGTTGTGAACTCACAAAGGACACACTCTGGATGGCACATTGGCTCTCAGCTCTCCCACTTCTATTTCATAGGGTTTTGTGATAATGTAGAATCCTCCACACCAAATGATGAGGTAGAGGCATTTGTTTAGACAGGTAAATATATGGTAAATCTACCTGAATTATTAAAATTACTTGTCAGAAAAGTGTGCATTTTAATATTTTAATTGTGCAGCAACTGTACACGGTTCACCTTGCCAACGAACGTGTGGACTGCACCAACCTCATGTGTGACACAGTGCGCAGCGTCCTGAGCGCCTGTGACTGCATCAACATCGACATCAGCCGCCTGAAAATCCTCCTCATGGTGCGTCAGACATAGTGACATGGCTTGAAGCAGCAGCAGTAGTGGGCAGTTCATCAAACACAACATGGTCATTGTAAAGTAGTCTCATGATATAAAACCACTTAAATGGTTGTCCCTAGAGCTAACAAGTAACCTTGGATTATTAAGTGAATTATCAAAATTGGAGTTTGGGGCAGATTTTTGCTTCTGGAGTCATGTTTCTTTACAGTACTGCATTGGAAATTACACTTTGTGCAGATTGCATGGAAAAGCAAGTACTCCCCTTTAAGCACTGTATTAATTTAGTTTTCTTGAGAGAAAAAAAAAAACCAGTAGCTGTGACTTTGTTTTCTTTGTGCATGGTTAGTAATGAAATGGGGATCAACAATAGGGAGTTGATAGACGGCAGGAATTTCGACACAATGTGACAGTCGTTGATAGATAGTGAGAATCATGAAACATGCTGTGACGTGAGTTGATCGATTTCCACAGAAAATGTGGGCATGGCATCAAATGCAGATCTTTGATTTCAAGAAAGCAGCTTGGTTTAAAATAAGTGGAGGATTTAGATCATTTATTTGGAGGCTATCTTTATCGAGGAATGGACGTTTGATACACGTCTTTGTTGTTGTCGTTGTTGTTCAGACGGGGGAGGAGCAAAGTGAATTCTCCATCCTGATGAGAGACTTGGAGACCTGCAACAACGATACCCGTGTATGTGCCAGAAAGGTAAGTGGATAACACACATTTCCCTCTTGTGAGCGTTTACGTCCGTTAGTCTTTGGTCTTTAGTAACTTGCATGCCAAGGATTGCATACATGGATTTTATAACAGGACTTGGTTTTTCTTTCTTTCCATGTTTTGTGTCTCTCACTGAGGTTTTGTACTGTTGAGAGGACATGTTTACTGAAGAATAAAGGGGGGAAAGAAGTTCACTGAAAAAGATCTAGAATATAGTATTGTGACATTATGTTGGCTACACTTCATTACGTGGAATAGATAGTAATTCTGTAAATATAGGAAAAGACATTCGAAAGAGAGTGAATGCTGCTAGTAGCCTGACTGGGGGTTTGATGAGACTGAAAGCTCGCTGTTAATTGGTTTGCTAATTGTGAGTTTTCCAATGACTTGCTTGATATGCTGGTTTGTGAAGATGAGAGTGGTTGTATTGTTTTCAGATCAAGCGGCGATTGCCTCAGGAAGGATCAGCAATGGCCACGCCTCTCAAGTTTTTTGAAAGAGGTGGAACATTTGTGTGTTTGGAAAGTGTACTGACCGCAGATTTAGTTATTGCTATGTTAATTTTGACACAGTTTCGCTACACATTGTTTAACTAAAAGAAATTTCTAGCATTCTAGTGCAGGACATAGTTAATAACATGTCATTGAAAAGACATTTGTCCTATATGAGTAGACATAAAAAAAAAAAAAAAAAAGAAATACAAGCATAGAAATACCATTTTGAGAAAAAAAATGTAAACAAAATACTAGGAAGTTGTCCATAATATAATCATCACTATGCGTTTTAAATAATTTGCTGTTGCAAAGATAAAGTGTAAGCAATCTTTTTTCTTCGCAAGTTTCAGACTGTATTCTGAATGCCACATGTAAATCGTTTGCATGTCTCTGTCTCTCTCTCTAATTTCAAAATATTTACTGGTGCTTTGTGAGTCTACTGTAATCTGTCATTTCTTTTTTTCATGAAAAAAAAAATACATATAGTGAATCAATTTTGAACTTACCTGCAGAATCCAGGGTTTGCTTTGTTAACAGTTAGCACAGAGTGTACTGTCTTGATCCTTCACAATCCCAAGATTTAAGTTTTGGAGGTCTCTACACACCCCAAAACTTTTAGTCTTTAAAGATTCTCTGCTGTACCCTAGGCTTTCAGTGTCGATAGATCTTTTGAGGTCCAAGTATTTAGTGTCTGAAGATCTGAGACACAAGTTTTCAGTCTTTGGAGATCTTTTTCAGGCGTAAGCTTTCAGTTTCTGGAGGTCATCCTTAGCTTCATACTTTCAGTCTTGGGAGTCAGCCTTAGCTCCAGGTTTTCAGTGTCTGGGGGGTTATCTTTAGTTCAGGGCTTCCAGGGTCAGGAGGTCTTTCTCGGCTCCAGGCTTTCAGTCTCTGAAGATTCTCCTCTCATCTCACAGTTTCATTCTCTGGGAATCTTCCATGCCTCCCAAGCCCTCAGTCTCTGGCGAGCTTCCTGAAACGCAAGCTTTTTACTGTCTGGAGATCTTCACTGGGTCTGCATTTTCAGTGTCAGAAAATTTTTCACTGGATCAAACTTGCAGTGTGTTAAGATCTTCCTGGGCCTAAGCTTCTAGGCTTTCAAATACCTGGAAATCTTCCTCACCTACAAGATTTGAGTCACTGGAACTTGAAGTCTTCCTCAGGCAGAGCTTCTAGTCTCTAGAGATCTTCCTCATCCACATGCTTCTGGTGTCTGAAAGGTGTCCTCTGGCCCTTGAGGCCTGTGCTTTCTAACTCTTGAGATCTTCAGTCTGAAGCATATAGTGTTGAGATCTTTGTTGAACTCAAGCTTTCAGTCACCAGCGATCACAGGAGATTCTCAGCCCCAAGTTTTTAGTCTGGAGGTCTACCTCAGTTCCAGACAGCCGTTTGTTCCTCGGGCCAAAACTTTCAGTCTCAGGAGGTCATCTTCAGCTACTGACTTTTAGTCTTTGGAGCTCTTCCTTGTCTCCTAACTTTTAGCCCCTGGCTCATATCCAGATATGCAACCCTGGAGATGTACCTAAGCTTCTAGATTTTCAGTCTTTTTGATTAATGTCAGCTCATAGTTTTCAGCTTTCAGTCTCTGTTGTCCTTCCTCAGACCCATACTGTCAGTGTCTGAAGCTCTCATGAGCACCATGCTTTCAGTCTCTAGAGACCATCTTCACAAGAAAACTTCAAGGCTCTGAATATCAAAGTAAGCCCAAAGCTTTCAGTCTCTGGAGGTCTTCTTCAAGCGTAGGCTTTAAGCTTCTGCAGATGAGTTCACTACTTTCAATATCTTCAAAAGAAATGTCTCTGATTTGATCTAATAGCTTGTCCTTAAAAAGGTTTGTTTTGTCATGAACGTATAGTCATATGTTTTGCAAGCTTTCTATTATGTTTTTAACAGTTTTATACATGAAGAACACTTTTGGAAGATATTGTCAGCCTAAACAAATCAACCACTCAAAGTCTTTGTATCATTTTTTTTTTTTAACTTGTATCAATCATGCAAATCTTGCACTGAATTTGAGATGATAAGTGATTGCCCATTCCTTGTTTTCATTGTTCTGAATGTTGTTCATCTTCCCTGAAGAAGACCTAAGAGGTCAAAACGTGTCGTGTTTTGTCTTGTAATTCGTTTTTTCCCTGGTATCTGGCGGATTTAGGTTAAATTCTTTTTGAAATTTTCATCAACGACAGAACCAGTAAATAATGTTTTTATTATCTTTTAGACGTGTGCAGCAGATGCGTGATGGGGTGGTATGCTTGCAGACCCAGGATCTGCTGGTGGACTGCTGCACCAGTGTGACGCGCGTCGTCCTCACCCTGCAGGCCGTGGCCCAGGGAGCCATGAACCAGGCCTCCATCATGACAGGTAGGTGCTCCCATACATGCTGCCTCTTTTCCCCTCTTTTGCAGCATATTGGTGGCCATACTTTATGATGGGTTTTGACACTGTAGATGGTCTGGAAGTGTGGGGCAAAAGAGTAAGTCTGGTGTGGTTTGGTATTATTGGTTTTGTTGGTTGGAATTTTTGAGGTTTTTTTTTTTTTTTTTTTTTTTCAGTTCTGCATAATTTTTTTTTTGTTTTGTTTTGTCAGTGGCTGTAGTTAGATTTATCCACCTGTTACAGTTTGGGTGAGCAGATAAACGTTTTCACAGAACATGGGTGATGTTGAATGTTCTTTGAGAATTTATGTGGGAAAAAAAATGGGGTTAAATTTCACAGACTGATATGTATATGTTGTTTTTTGTGTTAATATTGTCAACGTTTTAAAGATATTGTCGTGGGTATGTATATATATCTATAATCAAAGTATGCATTCAGTGTGTGCCGTACTGTACACATATAACTTGTTGTCCTCAGATAAGTGTATTATCATGATGTTTGTTGTGTTTACTGAATAGTCAGATTACACTTTGTAGCAACTGTGTTCTGTATTGCAATTTCCAGTCTCCGTAAGATGCAGTAGGTTTTGCACTGATCTGGCATTTCATAGTTTGTTAAAAGCATGCTCTGTTATTTCTTTTAGTCCAAACTGATTAAAGCTCTTTCTTTTATTCCAAATTATTGAAAGCACTTCTTTATAATGCAATAAAACATTATATAAGGAATTGGTTGTGAAAAAAGGTAAAAACAAGAGACCCACATCAGAAAGATATGTCAGAAAACCATATTTCCGTTAAATAACTTTTTTCTAATAGAACCTTTTTTTTTTTTTCTCAGCAGTTAAATCATACCTTTTTTTTTCACTACCTGTCTGTATCAGCTCATATGATTTACACTTGCCAGCATATTGTACCATAGTTTGACCACATTTCCATGCTTTCTCTTTGCTTTAGGTAAACATCGAGAATACATTCATGAAACGCAACTCAAGCTTGAGCCTGGATCTTTTGATCTACTGTTGCATCGTTAGTCTTTGACAGGAGTCGGTCTATCCAGGCCTTGTGTGTGTTATAACCCTTTTCCAGGGTGCCTCATCTTACATCTGGATGGACAGCCACACCTCGCATAAACTTAAAACACGTAAAAGAACCCACTCCAAGTTTTGGGAAGGATTCACCTCATAAGCTTTTTACCAGGAGTGAGCAGCCAGTTTTCTTTCAGCTGCCAAAATAGTGATTGCAGAACTGCCATGTGAATTTGATGCTTGATGTTTATCGTTTCTCCATTTCTTTTTCATGATGGACGCATGTACAGTACTCACACACATTCAAAGTATTTCATTTTGATTTGTAAGCAAGTGATATTCTGTAAGTAATATTGTGGTTCATAGGCCCAGAAGTTATGGTATTTGTAAAAAGGTGACTTTTTACAGCAAAATGTCTCTCTCAATGTTTCGCTCATTCCTGTGACTCACTGTCTGTCTCTTTTTCTGTCCGTCTGTCTCTCTCACATTTTCTCACTCCCCCTCTCTCTCTCTCTCTCTCTCTCTCTCTCTCTCTCTCTCTCTCTCTCTCTCTCTCTCTTCTCTCTCTCATTCTCTCTCTCTTCCCACCACTCCCCCCTCCCCTCTGAACTGTCATGTTCATGTTCATTTCTTTTGTGACTGTTGATAATCTGATCAATGTTGTTTCCATGTTTTAGGAGGGAAGCTTGTTGAGTTGGAAAATTTTAAGGGTAAACTGCTTGTCTGTGGCTTGCTGTAGTCTTGACGGAACGCTGTCACTAGATGTTTTCATCCTCTCCTACCTGGGTTTTTTTTTTTTTCTTCATGATCATTACTTGACCATCATAGCTGAGTGTTAACTGCATTTCATTGCCCTTCATTGCAGCCTTAGTGGATGGAATGCTGCCTTGGATGTTTTCAGTTCAATTTTGAATCCTTTTTTTTTCAGTTTTCTGTGTGATAGTTTTCAGTTGCTTTTGACAGTGTTTTTTTTTTTTATCTGCTTTGGGAGGGTTAGTGTGTACTTGAAAAGAAATGAAGGACCCTTATACATTTGCTTATAACTTCATATTAGTTTTTAGTAGCATGCTTATTCATGTGGCTTCACAATGTATGGCCGGATAAGGATGATGCTGGCACGTGGAAATCATGATTATGATGGGGAAAAAAAAAGACTTCGGCTCATGGCAAGAGTTGAATTGCACACAATACGTTTTACAGGTGCATTTACTGGACATTTGAGTTTTCCAGTGAATGCGCATCTTTTGTGCTAATTTTGATTTCATTCAAACAGTTGGATTTGGGGGGAAGATACCAACTTTTTTTTTTTAAGTGTATGAAATAGAAAGTGGTCCATATTTTTCTTTTAAGTAATCTTCCCTCTTTAGCACACAGATAATCTTGAAATCCATCCGTGTGCATTGTCAAAAAAGTTTTGGTGATTGCCGAAAAGTGAGCATTGTGAGGATCGTAGACAGACATCACTGTGTTTTCCGTTCATCAAAACGTTCACATGAACTAACGAAGTGTGACTTGTAAAACGGTGCATCTACCAGATGATTCTAAGGAGAATGTCCCAGAACCTTGGTGCAAGTCTCGCATGGGGTTCATCCCCCTCCCCCTTCTGTCTCTGCCCCCCTTTCCACTCCACCTTGAATGAGTGTATAGGTGTTTTTTTTTTTACACTGCAGCGCAACAGAAGAGAGAGGCAGGGAAAGCCTGCGCCAGCAAGCAAGAGCAGGTCTCCCACAATGCTTGTTCATGCTGTCACTGTACATTCTGTGCACACATGATCAGCCACCTGCGTATCCACAAATCATCTCACCCCCCTCAACCCCACGATGGCTGAAGTGTTTCTCATCAATTGGATGGACAAACAACGATAGGTGTTATCTTTGGGGGACGAGACCTTTGACAGTGGTCCTGCAAGCTGTGTGAACCCAGTGCATGTAGAAGAACCCTGGGCAGCAAGCTTGTCTGGTGTAGAATTCTGTTGAAATACCCACCAGAAGAAATGTGTGGTGTAGATGTAGATACTAAATAAAAAAAAAAATAAACAGAAGAAAGCATTAGCATCAGTCTGGTCTCCGACCTAATAGGAAAAGACATACAGTTTAGGCATAAAGTTTGCTTCATGCTTAACCACAAGAAAAAGGTAAACAAAAAGAAAGAGAGAAGCTTGCACAGTAGCTGTTGATATTTTGTAAATGTAGTATCAATACTTTTATACGACAAACACAAAGGGACCAAACTTATTTACACTGTGAAGAGGTCCATTTAAGAGCACGAAAGAGGGATAAGGAATCCAAAGAAATATGCTAACCCTATGAATGGTTGGCATTTGTGGTCAGATATTTGTAGTTTACGGTCTGCAGATAAACGACAGTGCTGCTGTGTTGGCATTGTCACCTGCTTGGAAATGCTATGATTGTAGGCTGCTTATGGCATTGGTATTTCTACAATATTTTATCTTTTCCCTTTTTTGTGGATTTACCATCCCTTTTTTTCAGTACGTCATTGATTGATAATACCACTGTCAAAATGGTCCAAGCACCGTGTGTCTTCGTGAAATTTAACAAACAAAATCTTAACAGTGTTGCAAAATTTTACATGTTATCATGCTTAAAAGACAGAATGTTTCCAGTGGCTGTATTTCTCCAGGACGTTACACTTTAGAATAACACGAGATGATAAAAGAAAATGTCAGGATCATAGGAATGACAGTGAAGATACAGGATCATTGTGAATGATCATAATCAATAAACAAAGAAATTGTGGAAGTATTGTGTTTCTGTGGATAAAAGGTGTTTACAACATTTCATCCTTTAGGGATTTCCTCAGTGGCCAGATGAGGTGCCAGTGTTGTGACAGGAGAGTAATACAGTACATTGTCTCACAATAGACACACACTGCAGTGCACACGGGGTACGCAAATTCAAAAAGGTCTTCAAACTGTTTGCTGTTTTGCATGCTTTTCTCTTTTTGTTGATTCTTGTTCTTCACCATGGTCTTCATCTTGTTTTTTTGTTCTTTTTTTCTTCTTTTCACCCTCAAAGTGTTTTATTAACATTTCATTATTTTATTCAGGTTTTATGGCCTTGTTTCGGAATTCTTTCAGTTCTGACAGCGTAGCCCCCGCAGATCGATGTCTTAGCCTGCAGGTAGAAAACGTCTTCCACTCTGGATTCATCTTATAGAAGTAACGGTGTTACAGTGCAGGGAGTATCATGATAACACGCAGACATGTCGGCACTGCTGTTCCCTTGCATGTGACAGGAAAATGCATACCTGTCTGTGTAATCAACCAAATTTTTAATCTATTGCATACTCTGAAATATATACACCATTATATATATATATATTATTTTTGGACACCCTGTATCTTTACATCCTTCATCTGACTGTTATGTCCCATGTAAATTTTGGTGTATTTATGACATCTTGTGCATCTCCCCATTTTTTTCTACTTTATGCATTTATTTCAACAATTGTATGTTTGGTGCATGGGGAATAATGGTAAGAAAGTGCTTCTTGCATTGTCCTGAGCAGCTCATTAGCGTCCAACATCCAGAAAAAAAATGCCTGAGATGAAGCTTTTTCCTGGATTAAGTGGGACGTATGGCTCACAGTTTGTTTACAATTAATTCCTAAAACCATGTTAGGTGATGGGAAACAGTTATTCTGACCTGTACTAACCTGTACATAAAAAAAAGCTGGCAATCGGGGAATTAACTGGATGGTTGTGGCCAGCGTGGAGCATGATAAGGTATGAAGATAATGGAGTTGGGAGCTCTAACTTGCAAAAATACCAGACCCAGACTAACTTGTTGTGTGTATGTGTGTTTTTGATCGGCATCTGGGACATTAGGCTGCACTGTAAACAACACACTGTGATAAAATGTGCATCGTACATTCCCTTCCCTCCCTTCCCTTGCATGAGAAAGGTATCGGTGTAATTGTCTGCTCCCCAACAAAAAATTATAGAGAATATATTTTTTTTTTTTTTTTTTTTAATTCTTGAACATTCTTATCCAGGATTAGTAACACAGTTTGATGTCAACATTATTACCCAAAAGATAGCATGAAATAAGGTTTATTATAACAGAAAATAAATGACCAATGTCACATGGTAGAAATTTTATCTAGATGGGCCATCTTCATGTGTGAAGTTGATATCCAGTAAGAGCAGTGTATATAATTATGTTGTAAATGAACAGCATACTATTATCATCCAGAAAGAACGCTACAATATTTGAGTCAGTTTTCACTTGCAGTCACCTCACTTTGAAACTAAGTATGGTCTTGATATCCAGATTATCCAGGAGAAGCTTAATAACCATAATTCACAACACATTATTAAGCAGAATCTGAACTCTTTGACCTGCAAACACCTTAGCGAGAATATGTGCCTAAAAGACGGGCCACCACACCCACATGAAGACATCTTCTGGCTAATTCTCTGCCTAGTCTCACTGACAAGACTCCATTGTTGTTATTGTCCAGAATGAGCATACTGTGATATAGGACGAGAAAAACACGAGTTATTCTCCATGATGAGCATCACAGTGTTATGATCCACCATCAGCACATGTTATCCATAATAACAAACCAGTTTTTATTACCAGTTTGATCAACATGATCTCCATGATTAGTAAAACAGTGTTATTCAGAATCAGCAGCTTTCTGTGAATGATAATGAGGTACAGAATATTTTCATCCAAAATGGGCAGAATGTCGTTATTGTCGAGAGTGGGTAACACAGTGTTGATACCCAAATGAGTTAACATTGTATGATCGAAAACGAGCAACACAGTGATGTTATCCTCAGTTCACTTCACAGCATTATCATGCAGACTGAGGAACCAATAATATGAAACAGAGTGACCAGCATGATGTAATATTACTGTTGCTGCCATGTTTAGTCCGCGCGCGCACACACACACACACACACACACACACACACACACACACACACACACACACATGCACACATGCTTGCATGCATGAACACACACACGCGCACACACACACATGTGAATGTGATTATCAAAAATGAACAAACTGTATAATGTATAGCTCTTGCTGTTATGGAAAATTACCAACACAGTATAACAAACAGATCTTTTCTGTCTTCTGTTTATCTTTTCCTTGTAGATTGTATTAATACTGATCATGTTTGTTTATTTTATTTCATGCTGTATTCTTCTTCTTACCGTCAGTGAATGGCACGGCCGATTTGGTTTTCTGTTTGAATTTCCTGTATTGAAACTTTTTTTCCTTTTCTGTACTTTAGTTTTATTTCTACCTTATGTGTGGTATTACATAAAACAGATGTAAGCCAAGAGGGGATGAATGCTCAGCCAGATAGGAACAGCGTGACTACTTTTGCAAATTATACTTGATAGAAACAGGTTGACTACTTTTGCAAGTTATACTTGATAGAAACAGGTTGACTACTTTTGCAAGTTATACTTGATAGAAACAGGTTGACTACTTTTGCAAGTTATACTTGATAGAAACAGGTTGACTACTTTTGCAAGTTATACTTGATAGGTGGGAACAGGTTGACTACTTTTGCAAGTTATACTTGATAGAAACAGGTTGACTACTTTTGCAAGTTATACTTAATAGAAACAGGTTGACTACTTTTGCAAATTATACTTGATAGAAACAGGTTGACTACTTTTGCAAGTTATACTTAATAGAAACAGGTTGACTACTTTTGCAAATTATACTTGATAGAAACAGGTTGACTACTTTTGCAAATTATACTTGATAGAACAGGTTGACTACTTTTGCAAGTTATACTTGATAGGAACAGGTTGACTACTTTTGCGAGTTACACTTGATAGGAACAGGTTGACTACTTTTGCAAATTATACTTGATATAGAAACAGGTTGACTACTTTTGCAAGTTATACTTAATAGAAACAGGTTGACTACTTTTGCAAATTATACTTGATAGAAACAGGTTGACTACTTTTGCAAGTTATACTTGATAGAAACAGGTTGACTACTTTTGCAAATTATACTTGATAGAAACAGGTTGACTACTTTTGCAAATTATACTTGATAGAAACAGGTTGACTACTTTTGCAAGTTATACTTGATAGGAACAGGTTGACTACTTTTGCAAGTTATACGTGATAGGAACAGGTTGACTACTGAACAGGATGTTATAAATGGGATGTGGTTGACAGAAGAAAATTTCACTTGTTTGAGATAATGAAATAATGTGGGGTTTTTTTGTTTGTTTTTTTTTTTGCTGTCCCAACCTCTGCGCCACTCAGAGGCAGAGGCAGTGCACTGCACCCACGCCGCTCATTCCAACACCCTGTCCACAGCCACGGCCCCCGGTCGGCCCCGCCGCAGCCCCGGCACCGGCAATCCACAGGCAGCAGTCAATGTCAAGTCGTCAGGAGGCAACCCGCCGGAGGGGACACTGCAAGGCTGCCAAGTCACTTCAGTGGTGTTCAGTGGCGCCTGTTCTGATCTAACATACGCAGGACACCACCTACTAAGCCCCCTACTGACGACAATAATTGCTTAGTCGCGGAGCCGGCGCGTGAGCTCTCCCTCCGAAGGGCGCCACCACGTCCGTCCAACAAGCCCCCATGGACCCGCCGATACCAGTAACCCCGACAGAACCAAACCAAGGCCACAGACGTGGAGAGGACATCGAAACTGAGGTCACCATGAGAGCAGGGCATGAAGGGCCACAGAATTTGAGACTTTTTTTTTTTTTCATGCTGATCGATGAGAATGAGGATGATTATGATGATGTTACGGATTTCCATTTCGGTCTGAGACTACATGACAGGGCTGTACTCTATGCTTCCTTTCATAATATCCCGGCGTCAACCAGGCCCGAGAGATACAGACACCTGCAGTGTTGGTCAAGAATTTGAGCAACACTCTCAGAAACGCATCCATTAAGTGGATGAAACTCGACTGTGTGGTTCCAGTCTTCCCAACTGAGTCCGCAGCAAACTCAACTCTGGGTAGGAGCCAGTCGGGGCAGAAAACCCCCACATGACTTCTGATGGGATTCGAACCCACGACCTCCCAGCCGGGAGTCCGCGATGCTAACCACTTCGCCACAGCGGCTGGTTAATAATGTTATTTTTGTAGAGCATAGTATTCACTTGTTCACTTTTATTCAGAATACGAAGGTTGGGAGAACCCAATTGATTACATTTGTTTTCAGACTGTTTCAAATCTTTTCATTTTTGTTTCTGCAGAAATCAGTAGAAAGATATGGTTACAGCATTTCAGAGTGGCCTTAAATACAAAGTTGATTGACTGTTGTGCAGAAAGTTAAGTTCAGATCTGTGTGATTAATTTGTCATGAAGTATTTTGGTTTTACATATGCCAGATGTATGTAATTAGCCAGATGTATGTAATTACGTCAGTTTATAAGTTTATTTTATATAGACCAGATTTATGAAACTTTGTCAGTGTATAAAGAAAGAAGATTATGATATATGGTGTAGTTTCTGTGTCATTGATTAGCAAAACATTTTTTGTTAATTTGAGTTATTAAATTTTTTTGTGTGTGAAGTTTCTTTAAAGTAATGAAATAGTTGTATATATTATGCAAAGAAAGAGGCATATATAATGCCATCCACATTCCTGTTTTCTAATTTGATTATTAGGAAGCATCAAACAGGAAGAAGTGGTTAAACATAACTGGTACATATAAGTATGACATTAGTTGGTCAGGAAAAGATATTGCTTAGGAAAATTGGCTTGTGTGTTTTGTAAAAATGCAAATTTTGATAAATAAAGTAGCAAAGACTCTTTGTTTACCCCATCACCTACGAGCAGCATGTGTGCAGACAAGGAAGGTCTGTTGGCGCGCAAGATGGAAGAACTGGCTTATGAAGCTGTCAACAGGGTGTACGCTAAAGAAGATTCTGGACCTTACGAGTGCCTCAGGTACATTTGCAAGTTCAAGCATGAAGCAGAGTAGGTTGATGATTGAACTGTTAGTGGTAATGTGTAATGATGATGTGTCTGGCTGTCAACTGTTTTTGCCAGGATTGTGACCAGGACTATTAAACTGTTAGTGGTAATGTGTAACGATGATGGTGGTTCCTGTTGACTGTTTTTACCAGGACTGTGACCCCGACAATTAAACTGTCAGTGGTAATGTGTAACAACGATGGTGGTTGCCTGTAGACTGTTTTTACCAGGATAGGTCATGTATAAAGAATGACCTGTGTTCACTGTATCCTGTGTGTCCAGGCTGTCCTTCGGCACGGTGGTAGGCACCATGAACAAACTGGCCAACGCCATGGAGAACGAGAGAGTTTGACTTTGACGGCACTCACGACAAGAAGGTAAGGCACACAGGAGCTTGCTGTCTTCATGTCGATCAGCTGCAGAAGTTGTATGACCAGAATAACTTTCCTTTTTTTTTTTTTTACTCAGTGGTATGCTATTAGTCCATTGCAGTGTGGCCCCATCTCTCTTGTCTTTGTCTGGTTATCGAGTGTTTGCTTAGGTCTGTGAGTGAGGTTGAAATCATTGTTAATTGTGTTTTGGGTCATTTGTATGTTTCTCTGTGTGTGTGTGTGTGTGTGTGTGTGTGTGTGTGTGTGTGTGTGTGTGTGTGTGTGTGTGTGTTTGGTGCTTGAGCAAATAGGTGTCTGTTGTTGGGGTAGGACTTTTTTTTATCCAGTCCAGGTTTGAACCCTAGGATCTCTTGCCTCCTTGACAAATATTGAAACCTTTTGTCCCCCAGCCCCCCTTGGCCACCCCTTCTCTGGCATGCAGTTTGTAACCTTTCTGTTTATGGTACATTCACCTCAGATAGTGGCTATTTATCAGCACAATTCAGTTCAATTTAATTCAATTTATTATCCTCTTACAAAAGGAAAACTGTCTCGCAGTGATCATAACTCATTCAGCAATGGTAAAAAGCATTCATATATAAAACATGAAATGTTTAATAGTATTAATACATACACTGATACCCATAGTCACGCCACACAAACCACCCACTCCTACATGCACACACACTAAAGAACCGCACACACATGCGTGCATGCACGTGCGCGCACACACACACACACACACACACACACACACACACACACACACACACATGCCCATGCACACACACACACACACATAAACACACGCACACGCATGCGCACATGCACACACACACAGGCATGCACGCACATGCGCGCGCACACACACACAGACACATGTGGTGTGCTTTCACATGCACTCATTTTGTATCCATACCTCTGTTGTGAAATATTATTCAGACATGTATGCTGTGAACAGTTCTAACTACTGACTATGATATCAGCACAGCCAACACTTTGTACACGTTCCTGCTGCTGTGAAATGTTCATACATGTGTACTGTGACCAGTTCTAACAGCTGACTATGACCTCAGCACAGCCAGCACTTTGTACACGTACCTGCTGCTGTGACACAATGTTCAGACACGTGTGCTGTGACCAGCTCTAACAGCTGATTGTGACCTCAACACAGCCAACACTTTGTACATATACATGCTGCTGTGACACAGTAATCAGACACGTGTGCTGTGACCAGTTTTAACAGCTGACTGTGACCTCAGCACAGCCAGCACTTTGTACATGCACCTGCTATTGTGACACATTATTCAGACATGTGTGCAGTGACCAGTTCTAACAGCTGACTGTGACCTGTGTGTCAGACCCTGGCCCCGGTACGTCTGCGGGCGGAGGCGATGCGCAGTCATTTTGGTGACGTGGAGCTGATGAAGAACAAGCTGGACATGAAGGAGGAAGAAATCAAGGAGATTAAGAAGCTCATGAAGATCAAGGTGAGTACACAGGAAGACTCTTTGAGGTCAGGGTCAGGAGATAGAAGCCCCATTAAGATCAAAGGACAGTGCTAAACACAGCTGTGATGGGCAGTGGCCGGAGTTACGTCTGCTAAGCAGTGCTCACTGAACAGTTGATACCAATGCTGTGATTGCATGCATGCTTTTTTTTTTTCTGCAGTGTTGTTAAAAAAAAAAATCTCATTCACACCATCTCACAATTTACCTTCCACTGGCACCAGAGCTACGGTTGAGTTCTCATGTGTGACTTCAGTTTCGCTTGGTTCATGAGCAGTGTTACTGAACAAAGTAATGGCAGTCTGACTCCACAAGAACAACAGAAACGCTCACTGTGGGGCGTATGGGCATCAGCTTGCTCCACCATAGAGTAGGTGTTTACTTCGCTCCATACCCATGCAGTTACCGTTGATAAAGAGCAGTCTTACTGGAGGAGTGGGAGGTGGCAGAGGAAGCAGGGGTATGTATGTGTTGTTTATCACAAGAGATATTGTTCAGCTCCGCAGGCAGTGCTCCTTTTGATTTATAATCCATGGATCTGGGCATAAGGCAGGGATGTGATTGTATAAGGGCGAGTTTGTAGTAACCCAGCGTAGAAGTGACACCAGTGAGTGAAGCTCAGAATGTCAGGTAACAGTCTTTGACATGGACGAACAAATGACGACACCTGATGATGCTGTTTCAGCAAGAGGAGATCAGCGAACAGCAGGTACGTGTGGGCCTGATCGAGAGGAAGCTGGAGAACGCCAACAAAGAGTCTGACGAGCGGGTGGACAGAATACAGCGCGGAAACTGGACGAAGCCAACGTGCAGTTCAAGAAAAAAGAGAAGTCAGTATTCACAAGACGTTTTTTTCTGAAAGTTTTGCTTGTGCCTGTTCAGTGTGTTGCAGAGTTTGAGAGAGAGAATGTGTGTATATGTGTGTTTGTATGTGATTGAAGGGGAACAGGTGGGAGGGGGGGGGGAAGGAAAGAAAGGGTTAGGGGTGACATAATAATAACGCTCTTCTCACCAACAAACATTGATGAACAATCTTTCAAATGTAAGTGAAATACTGTGCAGAAGGGTGAGATATGGATCCAGAATGACAACACAGACAGCGTTTTTGTTTTGTCAGGGAGTTTGAGGAGACGTACGACACCCTGCAGGGCGAAATCGACAACCTGGAGCAGGAGAAGACGGAGCTGAAGGAGCGGCTCCGGGTGCTGTCGAAGAAAACGCTGCTGGAGGGCCTGACACGCCAGTCCTCTGGACACGCAGGTAAGACATCCCACGCCATGCACTGACACAGTCAGGGAGGATGTTGTTGTTGCTGTTGTCATACCCTGGCTAAAAGACTCCAGGGATCATCCAAACAGCCAAAGTACTTGAACACTGTGGTACAAATGCATCAGCTGGGGATGAGAATATTATGTGCATGACGGGTTTTGATTACCCCGCCACATGGGCAGCCACACTTCGACTTCGGGGGAGTCAGGGAGGATAAAAGGCAAACATTGCAAGCATCCCACTGCAGAAAGTGTGCAGCCAGAAAAGAAACTGGTGGCCAGTTTTTTCCTACCCCATATGTAATTCCTAAAAAAAAAAAAAAAAAAGACCATCTGTTCTATCAACATCTTGCTCGAAATGTTGCGCAAGTTCCTTTTATCTTTAGATCACATGGTGGAGTTGTTCTTAATACGATCAGCTCCCTGCACACTGAGTGTTTGTGACTGTAGGTGAGAGGCTGAAGAACATGTTAATTGATTGGAGGAAGTTCACATCTGACTTGTCTGTTGAGTTTTGGTTCTTTTTAACAGATTTACAGTCATTCATTTGATTTTCCTGGGCTGTCTTCTACACTCATGTGGCCCTCATTTTCCAGTGATGCACTCATTCACCCTAGCAGTCATGTTTTTAGAAAAGTGCTGTCACTGAAGAGAGATGGCAGCACTTACAAAGAAGGATGGCTAATAGGGCTTTCTCACTTTTTCACCACGTTCAACAGTAATCTGCAGGGAGGAATTGGAAGGGAGGAGTCTATATGGATGAGATTAAGATGCAAAGTATGGGTCAGTACCTCTGTGTTTCTATGTGTGTGTGTGTATGTGTGCGTGTGTGTGTGTGAGTGTGCATGTAAGCATGAAAAATGAGCAAGCCAGTGCAGAAAGAGTGATTAAATGAGTGAAGAAAGCAGGCGAGATACAAACCGTACTCTCTTATATCTGCAAGAGAACTGTTATTTTTAGAATATGTGGATAATGACATTGATATTGATACATGTGTGTGCACGTAGGTCCCTCCATTAGTCCAGTGGGCAGTATCACAGGCAGTACGTCTAGTCTGACTGACGCTCCACACCTGGTGCAGCAGGTCAGCTAACATCACCTGAAAAACAAGTGTGTTTTTTTTTTTGTTTTGTTCTTGTTTTTTTTTCCCAGTGTTTATCTGCCATATTCTCTTTCTTTCAATGTAGCTCTTTCCGTCTGGCGTTACTACTGTCTTTTTTCTCACTTATCTTTTTTGCATGCTTGTTGTGCTTTTGTCTTCGTTTCCTGTCTTTTTATTTATTTACTATTGTTTTTTTCCTCTCTCTCTGTGTTTGTCTTGTTGTATTTCTGTCTGTCTGTCTTTTTCTGTCCTTTCTATGCTGTTTTGTGTCTGTGTGTGGTTGTGCACCTGGACCAGCCAACCCCGGTTCTGTTGTGAAAGGATATGAAACACACTTTTCTGATGCACCACAGAATGAGTAAATGTGAAAAAGTGCTTTTGTCATGGTGTGTATGTTTAGGCACTGGGAGTGTACACGTGTAAGACAGTTGGAGTCAATAGTGTGATAGTGATTCAGTTATGTCCGTGGCTTTGACAGTTTGAATCTGCTGAATTGATCTCCTGGTCTTCATTGAAACCTTGCTGTTTGTGTTTATGAATGACAAGGTGTAATTAAACCTGAGCTTTAAGGCATTGAAAAATCCAAGAGAATTAAACTTTTGATAATGGAGGGGGAAAGGGGGGGGGGGCTAGAAAAATCCTTGAAATCTGTTGTCACCACTGGCTGTGTTGGGTTATATATAATAAGAAGAGGAAAGTGAAAATGTGTGGTCATCACTGTCTGTGCTGTTACTACTTACAAAACAGGAGAAATGAGATATGTTGTCACCATTGACGGCATTATCATTTCAGTAAAGAAAAGCAAGAAAATGAAAAGTTGTGGTCACCATTGACTGTGCAATTATAATAGTAAGGAAAAGCAGGAAAAAATTATTCACTTTTGACTGAATTATTACCATAGAAAAGAGAACCAGGAAAATACATTATAAGTACTGACAGAGATGACTCAGATTGACTGGCATTCAACATTTATTGTTTTACTGTCAGGAGTCAAATTTCACGATGATTTCTTACTGTCAAAATAGTTTTGTGACATGTTTCAGCATATGTGTCATGTTGCACATCAGTGACTCTGTCAGTTTTACAGTTCATTAAAACTTAAAAGCTGTTGACAAAGTCTTTCACATTTTGGCTGATAACAGGTGTGAAGGCTGTCTGAGGGCAGCCTAGAAAGTAATTTGTACAGGTGCTGATGCTTCCTCTGCTTAAATGCATTTTTCACTTATTTCTTTCCTTTATAGATGGAGTCTCTCAAAGAAGCTTTGACCTATGTCAAACGTGAAAATGTGCGTCTGAAAGGTGAAAAGATGAAGGTAAGTGTACTTACACTGTCTGTGAAAAGTTGTGTTGATTATGTCTGTTGATGTCTTTCTTAGAAGTAGTTACATACTACCTTGAGAAGAAGAGACGAGGGTACTTATAACAGCAGGGCTAGAATTACCCACCTGTCCGATTGTCCATGACAACTAAACCTTCTGGTGGACAAGTGGACATTCTCTGTCCATTTGTCTGTCAGACAACCAATTTTTGATTGTGTCAGTGAAAGGGTGATTGTGTCAGTGAAAGGATGAATAAGAGGTAAACTTCAGTGCAAACTGATTGTGCTTCCTTCCTTCTTCCCATGTCACTTTCACACCTCACTACCAAGACTTCTCTGATTCATGCTTGCATGCACATGCACACATGCATGCATACACACACAAAGACACAATACACACACATACACAAACGCACGCACACACACACACACACAGATACACACGCACACACACACACACACACACACACATACACATACACACTGACACACACACACAGTCACACACATATGTCAGTCCGTCATATTTACATTAAATCATTTCTGCAAATCTACCATGTGCCCAGTTTACTGTCATCCATGCTCTCTCTCTCTCTCTCTTTCTGTCTCTGCCTCTCTCTCTCTCTCTCTCTCTCTCTCTCTCTCTCTCTCTCTATATATATATATATATATCTGTCTCTCTCTCTCTCTCTCTCTCTCTCTCTCTCTCTCTCTCTCTCTCTCTCTCTCTCCCCTTTACACGTGCTTGCAAGCGTAGATATAATACACACTGTCTTAACTGTGACTACTATACACTACACTACACATAAACAAAGTTGTCTGAAATGGAAGTGAAAAGGGTAGCCTTTTTAGAAAATTACAGGAATAAGAACATATAATCAACAGGGCCAGCTGCCCTCATTCCAAAAATTTTCCTCTAAGAAGCAACATCAGCAGTAGACATTTTGGTGTCAACAGCGCCAGTTGTCCACCCTGCCTCCGCTGCGACTGCCGCTGAAGCCGACAGGCCTGGGGCAGCAGCAGCGGGGCACGTCGCGCTGTCGGAGCTGCCCGACACCATGCTGGGGAAACTGGAGCTGAAAAAAACGCTGGCCGGTAAAACAGGGAAACTCTTGATGGTGAGTGGCCAGCACCTGCCGACAGCAGAGTGTGAGGAGATGAGTTCTGTGTAGTGGTGTAGAGGTACACTGGTCTGGGTTTTGCAGGGCTGCCAACCATTCCACTTTCAGCAGAATTTAATGTGCTCAAATGCATGTCAATCTGCTTGATATAGAAAATTTCTTCTCACAAAATTTCTTCCCTCTGCTCTCCGTATAGCAAAAGAGCTGTTTGGAAACTTACTTCCGGTTCAGTTCTTCCACCGCCATCATATCAAAACAACCTGCTGGACCAATTAATCCTGAGGCAGAAAAGAAGAAAAAGAAATTGAACAGAAGTGGAGATTCAGGTTGCTTTTTGCTGACATGATGGCAGCGCGCTGCTGATCCCAGTCAACAGTTCTGCTGGTGAAAGTGTTCAGCCTTGTCAGGAAGAACCAGACAGATTTTCGTCCCTCCTTGGGTCAAGACACTGCAGAGGCACTGATGATCCTGAAGTGCAAGAATGAACCAGGTCATAAGATGAAGTGTTGTGACAGTGTGCTTTAAAAATGTAAAAGAACAACAATGTATTGGCTGAGACAGTGATTCCATGAAAGCACCGACAAAAGGAAAGAAAATGAATATCATTCCTTTGGGGTGTGGTTGCATTTTCATTCCTTTGAGCTGTCATAAATTCCTCTCAATTTTCAAAAATGTTCCTCTCAAGTCTCTTCAGAGGTCGCCAGCTCTGGCTTAGCCATTGCTGCTGTCTCAGGATTATGTAGCTCTGCCAAGAAACATCTTCCACCAGCTGCTGTGGTTTGTTAAATCTGTACAGAAATGGTAAAAAAAAAAAAGTACAAGTTGTTCTCTTAAACAAATGTCTATGGGCATTTTGATAAAGTAAATATTGTTAAATTTTGAGTCATGTGTAGATTATATGCTTTGGTTGCTCAGCGCAGGTCTGTTGAGTTTTGTAAGTACGTCCAGTGTGTTATGCCATGAGATGATGATCATAGGTCTAGTTTTAGAATGTCACCATTAAGTTAATGTGCCTACACATGGATCACAGAAGAATTGTGCAAATGGCACTGAGCAATCCTGTTTTTTTTATGTGTAAATAAATCCTTCAACAACCACTGATTCTTGATAAAGATTCCAGCTATCACCAGATGTTTTCTGCTTGACATTTAACTTTCTTTGCTCTCTCTGTCTCAGAATTATGCCATCAGTGACAAGAAATGTGACGCAGAAAAAGCAAACAAACTGACAAACAAAAATAAAACCCTGATGTTTCAAGTTGTTTTGTAGATGATGAAAACAAGTAGATGAAGAGAAAGAGATCAGTTTTTCTCCCATGACTGTATGCAGGAGGCCAACAAGCTGAGTGCCTGCCCTAGAGTGGTGGACATCACCAAGAGAACACCAGGTAAGGTCCATTGAGCCTTAGCCTCAGCCACACATTGACACCTTTCAAACGTCATGTCCAACAACTCTTGATGACTGGGTCTGTAAAGGGAGGGAACCTTCCTGGGGAGCTACAGTCCAAGACAACAATATTGCAGAGAACAATGTTTTTAAAGGAAAACCAAGAATTTTAGGCTGAGTCTTTACTGGGAAGTCATTCTGGTTATAGGTGAAGACAAAAATGTTTCCCGAAACACATCTTTAGAGGGAGTCTTTATCGATGGTGAATCTGGTATAGGCAACAAAGCTGAAAGTTTTTTCAGAAAAAAAAAAGAGTACTTAGAAAACGGTGCGTCTTTTCAGGAGGTAAAAGTCCTCTAATGGAGGGATTCTACAATGGGAGGTAAATCTCATTGGCTGAAATATTCCGGAAAAATAACTGATTCTTGCCTGTTCCAGCAAGTGCCTTATTCCTGCATAGCAAGGATATCAACCTAGAAATAAGAATGTCCATAACAAGTTTGGGGGACAAGGGGAAAGAACATGTATTTCATAAAAGGAAGAGATTTTTCCAGACAAAAAGAGAATCTTTTGAGTTGGTGAGAACATCTCATTCAAAGTTTCACAGTATGAATAGAGTTGCTGTATGAGGAGGAAAAATTGTTAAATATCACAGGGCTGTCCATATTCATTGACAGAGGTACAGGTGACCCGTAAGAGGCTGCTTTTTGAAAAGCAGTTAGTAATGAGGACAACCCAGGAGAGTGATGATAGTGATAATGATGACATTGATGATGACAGTGGTGGGGGTAGTAGTGGTGGTGGTGATGATGATGATGATGGTAACGATGTTAATAGTAATTATGATGAGGACAGTGACCTTTATGATGACAATATTGATGGTAACAGCTGAAGCAGCTAACAGCAGCAGTTGGTTATCAGAACCACTCAGTAGTAAGATGATGATGTCATTGATGATGATGATGATGTCTTTGATTTCAGTCTTGGGAAGTGGTAGTACCCAAATTTGACCTTAGGTACATTGATGAGTCTCCTCGATGATGAGCTTGATGACAGGACTGATGACGGCTTTGGTTCTAGTCAAGGTTTGCTTCAGTGTAGTAGTAGCCACCCAGATTGATGCCATTGGTGATGCCAACAGACTGGCTAACGATGATGCCTGTAATGACGATGATGTCCATGATGACTGTCCAGGCAACGCCCCAGTGACGGATAGCAGGAGTCCCACACAGCAGCTGGTGACCAGGACGGCTCAGCTGGCCACACTGGACAGACAGGGCCACCGAGGTAACAGTGTGTCACTGGGTGGGGAGCGTGTAGAGACATGCCCCTGGTGGAGTTGAGATTGGAGGATGTTATCTGTGTGTGTGTGTGTGTATGTGTGTGTGTGTCTGTGTGTGTCTGTGTGTGTGTGTCACTGGGTGGGGAATGTGTAGAGACATGCCCTGGTGGAGTTGAGATTGGAGGATGTTATCTCTGTGTGTGTGTGTGTGTGCGTGTGTGTGTGTGTGTGTGTGTCACTGGGTGGGGAATGTGTAGAGGCATGCCCTTGGTGGAATTGAGATTGGAGGATGTTATCTCTGTGTGTGTGTGTCTGTGTGTGTGTCACTGGGTGGGGAATGTGTGTAGAGACATGGCCTTGGTGGAGTTGAGATTGGAGGATGTTATCTGTGTGTGTGTGTGTGTGTGTCACTGGGTGGGGAATGTGTAGAGACATGTCCTTGGTGGGGTTGAGATTGGAGGATGTTATTATCTCTGTGTGTGTCTGTGTGTGTGTGTGTGTGTGTGTGCATGTGTCTGTGTGTGTGTCAGTGTGTGTGTGTGTCTGTCTGTGTCTGTGTCACTGGATGGGGGATGTGTAGAGACATGCCCTTAGTGGAGTTGAGATTGGAGGATGTTATCTGTGTGTGTGTGTGTGTGTGTGTGTGTGTGTGTGTCACTGGGTGGGGAATGCGTAGATACATGCACTTGGTGGAATTGAAATTGGGGGATGTTGTCTTTGTGTCTGTGTCACTGGGTGGGGAATGTGTAGACATGCCCTTGGTGGAGTTGAGACTGGAGGATGTTATCTGTGTGTGTCCGTGTCATTGGATGGGGAATGTATAGAGACATGCCGTTGGTGGTGGAATTGAGATTTGAGGATGTTATCTGTGTGTGTGTGTCACTGGGTGGGGAATGTGTAGACATGCCCTTGGTAGAGTTGAGATAGGGGGATGTTATCTCTGTGTGTGTGTGTCTGTCTGTGTGTGTGTCACTGGGTGGGGAATGTGTAGAGACATGCACTTGGTGGAGTTGAGATTTGAGGATGTTTTGTTATCTGAGTGTGTGTGAGTGCGTGCGTGTGTGTGAGGGGGGAGGGAGGGGGGTGCTGTACAGAGATACGCACTTGGTGGGGTCGAGACTTGAGAACGGTTATTATTTCTCTGTGTCTGTCTGTCTGTCTCTGGGTGGACGCTGTATAGAGACAAGCACTTGGTGGAGTTGAGATTTGAGAATGTTTGTTATCTGTGTGTGTGTGTGTGTGTGTGTGTGTGTTTGGCTCTGGATGGGTGTTATATAGAGATATGAACCTGGTGAAGTTGAGAGATTTGAGAGTGTGTTATCTGTATGTGTGTGTGTGTGTCTGTTTATGTGTGTGTGTGTGAGTATGGTGTGTGTGCATGTGTGTGTGTGTGTGTGTGTGTGTGTGTGTGTGTGAAAGTATATGAATGTGAAAAGAGGTTTCCATATGAGTGAGTCAGACAATTGCTGTTTTTACTTGTACAGGGACTGTCATAGAAGGAGGAGCTGTCAGTCACCACTTCAGACAATGACTCTGTCAGTCAGACTCTTAAAACAAGAAAGTATCATCATCAGCTTGGGGGGCCGGAATAGCTCAGTTGGTAGAGCGCCGGACTCTTGATCCTGGGGTTGCGGGTTCGAATTTCAGTACAGGGGGAATTTTCCGTCGGAGTTAACACTGGTTCCGACTCCATTCCCCACACAGTCCTTCCAATGAGACTATAAACCGAGGTTCTGTGTGTGAACGCACGCACAACATTTTGTGCACACACGTAAAATCCCATCACCAACTTTCGGAAGAGAAGGCCAGTTTGGCGTTGGTATGGATGACACATTACACATAGCATGCACCTTCCCCGAAGATGGATGTGGCTGCCTTAATGGCGGGATACACACAAAACTCCACTGCCTGTGTATACAGGGAGTGTCCGCAGGAGTATCAGCCTGTGTACACACAAAAGAAAGAAAGAAAAAGAAAGTTTGGGGTTTGGAATACAACCTACGTGATATATTCAAACAGGCCAGCCACTAACAAAGACCATTGAAAGGACTCGACAGCAAAGCAAGGTGTCTGCAGATGATTGGTTTAATAGACCCCTGTGGACAGCTACTACCCCGCACTGTAACACATAAGGGAAGGGAGGTATTTAGGGTGTGTGTATGTTTTCTTTTTTTTTTTGTCTTGAAGGTAACAGCCTTGAAAGGGCCCTGCATAGTCAGCTTTGCTAAACTGAAACTGTGATCTGTGTAAGAAAACCGAAACGTGTGCTTTGGCTCACCCCATGTACAAGACCTCTGTGAATAAGGGCACTGACCTGTGTGTGTCTTGTCTGTGTGTGTGAACAGCTCCAGGTTCAGGTCACAACCCTGCTGGCCGCCAATCGAACAGGGGGACAGGTGCGCACCGACTTCTCCACCTTCCCCACACCGCAGTTTGCAAAGGTCAGTTGTTTTGCTTGTTCACCGACTTCCACAGACCTTGTCTACCCTAAAGCTGCTATTGGTGTATTTCTCAGTTGAAATGAGCATATTTTTCCTTAAATTGTGTGCACACATCTTCTAGATTTGTGAATTTTTGTAAAAGCAGACATGCTCACTCACGCTAGCTTCTGGACTTGACGTGTGATGTCCTCAGTAAGAAACTGATCAGAACAGGCTCTATCGATTCGATTTTGTGCGAGTTGTCACTCTTTGGTGGTAGTGCTCAAACACCATTGTTATAAACCGCAAGTGCTACTATCGCTCAAGAAATTTGTCTCAAGATTTTTTTTTCTCTGACCGATTTTTCCTGGTTCATCATATTCATCGTATTTTTGCCTAACATGTGTACAAGACATGGTGAAGTTGTATGTGTAAACACGTCGTCTTCCAAGAAGACATCCAAAGAAACATGTTCAAGCAGAATAAATGTTTAGTTTGGAGGGAAACCCATTTTGTTGCTGTACCTCTGTTACATTACTAGTCAGAGAGCCAGCTTGTACGTTGATTTCAAAACTGTGAGGTGGATCTTTGTTGCATTTTACAGGGTTTTGTCTTTAGGGTGAATGTTAAGCAAAAATCTCCAAGTCCATGGCTGTGGCAGCTTTCTGTCAGAGGTTTGGGTGTGGGCTAGGTCTTTGGGGACTGTTGGAGGATTGAATGATGGAGCCTTTGGAGGGGAACACTCGCTCACGCGCTGGCTTCTCGACTCGATAGTCATTGTCGTCAGTAGGACACATCAGAACAGGCACTATCAAACACGCTGGAGTGTGATCGAGCAGCAGTGCAGTGTCTCCTCTGGTAGGTTGACTCATGCTGACTAGTGATGACTGCTTTATTTGGACTGCTGGAGCTGGAGCTCATGCTACAACAGACCTGGAAAATGTTATGTACGGGGAAGCTGGATTGAACAACATGAGAATGATGCCTCAATGGGGAAATGAAAGATGGGACAGCAGACAAATTAGAAACTAAAAGAAGTAATGCAAGTTGAGGCATCGTCTTGGTGAAATGTTGACTGAAAACTGAAGGGGGGATTGAGGGAAATATTCACAGGCATGTATGGATAGCATCCAACAGTGCCTGGTAGGAGGGCACGATTTTTTGTGTTAGGAGTGGTCTTACGTTAAGTATTTGCTAAATCTCTTGCATGCTGTTTTCTCTGTATTTCAGTCCGTTAGCTGGAAGATTGAAAAAAAATAATTAGCGTAACAAGACTTCGATTCAGAGATTCCTCTCTGTTTGTGTGCTGTAGTTTGTTACGGGCCAGCTTATATAACAAAGGATTAATTCTTGCTGAAATAGTGTATGGTCTATATTGGTGAGCATGAAATACATCCTTGCATTTATGATATAGTTAACTTGGTACAGTACAAATTGTTCAGAGATTGAGAACTGTTTCAAAGGTTTCATATCACTGAATGGGCAAACAATGATGTGATTTCAGATGTTGTACGAAAAGAGCGGCGAGAGCCTTAAAGTAGGCCGCGTACGTGTTCCTTGCCAAGGTGGGAAAGGGGAGACCATCCCCGTGAACATCCAGCCAGACCAGCTTCATACAATACATGCTCGTTTCCTCAGCTAAATGATGTGTTGAGCAGTTGTGGGATAGGGGGTACCTCACATATGTATTATTTTTTTTATCTCTTATTGGTTCAGGTCAGTTCATGTCTGTTATCCTTTTTCTTTTAAATGGGAAAGTGCAATTTCTCTTCAACATTCATTTACAACTTTTATTAAAAGAGAAGTTTCAGATTGGGGATTTTTTTTTTTTTTCTTTTTTTTTTTTTCAAATTGTTCATAGAATATTTCAGCTTGCTAGTTAAATGCAAGTTGTTTACCTGATTAAGGAAGTCAGCAATAGTTGGTGATAGTACACATATGCTTTAGAAAAGTTCTTAACATTTTGCAAATGTTGAATTTATCACCAGTGCAGTGTGCTGGTGACTATACAAAGCAGGTCACTTTACTCCCATGGTGAAACAAGTATATACCCATTATGTTTCACTAATGCTGCTTACAATACCCATTCACCTAGGGAACACACAGACATGAGGCACACTGAACAGAACTTTGCTTGTTCTGTGTGCATTGTGTCTGCATTGTGGTAGATGAATGGATACCGCAAACAGTGTTTATCTGGAAATAAAAACACAAAATGATTCAACATGGGAGCAACAGTTTTTTTTGGTCGTTAGTCATATACCCTTTACACTCCCACTCACTTAAGATTTCCTTTCATATTATTTGGTATTTTTCTCGTTTTTTTTATAGCTTACATTTTTTTAATTGCTATTTAATGCCAGTCGATTTGCCATTTATGATTACAGTTTTGTTCTTTGACAAAATAATGTACAATTGTGATAGGTCTTCCAGATATTGAAATTGCTTTTTTTTTTTTTTTTTTTTTATATTAGATTTGTAGAAATTGCAATGATTTATAGCCAGTCTCAACAAGAGTTCAAAATGTTATGGAAGAGATTATACAGTCTCAAAAAATGTATTGTGGAAACCCATGGCAGAAACTAGATGTCAACACTGTTTTAATAATGATTATGTACCACAACTGTATTAAAGCCCCCTCCCCATACCATCTGTCCCTCCACCTTCACAAGCACTCTCTTTGTTGCCATAAATACTCCTTCCTGCTAACGTTTTGTGACACTTGATTGAAGGAATACAGCACTGGAGATTGACCATAACTCTTTTATTTTTTCAAAAGCATTAAATCTGACAAGGGTATTGGCGCCATTTCAGTTTTGCTGTGGGTTTTCTGATTTATTCTACCTGTAGAATAGTATGTTCAGTTGCTCAGTAAAATGATTATACATTTTTTAAGATTTCCTTTATGCTTTGACATTGTTTTGATTTGCATAAGATTGTGGTTGTGTTGTGTTACTATTGCATTTATGATTTTGAAGTGTGTGAGAAAGCTTTTTTTTTTCTATTGTAATTTGATATTAATGTTTCAGATTTCCTCTGTGATTTTCAGAAGTAAACAATTCCTGTTCAGGTGTAGGGCTGGTTGTCCTGAACTTAGCACAGATTGTTAGTGGCTTGTTAAATCTAAAGTGCAGAAGGTAAACAAGGTTATGGGGTTGTCAACTACTGTGTAGTTACAACAGAATTTTTGTCAAGGGGAATTCTCAACAAAATGAGAATGACCAAGGAAAGTGTTTGTTTCATACCACATGACAATGTATATTTTTTGTTCATGAATTTCTCTAGCCTACAGTGGACATGCCTTACCTTGGGGTATATAACATTGCTAAGATGATGCCCTCGAATTGAATTATCCTGATGAACGAGAGAGAGGATTCCCTGTGAGTTGATTCAGGTAAGTATCATGACACCAAGCAACAGACTAGAAAACAATAACAAACACAAACTTGCACACCTATTATTGTGAATCTGCGGCAGGAAGGGAGGGAAAACGAAGGTGATGAATATCATGTAAATATAAGAAAAAAAAAAGAATTATGAAGAAATGGACTGTAGGTTTCATAAGGTAGTGCATATATAAAAAGTGTTGTGAATGCGTTTTATGCCTCAGCATTTTAGTGTTGAATCAATACAGTTCAAAACATCTTCAACAACAGCATTTTTCCTATTAAAAGGAAACAGTTCCTTCTCCTTATACATTGTTCTGTGTTACTTGTTGAGGATACAGTTCCTTTTCAAGTTCATACATCATTCTGCTATGGATTATGTCTTTGTTCAGAAACAGAAATTATTAAATATATTCCCTCCCGCACACTGACCAAAAGAGAGCTGACATGATTATATTGTAATGAATACTTATATAACGCCTATTCTGGGCTGGAGTCCAAGCTCTAGGCGCTTTACAATCCACACTCGTTTACACAATGATTGACATGATTGAGTTTTTTTAGAGAGAGTTCTTCCTGCTAATTAAAAGCAGTATTTGCTGGAAAGAAACTGGTCATGTCTTCACTGCTTGGACTTCGGCGACATTCTGTGTCATGTCAGTCAAGCTATTTTTTGATGCAGACTGTAAGGTTGTAGTTTTGGAGATCATGGTGTTTCGATTGTGCAGGATTATGCACAGACTATTTTCAGCTCTTTAAGTACTGCTCTTTGTATTATCAGCTTTTTAAGTACTGCTCTTTTTTTTAATGTTACCTTTTTTTTTTTTATGTTACCTTGAAAGTCGTATTGGTTTGCTCTTGCTTTTAATTGTTGTTTAAACCTTTTACAAAAACCGAAAGAATCATGTTTATTTTACTCAGTTTTGTTATCATAAAAAGTATTGTTTCTGTGAGATATATATTACACAGTCAGCGATGATAAGAAATAAATTCAAATTGTACATGGTTCATACAGGTTTCCAGCCCCCAAAATCCGACTTTCATCGACTTATCAAAGGGTTTTGTATATAAAATTCAAGACTATGTATTATAGTAAATGTAAGCCTTTATGATTACATACAGTTGCTTTGAAGTCATTCCTGCAGAAATCAATCTTGTAAGTAGCAGACAATAGGAAAAAGGACACTTTCGGCAGAAACAAAATGAACTAGAATTTCTTTGTCATATATAGATATATATAATTTCTTGTGATTTTCTTGCCAGAATATAAATTTCTCCATCAAAATCTTCATATTCAAGCACTTTTAGTGTATTTATAGGCACAAAAGTCCATATTTCAAGTACATTTTTTCAATCCTTGAAGAGGGATCCTCAGAATTCATGGATTTGGTAAGACTTTCAAGGGCATATGAGAAAACTGTATGGTAAAACGGGGGCGAGGGTCGATTATGGGCCCTTCTTTTCAGATTGTGGAGGTGAAAAACGGCCAGTGAATGGTGATCGTTTGGGGCATGGGTTTCTGCTGGCTTGAGAAATCAAACCACCAGTTAGAAGTTGATCCTGAGAAGTATCTCTGATCTCTGTATGTGATGTAGATATCAGTTGCCTTCTCAGTTTTAAAAGGTGTTTGTGATAATATTTCAAGACTTTTTTTTTTTTTTGCCTTGATTAAGGTAATTAGCTATAGCTAATTATCATTTTTCACAAAATGCATGCACACTTAAACCCATGAACAGCATACTTGTAGACTGTGGGCTTTTTTTTTTTTTTTTTTTTTTGGTCATCAAATATCGACAGAGTTGCTATGCTTTCACAGCTGCGAGTTACAGTTAACATTTTACATTGCCTGTTACCATGTGATTCTGCTCTCTCAACCATTATGCATTGTACTGTCTTTTTCATGTATATCTGTGGAGAATAAAACACATCCTGAGCAAATGTGTATGTATTTCAGGTGTTCATTTGCTCACGCAAACCCGAGTCACATTGGTGTGTTTATATTTGAATTGGCGTATGCCATCAAGACCATGTGGCCAGCAGCTGTTGTATGTACCTACTGTGCCCAGCATTCTAACCACACAGTTTTTGGCCTTGTCTATTGTGCCCATCATTCTAAAAAAGCTGCTGTATATGTCTACTGTGCCCAGCATTCTAACCACACAGATGTTTTATATAATCTACTATGCCCAGCACAGCCCAGCATTCTAACCACACAGATGTTTTATATAATCTACTATGCCCAGTACAACTGTTGTATAAGTCTACTGTGCCCAGCATTCTAACCACACAGATGTTTTATATAATCTACTATGCCCAGCACAACTGTTGTATCTACTGTGCCCAGCATTCTAACACACACAGATTTTATATAATCTACTATGCCCAGCACAACTGTTGTATATGTCTACTGTGCCCAGCATTCTAACCAAACATATGTTTTATATATAATCTACTATGCCCAGCACAACTGTTGTATATGTCTACTGTGCCAAGCATTTTAACAATACAACTGTTGCAAATGCCTATCAGCCCAGCATTCTAATCACACAACTGTTGCATGCCAACTGTCTTTATTTCGGATGTTTATTGTCTCTACACAACTCCGTCACTTATAACAATCTTGTCTCAGGGAATGCAAACCCAAAATAAGGGCCACAATATGGAAATGACATGTTTCACAAAATATGAGTCTTTATTGATCTTATTCTCACCAACATTGTGGCATCACACTTTCAGTGCAGTTTGAAGTTGCTTGTTATAGGGACAACTGATTCATATCAACTGATAAAGATATTGTTAAGACAATGAAGGTATCCCTAATATAATGAATTTAAAATCAGAATGTATTTTGATTAAAAACATGGAAATGAATCACATACTAAACATTCTTGAAAACGACATCATCTGAAAAACAAACAAAACCCACACCGACCAAAAAATGCTGCTTATACTGGTATCTCTACTCAACTGTGGAAGTCATTCCTTACTCAGTTACTGAATACCTTTAGACCCGCACTGTCTCATTTTCCATGACTACCGATCATGCTTCACTGAACAAGAGCCCCAGGTGGGCTATTTCCATGATTATTGATCATGCTTCACTGAACAAGACCCCCAGGTGGGCTATGTCCACCCTGTTCCAGTGTATGTGAATGAGCCCCAGGATGGAGAAACCTTTCCTGGTCATAGCAAGAATTCTCCCAACTCATCTGCGTGCCTCTGAGAAAGCCTGAATTGCCAATCAACTGATCATGAGCAGCAAACTTTTTAGACACTCTGTACATTCTCAACCATGATATCATAGCCAACAGCTCCCCATCTAATTCCATGCACATACTCAAAAGGCAGACAATTAAACACAGCCTAGCTTCAGTAACATAAAGAGTATGTAACGAATGATGCTGGCGGTTTGGGGACAACTGATGTGAATGGAATTCTCTACATGATTGAAACTATGACGGTTGTGCTTTATTCACCACCACTTTGCCCAAAGAGTCACTCAGACCTGTTTACCCGAACGCTGCTATTAGTGTATTTCTCCGTTAAAATGAGGAAACTGTTCACTTCTTCCAAATGTTCTAATCTGTGTAAACGCAGGGGGTCCCTACTATTGTTCTGGCATCCTGACACGAGTTCGCGCCCACTATTTTGCGCGAGTTGTCTTTCTTTGACTGTAGCGCTCAAACACAATGGTTATACACTGCAAGTGCAACTACCGCTCAAGAACTTGGTCTCCAGATTTTGTTTTGACGTATTTTTTTCTAGTCTGTCATAATCATCGTATTTTCGCCAAACACGTGTACGAAATAAGGCGAAATCGTATACGTAAACAGATCTGGTTACTGGGGATGGGAACCAAACTGCTGTGCAGAAAACTGGCAGTGTGACTACAGATTGCTTGCATGGGTGGGAGTGGGGAAATGTTTGTAATACTGAAAAGTTTGCAGCCAGGGTCCAGGGGCTGCTTAAGGCCCCTGGTGGGATGCAGGGGCGACGTCCTCGGGGGATCTGGGGACACCCCCCACCCCACCCCCCCCCCCCACCCCCCACCAATGAGCGATCACAGAGACATGAGGAATGGTCGCACAGTTTGTTGGCTGCTGGCCTGGGGGGCCAACAGCTTGGGTGGAGCACGTCTCGCATGCACCGAACATGGAAGTGCAAGGGAGAATCAATGAAAATATATCAGTGACTGCACTGTGACATTTGTTCGTTCTTTAGTTTTACGTCTGTTCACCCTTAAGTGATATTAGGGGGGGGGGGGGGGGAGGATAGGAGAAATATAGGTATGAAAGAAGAGATTGTTAATGCATGCGTTAATATTGTTTAGAGAGTGTGTGGTAGTAAAAATTATATGTTTTACTTATATGCCTACACCTACAATTCTATATAATGATCAGCTTTATATGGGATATGAATTGTTGAGAATGATAGAATTAGTAGAAGGAAATGAAGTTTACTATCTATATCAAACGTGACTTAACAATTAACAGAAGATCAATATAACAACATTGAATCCAACAATAAATTAACTTTTCAAAGGAAAAGACCAATAGGACTAAGGTGTAAAACTTCTGAGAAACATTTAAGAAGATGGCAGTCATTTAACACTTCCTGAACAGTTAATGGTATTTGACGAGTCAGTAAATCCCCTGTGTAGTTTTCGTCATTAATTCTTTGATACCCGGACAGTGTAAAATCAGGTGACTGATGGAGATTTGATTCCCACATACACATTTGATATCTTTAGAAAATTTTGTTTTAAAAGCATTTAAACGAATTTTGAACATCAGAGAACTAATATGTCTTGAACTAATATCAGATATGTGATTTAAAATTAATTTGGAATTATTGTGCTGACGCTTTTTATACAATTGTGTGAATAATGGCTATCTGATGTCTTCACATGTTATCAAACGTATCTTTTGCTAGTTTTTCAATGTGATTATAATACTCGTGCAGATCTAGATTTATGTTAATTAGAGTTGCCCCTTCAGTATTACGTCCTGCACTTTTAGCTGCTCTATCAACCAGTTCATTAGCATATATTCCGCAATGGGAAGGAACCCAGTAAAAAGTTACACTAATGTCTTTACATGCCAACTGATGAATTACATGTCTGATTTCTAGTATCATTTCAAGACGTTTTTTGGCATTTTGATCTTTGATAGCTTGTAATGCCGATTTGGAATCTACACAGAGTAATATGTTACAACTATTCATACGTAACTCTTCAATATGGTGTAAAGCCATCAAAATAGCTAACAACTCCGCAGTAAAAACTGAATAGTGTTTACCTATATGATATCGTTTGACTGTTTTCATAGTAGGAATTACAAATGCTGAACCTGCATTGCCATTATCAAGTACAGATCCATCTGTGAATATTTTAATGTAATCACTATAGTAATTTTCCATGTGATCATTAACTAAATTTTTCAGAACGTTTGGAGATTGACTTTTGCTCAATTCTGTATGATCAATGTCAAAAGTAGGTTTAATTTGTTCCCAAGATGGTACAGGTAAAAAAGATGGCTTAATTGATATATTTTTTTACTTTTTAATTCTGTGGAATCAATCATGTCGGAGACAAACGAATTAATTGGTTGCAAACAATGTATTGTCTTAGCCCTGTTAACAAAGTCATGCTTAGAATTTAACTTTGTTTCTTCATTGCAGAATGAGTGTGCAAAGGATTTTAATACAAACTTAGCTGCAGAGATTTTCCTATGTTCATCAAGAGGAAGAACTCCTGCTTCTTTATATGATCCAAGATTGCAAGCATGAGTCGGCACTCCTAGTGCCAGTTTAAAGGCTTTACAATCTATACTTTGTAGTTTGTTTAATAAATGTTTTGGTGCACTAAAAAAAGATTCCTGGCCGTAGGTTAAACGCGAACGAACTAAGGAATTAGCAAGACATAAAAGTGCTTTTGTGTCTTGACCCCATCGCTGTTTACTAATAATTTTGAGAAAATTTAAAGCAGTGTGTGTGCGTGTGTGTGTGCATGCATGAGAGACTACATTTGCTGTGCTATGCCTCTTTTAAAAAATCTCTTTGAACAGTTTGTGAGGGAAAAGCACTGTGATGACAACTTTGTTACACTGGATGCAAAAAAAAGAAAAAAAAAAAGGGAATAAGACGAACAGAATGTTTGAATGGTCATATACCCTAAGAATGTCAGAAAACTGAATTATTCAAATATTACCAACACACACACACACAAACACACACACACACACACACACACACACATATATATATATATCCATCTGTTTTCTTGCCTTTATAAACACAAACATACTCTATATCAAAAAATGAGTATACGCTAAATGTCAAATTTCCTTATACTTGAGTCTGCATCAGCGTTTGACCCTGGATTCTTCTCCTTTTGCAGATGTTAACTCCAAAGCCGCTCTGACATATTGTTATGATTGTCTCTGAGTTTAATCTTACTAGAATTAAAATACACACACACACCAATGGATTTACACAGATAGAACACTTAATCCTCATTTTGACCCTCGTACAGATGTACAGAGGATTTTTACACCAGTCTCCGCAGCATTACATGGATGTATCTTGGTTTTCATTGTTTCTTGACAAACTGATGACCTAACCCCAGGTAATTCCGTACAAACAGGTGTATACACACCTGCATGCACTAAGCACACATATACACATCCACACACTGACATGCTCTCACTCACTCTCACACACACACACACACACACACACACGCACACACACATGCACACACACACAAACTAATCCCTCACAAACGTTATGACTGGATGAGTCTGGCTTTGTCCTTCAGAACACAAACATTGGGCAGTTTGCTGAGCTTCTTGTTGAACTTGGAAACCATCTTCTCCTCTGGCTTGCCACCTCCGTAGGATGCATATTCTGCTGCTAAAACCTGTCCGCAACAACAATGCACAAAATACACGAGTTATGACTAAACCCATCATTATCATTATTCAAAATGTTTAAAACATCTTATCTTTGTGTCGAAAGTCCTAAGCACCTACAATAGCAAGATTTCTGGTATACATATAGAATTCATTACATCAACGGTACTACACAAGCATGCACATAAATGCATCAAAGATGCATATACATACACGTGCACGCACACACACACATACACACGCACACCTAAAGACACCTATATGAAGTGTGATAATCTAAAACCTTTTTAAGTCAGGAAAGCTTTGCTCAGCAAAGATCCTCCTTCTCAAAGAAGAAAAGTTCATTGTTACTCCCTAATACAATCTGCCCCTTGTTTCCCGTTAGGTCCATCTTTTTCTGCAACCTCTTTACAGATGTCATTCTTTCCTGTATCTTCTTTACAGAGTTTACACAGACTTTTTACAGCAATCACATTTTTCTACTGTCTTTTTCCCATCCATCAACCTTCTCTGAAATGAGATTTTTTTTCATCTTAAACCTCTTTATATAAATTACTTTTTTTTCTGTATTCTCTTTACAAATATTACAAAGTTGATGAAGAACTAATATCTTCTTCCATGGCTTGTTCACATAAATTGCCCTTTTCTGCAGGTTCTTTACAGAGGTTATGCACCCCGTATTGAATATCTTTTTTTTTTCTGCCCTTTCTTTCTTTACAGATACAGCTTTTACAAGACCTTGACACAGATTTTTTTTTTCCACAGCCTCCCAAAGATTTTCTTTCTGTACAGTCTCTTCACAGTGACTGCCTTCTCCTACTGCCTCCTGGTGGAGACTGGTTATCCTTTCCAAAAGCCACTACCGCCATGGCTTAAGGCTGTGTCAGGCCAATTGACATAGGCTGAAACACCAAGGCGACATCAAAATGTTGTTACGCTCTGCATAGTTATGCAGGGATTGTCTTCAGTTGTGACAAACTCCTAGCATAACATTATCGGGTCTCCAAAATCCCCTAAAGGCTGAGTGTGACTGCCCATGTGAAGGGTTAATCAAAAACGGTCACACACGTGATGTTCTTTGTACCATAGTGTTCAAGTACTTCGGCTGTTTGGATGATCCCTCGAGTCTTTTAGCCAAGGTACGACGACAACAACAACAACAACAACAAACAGCCACTTTACACACATAACCCTTTCATGCAGCCGCTTTAGACCTTAAGCCCGTCTGTAAAAGGATTTCACTTTTCTACATGCTTTTCATGGACATGACCTGTTTTTAAGCTTATTTACAGAGTTTATGCAGCTCCTTTACAGACATTACTTTTTCCTGCAGCCTCTGTACGGATATACCATCCTTTTCTATAACTCTCTTACAGAGTTCACGCAACTGCTTTATACATTTTACCTTTTCCTTCTGTGGCCGCTTCATAGACTTCACCCTTTTCTGCAGTCTTTTAGCATATTTGTTGCCTTTTTCTAAAAAAAAAAAGTGTGTTTGCAGGCGTTGCCTTTTAATGCAGCCTCTATACAGAGATTCCCAGTTTCTGCTTGCTCTTTTTTAAGACTTTTTCTGCAGGCTTTTTAACAGAATTTCTGCAAGCTCCTTACAGAGATGCACCTTTTTTTTTTTTTTTTTTTTTTTGCTGCTTCTTTGAGACATTCTCTCTTTCTGCAACATTTTTACAGAGTTTACGTTGCCTCTTAACATCGATAAGCTTTTATTTCTGGTTTTCTTTTAAAATATTACTTCTTTCTGCAGCTTTTTTTTTTTTTTTTAATGACACTGCTTTTTTTTTTTTTTCTGCAACCTCTTCACAGAGTTTGTGCAACCTATGAAGGGAGATAACCCTTTTCTGCAACCTCTTCTCATAGTTAGCAACCAGTGGAGGGAGATTACCTTTTTCAGTAACCTCTTCACAGAGTTACTGCAGCCTCTCAAGGGAGGTTACCCATCTTTTCCGACCTCTTCAACAATGATTTGATTTATTCTCGTTTACTCTTTTCTACCCATTTCTACTACAACCCTTTTCAGAGACTTTGTACATCCTCTCAAGGGAGATTACCTTTTTCTGCAGCCTCTTCACCGAGATCTCCTCTTTGGCTTGAAGGACAGCCATGATGGTATGTCCCCAGTCAAATTTGCCCTTCTTTTCTGATGTCAGTGTGGTGTCCTGGGGATCATCGTCATTGCCGTTCTCCGCGACCTCTGTTACATCCACTGCAACACCGTTCTCTCCTGAAAAAGAGCAGTATGATAAACTGGTCAGGCTTTACTGCGCTGTGAATTTCTTCTGCTTCTCAGTGTTGTTCTTGCCATAGAATGAGTTTCTTCATTCTTTTATAAATTCATTAATGAGCTTTTTCTTCAGTTGAATGTTTTGGTCGGCCAGATGAATCTGACCTCATGGCCTATGGATCACTTTGTGTGAATAAACAGGTTGCATTATGACAGCAAATTGGCTGTTTTCTTACAGCAAATGGGTAACCTCAGAGTAAATGATTAAAAAAAAAAGTTAAAAAATTGCCACACATTGTGCCATCAATGTTGTTGTCATAACAAACTAATGCGAGAGCTGATATACTAGCAAGATTTCCCAGGTTTGTCTGGTCAAAAAAAAGAAGGCATCATACACAATACAAACTGAATCAGGTAAAAAAAAAAAAAAAAAAACCATTTCTTTCAATGAGAACGATGGTGAATGGGGAGAAAGGAAAGCTGATATGTCAGAAATTGTTATCATACGCACGTGATGAGACAGGAAATTAGCTGGCTGGATTTCATAACCACAAAGATGGGTGCATATAAATACCATTAACTCTAAATATTATGTGACCACAGCTTGAGTGTGCGTGGTGCAAAAGGAAAATGGATTCTGTACATGTGTGTTGTTTCTTCATACACATTTTGACAAAGTGCATAGAACATTATGTCTTAATGGATATCAGCAGTTTCTTTTCTGAGACGTCTTCCCCCCAAACACTTCACTCAAAACACAGCTTTCCCACAGTGAAACTACACATTACAAGTTTGAAGAAAACTGGCAATAATGTTTCACTCAGAAGAATACACACCTTTCCTCTTCTTCTTCTTTGGCTGGCTTACTACTTCACATGAACTTTTTTCTTCCTCTTCTTCCTCCTCCTCTCTCTTCCTTCTCTTTCCCTTCTTCTTCTTTCCGCTGTCCTCCTCAGCAACATCAGCACTCTGCTTGTCCTTCTTCTCCGCCTTGTGCGTCTTCTTCTTTCGGTTTTCCTTACGCTCTCTCTTACTCAACTTTCTTTCTGACTCGGCATCATCAGGATCTCCATTTTCTGCTGTGCTGTTCTGCTTGGTTGTCTCGATGGAAGATGTGTTTGATTCTCCTTCACTGGCTGTGGTGGTGGTGCTGCTGCCATTCTGCAAGTTTGAAAACACAAAGGAGAGATTAAAGCCTCATCAAATATACATAACACTACACTGCCTTGTATGACAGCACACAAATACATGCTCATGCTTTCTGACACACACCAGCATTGAGTTGGTTGCAGATTAATCCCCATCAATACAAAAATTTGCTGCAGGACTATTCATCTGTGACTGGCCGTACTCAGACTGCGTCACATCATCTGAGTTCAAGGAGGAAGACCAGGATTCTTCCTCACATATCTCATCCACTTCACAGACAGTGTTTAAAAGTCATACTCCAATAGCCAACCCACAACAAAAGGTTACATTCTGCTTAGATCTGGCTGACATCTGAACATGCCAGAAAACGTAGTGCCTTGCCAGACCATTCAATCTCAAATCACCATCCTCAATCACAGCAGTCCCCCAATTCATTAGCCATTTATATTAGGAATCCACGACAGAAAACTTGGTTTTTCACATGATTGCCCAAGTGCATGCACATTCACACACACACACACACACACACACACACACACACACACACACACATACAGCATATACACAGTACTAAGACATTAAATACAAAAGCTTACACACACACACACACACACACACACACACACACACACACATGCACACACACGTCTCTCTCACACACACACACACACACACACACACACACACACACACACACACACACACACACACAAGACAGGAAATACACACACACGTGAGAGCGCACACACATACACACTCTATGATGAGATAGTTATTTAACATGATGTTAGGCATTAATACGATGTTGGCAGTCTTTGTGTGATTATAAGTACACACTGACACCTGAACTCACACACAAACGCGCACTCACACATGCACATATGTAAACACACACATTCTCTCTCTCTCTCCCCCCCCCCCCCCCCCCCCCCCCCCCCCCCCCCCTCTCTCTCTCATCTAACGTCACATATCTTTGTGAAAAGACATAAAATGAAAGTACCACTGCTGCTGCTGCTGCTGCTGCTACTGTTGGCTGCTGCGACTGCGACTGCTGCTACTGCTACTACTACTACTACTACTACTACTGCTACTGCTGCTGCTACTACTACTACTACTACTACTACTACTACCACTACTACTACTACTACTACACACACACAGAGAAAGGGAGAAAAAGATCTGCCAGTTGCTCCTACCTGTTGTTGAGTTTCAGCCATCAACAGGTCCCACACCTGGTCGGTCAAGCCTTTGTTCATCACACGCAGACTGCATTTCAGGAAATTCTGTGGCAATCACATTATCAAAATCATTCATTATCTGTGTCACTTCTTTCCCTTGAAAGACTCCAGTAAATCATCTAGTTATATGTAGTCCATCTGTTTCCTTAGCCTGAGCTGAGTACAGTCTACAAAGCAGTTCTGTCAATGTCAACAACAGTGTGACATGGTTTCTTTATTACCAGGCTGTGGCATTCTTATTTTGTGTCAAAACTGTTCTAGACATATCACCATCAACAAACTTCTTGTTCCTCTATATCCAAAAGGAAGAAAGATTTAAAACCATTCCTCCTTCATTGCAAATTATCAAAAAAAAAAAAAAACAAAAAAAAAAAAAGAGTCAGAATATGGATTTGTGCATATCTGGTCCAGCCCATTCATAAACTGAGTCACATCAAGAGCATGAATGTTGACTTCGCAACTAGCAGATGCCTGCCAACATTAACAACTTGCAAACATTTTCAAATGTTCATTTCCTTTTATACTGCTTTTCTGAGTTCTCATGACAACTCATGAAAACAAAGGCTTTTCACATCATAATACTCCACGGCTCCCATAAATGAGTCACCACAATGACGCCTATGACAGCAATGGACCAATTTATTTGTGACAGTATTCTTTTGATTCATCATTTTCTTATAGGTTACACATTAAGAGAAAGTTGCCAGGTTTCCATAGACAATGACAAAGGAATTACAACTCCCTAGCAACAGTCATCATAGTTTTAGAAATTTCATTTCCAGTGACCAGACTCGACCATACAGAACAAAGTGTTATGGGTCTCACTCAAACTTGGCTTTTTTCCGTGGAACATTTGGAAAGTCTTCCAGTCGTTGCAGTAAATTTTTCAGCTGTGGGTTGGCTGGCGCCTTCTGTATTGCCGACTGCACTTTTCTGGAATAATGAAGACAGAATCTGAAATGGACTCCTCACAAAGACTTTAATGCAGATGGAAAACAAAATTCCACCAATAAAGAAAAACCAAACCTGTCAATGCGAGAAAAAAAAATAACACATTATTAAAGAAATAATAAAGACACTCAAGACCAAAACAAAACAGAAAAGGCAATATACAGACAATACCACCAATGCAATAAAATTCAATTTAAAATATACAGGCCGGCAATATAATTCTCTATAAATGAAATGCATCAAACTTGCAGGCAGTACAATGCACCTACAAACAGCAGATGCGATGCACAGACCCAATCACTCTAACAGTAAAAAAATTAAGAGAAATGTGTCTTTGTCTGCTGCAGCTGTAAACTCAAAGAGGTGTCCAGAGACTGAAGTGCGATACACAATTTGTTCAATATGAAGCAACCACGGCACGATGAAATAGTTTGATGGAAGGCACAGAGGGGAGGGTAGAGGGATTCTGGGAGTGTAAATTGTAAACTGAAGGCAGGAGGAGGATGGGAGGCTAGGGGCAAGTGAGCTGGAGAAATAGCTGACTTTTAATAAGTTACCATCATCACCGACCCTTTTACTTCTAACTTTAGACAAGTTAGAAAGGCATTTTTACATTTTCCACTGTTGCTCAGGTTAAGACTCAGCTAAACTGAATCTTGCAGCACTAAAACACATGTTAAACTAGCCTGACCAGTTCTTTCTTCTGATTTTTCTATTCAAAAACTTTCAGAATACAGATTCAGCAGATACAATAATTTTTTGCTTTCCATGATTTCGGTTAAATCTGCAGAAATGCTGTCCCAAGTGATCAAATTTAATGCCTGAATACACTGCACTGCAATCCAATGACAATTTCCAATAGCACTGCAAAATGACATGAAATACCAAATAGTTACACTCAGATGTACCCTTTCATTAACAGCCTCAAACAATGTTGCTGATTAGGAAAAATAAAGAAAGGAAAGAATTCTTTTTTAAGTATGAAATTAAGTATGAATTTTAAAGCAACAGATGCATTATAAAGAAAGAAAGAAAGCAAGAAAAAAAGAGAAAAATATATGCAAATGAAAACACTGTACAATCCAGAAACATAGCTAGAAAAAAAAATCTAGATGATCATAGCTATTTCTGCTGTCGTCTGTTCAAAAGTTCTTTCTATTTAATGTTGGTTTTAGTGTATGAAGCTTATGACAACCCACCTCTATCCACTGTCCCTGTTTGACCTCTCCCTTGTTAGCTTTGGCGACAAAGTTTTTCCCTGAATATTTCTCCTCTTCACTGACACATTTTGTATGTGTCTGGTAGCTATCACCCCTGCAACATACCAATCAAATGCAAAGTCTTAATCACTCTTGTTCAAATCACACAGAAAAAAATATAATCATCCCTGTTACTTTAAATTGTTACCTCCTGCAAAGATATTTCACCCCTGTCTATTGGTTTTCTTGTCTTTTAGCAGGATTACACACACAAAAAAAAGAAAAAAATTCATTTCAACCAAACTTGTATTTAAAAAAAAAACATAATGTGGTTCATACATGAACTGTATAAATCTGGAGGCTGATCAGTGCGTGGATTCTCATTTTGAGGCAGATTAATTATCATTCAGCATGATCACACACACACACACACACACACACACACACACACACACACACACACACACACCGAGTTCAATAGAAGTAACTCCTTCAGTCCAAATCCACTAACCTGGTATGAAAAAGGTGGATCCAAGTTTTGTTCACATCACTGATAAGAATTTTTGTTATTATTAGTATTATGAACTGTCCACTGAACATGAACACTTCGAAGATACTGAACAAACTCCATCCATGAAGTAATGTATTCTCACAGAACACAGTGACTGATTCACTGACAGAAATTCTTACAACTGCACAGCACACTCAGCACTTGCAAAAAAAAAAAAACATATAAAATCAACTAAAGTGTTAGTCTGGTCATAACAATGATTAAAGTCAAGTTCCGCAAATGCAAGAATCCTAATTTTCCCACCAAACAAAAGTTCAATCAGTATACAATACCGGGGGCCAATCATTCTGTCAATATTCTATCATCTGAACTGCTATAATACCAGTATATGCCAGTAAATGTGAACCGTAAAATCAATACTTTCCAGTGATATAAAATGAACATTTTAATATGTTCTAGTAATAAAAAGTACAAAGAGAGTAACTCTTCTGTAAGAAGAAAAGAAAAAGATAAAACCCAAAGGTGTCAGTAGGACTTAGAAAAGTACTGTCCTGAACTGTCAAAACAACCCCCTGGGAGCAGTCCTGCTCCAGCCATGGAAATTTGTGACTTTGAGCTCTTACTTTCCCAAGCAGAAAATAATTTTCACTCATGAACAGACTCAAAGTGAGGGATGAATCCAAGGTCTGTTTGACCTTAATGGAAGACTGTGCTCTCTGGGTGCCCTTCTGCTTCCTTCTGTTTCATTGGTTGAAACATCATCTGAATACCATTCAGTATTTGTGAACACTGTTATGTCACAGCAGCATTTTTGAAAATTTTCTCCAATGGTCTATCACATTATACCAAGTCATGATTTTCAAAAAACTTTAACCTGTGTAGCTCAACATCAATCTTCAGTTGTCTATTACATTATACCAAGTCATGATTTTCAAAACTTTAATCTGTGTAGCTCAACATAATCATATTTTTCAACCTCTTCCCTGCTTGCCCCATGTCTATTACAGGGTCATTTTCACGATCTTGTATACCCGTAACTGTGTCTACTACGGAGTACTTATCACTTGATTATATTTATTTTTCTCATACTAATGACCAGAAAAATCAAATTATTATGATACCAGATCATAGCACAGGGTATACTATAAGAAAAAAAAAAAAAACATGCAAAAAATCTAAGAGACATATCTCAATAAATGAATGAGTAGTGAACAGATCAGTGAACCTACTGCAATTTGGCCCTGGCACTCAGCCATACAGAAAAGCTCTTATACCATGGCGGGGAAAAGGTTAAAAACTCATTTGTCACCATGGCATGTTTTTATGGTATCTAAGACTGTAAACTGGTCTTTTCGTTCAAATGCTAAGTGCACCAGGCATTACCTTTGTGGTTTCATTTTGATTTCCCAGTCACAGATTTCAGGTTTTAAAAGATAATGCAATAAATACACAGCAAAACCACAAAAGAACAATCAGACACTGCGGAATGGACAGCAAGTGTCCACTGTGGACAGTGTGTAATGTATAATTTTCACTACCAAACTGCCAGCTAACAACAAAAAAATCTGAAAAAAGTCATAAACTGCCAGGGTGGGAAATGTTTCATCAGTTTCCAAAGAAAGAATGGTCCGCTAAACTAAAGCAGTTGACGACAGCAGAGAAAGTCTATCCTTTTTATAATCTGAGTCTGAGAGAGTCGCAGAAAAGAGGAAGTTACAAACATAGCACTTCAAGAAAGTAGGAGAGTCGTTAGTGCTGAAAGTGAAAAGAGCCCCGGCTTCCCTCGGGGTCAAATCTTACCAAAATTCCTTCCCGCAATCTATGCAAGAAAGAAATTCACATCGACGACATTTTGTCATATAATGTTTTTCGACTTGATTCTTCTTCAGGGATTCATTGCATGCGTTGCACGTGAAAAAAATACCATTTTGTTTAGTTCTAAAGCAAAACTGTTGTCAGTATTGAGTACACGTGTTGAGAAACCGGAAGTAGGAAACGGGGGAAACCACATGCGCACAGCTAGAGTTTATCTCCCCTTGGTCAAATATGGCACCATAGTAGCGTCAAAGAGACAGAAGCCTCTTTGGTAGCGTCTCAAGGCATCGAGGAGTACAGTTGTGATCCGAATAAAAGGGAAAAAAAAAAAAAAAAAAAAACATTCAGAGGAAAACAGCTGTCAGCTGTGACTTTCAGGGATAACACCATACCACTATTTAGTTTGTTCGTTTGTTAAAGATTTTCTCAGTATTCCTCGGGCAGAGAAAAAACAGCTACCATTGGCTTGAGAAGCTAGCATGCTTCCATAGTAAACCTAGAAGGTCTTTGCCATACTTCATCGGTTTCAGAGAATGATTGCAAGCGGAAGTCAAAAGACGACAACAATTGTTGAAGCTCTTTGCCGCCAGATGAACTAAATAAACACAAAAAAATAACGAGCTGCGACCTATTGGTCTTCTTCAGCCGAAACAAAACAAAAACAAAACACGGAACTCATTGATTCCCGGTGCTGTTAACGAAAAATTCATCATATTACTTATATTCAAGAATTGTCTTTTTTATTCTATCATCCCCATTTCCTCCATCCCTCTGCCCAGCCTGTGCCCCTTAAGTGATCATTTTCTTTGTAATCTAGAACTCGTTCACCCACACCAGCTTGTTGTTCGCTACTACGTGTTTAAGTTCCGTTGTTTGTTTGTCTGTCTGTTTTTGTTCAGTTGTCTGTCTGTCTATCTATCTGGTTTTTTTTTCTTGTTGTGTTGTTGTTGGTGGTGGTGGTGGTGGAGGTGGTTGTGTGGTGTGTGTGTGTGTGTGTGTGTGTGTGTGTGTGTGTGTGTGTGTGTGTGTGTTAATTGTCCTGCCTGAAGAAGACCAATGGGTTGAGGCTCGTTGTCTCGATGTTTGTTTTGGTCTGAGAAAATGCCTTTATCCACAAGTCTGTTTGCTGATCACACTGCAACCTACAGAACAGTGTCAACTCAGCAAAGACCAGAATAAGCCGCAACAAGGGGCTTTCTGAACGGGGAGTAGAGCTGGGTATGGTCTTCCATCCCGGAAAATGCCCTGCTCTCCGTGCATCGCAGGAGATCCTGTGGACTATGACTACCAGCTGCATAGCCACACCCTTGATGTTGTGTCATTGGTGCACGGCATCCCCATTACAGCTTGGGGTGCTCACATTGATGCTGTAAAATGGAAGCCAGCTGACTGCTGGGATTCCTGGTTCGGAATGTGAAAGTTGGGTCCTTAGCACAGAGAGAGAGAGAGAGAGAGAGAGAGAGAGAGAGAGAGAGAGAGAGAGAGAGAGAGAGAGAGAGAGACAGACACAGACAGACAGACAGACAGACAGACAGACAGACAGACAGACAGAGAGTATCTGGTTCTACTATAATATGCTATTTCCATACGGTACCTTCACACATGGACGAATGTGAACAAACTCGAAGCCATACAGAGGAAGAGCAGTTCATTTCATTCGTAACCACTACAAGAAGACTTCTAGTGTCAACAGTAAGCTGACCAGACGTGGATGGCCTGCCTATCAGCGGTGCAGGTAGACAAGAAGACTGTCCTGTTCAAGATCAGAACAACATCATCCAAGCACGGTAAACCTGTTCCAGCCACAGTCAGCTCCAAAGCACCAAAGGAGAGGTTACAACTAAACGATACCTCTGTCTGCAGTATTGTGCACAGTATCGGCAGAGATCTTTCTTTCCAAAGACCATCAGAGTATGGAACGACCTGCCGGCGCAGACACTTGGTGCCACCACTTTTGATGCTCACGGGTTAAGAGTGAAGAAATAACCTGATTATTTTTTTTTAATTCAAAGACATTGTCTAGATTATGGTTTTCCAACGGTATTCGGTAGCACCTCTCTCTCTCTCTCTCTCTCTCTCTCTCTCTCTCTCTCTCTCTCTCTCTCTCTCTCTCTCTCTCTCTCTCGTGTGTGTGCGTGTGTGTGTGTGTGTGTGTGTGTGTGTGTGTGTGTGTGTGTGTGTGTGGTGTGTGTGTGTGTGTGTGTGTGTGTGTGTGTGTGTGTGTGTGTGTGTGTGTGCGTGCGTGCGTGCGTGCGTGCGCGCGTGCGCGCGTACTGTTCTGAGTCCCAACGTGTACAGCATCATCAAAGCTCAAAACATTCTGAAACGCACTCTGACCATGAGGCCGGGATCCAAACCTTCGCAGATGGGTAAGCAACAAACCCTGTGTTGGATGGAGGGGCGGAAATGTAATTCAGGTGGCCAATCAGCAGTTGACAGCGTCACCTACATGGAAATACTGCACAGACTAGGCACTAGAAGTTCAGGCCCTCACGCTGCTGTCTCCATGATATCGGATTCAGACGACAGTCACAACAAGGTTACCTCCTCACAGATGCCTAGTGAGTCCTCACGATTAAGAGAGTCGCATCTAGCAGGCAAGCTGCCCTCCAGTGGGTGCCTGCCCTCTGTGGTCTTTCGGGAAATGAAATCGCAGATCATCTCACATAATTACAAACAAAAGAACAACAGTGTTAGCTTTAAAAGGAGAACAGGTGTCGGCTAACGACAGCTTTATGATCAGAGTTAGGAATTTTAACATGTTCGCATGATCTAGTTGCAAAGTGAAACGACTGCAGGCGGAAATCTAAACAAATCTTAAATAAATGTCAGCGAACCACCCAGAGGAACGTGGACAAACGAGTCACAAGACAAACCACAACGCGTTCGACCTCTTAGGTCTTCTTCAGGTGCAACAAACATGAAACAAATAACGAAAATGCACTTAGCTTTGATCGCTTCTGTGTTCAACGCCTTCTTTCTTGCGCTGAACACAGAAGCGATCAAAGCTAAGTGCATTTTCGTTATTTGTTTCATGTTTGTTGCACCTGAAGAAGACCTAAGAGGTCGAAAAACGCGTTGTGGTTTGTCTTGTGACTCGTTTGTCCACGTTTCTCTGGGCGGTTCGCTGACATTTATTTAAGATATGTTCGCATGAGGTTATTAAAGATGAGATATGTCTCTGAAAATCTGCAACAAGCTCTTCCGAGAGTTTTTTCCCACTATCTGGTAAACAGCTTGGAAAATCATCAGTATTTCTCTCCAAGCATGCTCCAAGCATGGTGATGACTTGGACGCCGACGAAAAAAGAAAATCGACATTAGATTACAAGCATATGCAGCAACATAATGGTATTTTGGGCTGGCATCTTATTTGTTCTGCTTACCTTCTGCCTTTTCTGTTGCACCAGTCTTTGTTATATCTAGCTGTAGCTGATACCATCCGCCTCATCAAAAAAGGGAAGCACAAATCATCAGAGAGAGAGAGAGAGAGAGAGAGAGAGAGAGTTCTTTATTCACTAGGATAATAAATAAGCACTAATACGCTTTTTTTTCAGCCAGTCCTCGCCCTGAGCAGGAGGAACATTAAATCGGTCGCACAATTATAGAATATCATGAGAGAGAGAGAGAGAGAGAGAGAGAGAGAGAGAGAGAGAGAGAGAGAGAGAGAGAGAGAGAGAGAGGGGGGGGGGGGCAGAGAGTGGGGGGGGGGGGGGGCACACAGAAGGTAGGTGGGTGAGCCAGTTGGTGCTTTGAGCGAGTGGGTTATAATCATAGATCTGGATTTTGGCTGGGTGTATGATTATTGAGTTTGAATTACTGGAAAGATTTTTTTCTATTGTTTGTAGATCACTACCTTTGTTTTGAGTGACGAGTCATCAAAAATCTGTCGCGTCTGACAAATCTCGGGGGGGGGGGGGGGGGGGGGGGGGGGGGGGGGGGGGGGGGGGAGAGAGACAGACAGATAGATAGAGCAAAGAGAAAGAGAGGGAGACAAGCAAAGAGAGAGGGTGACAGACTTAGCAGGCAGACAGAAAATAAACGGACTAAGAAAAAGACGACATAGTATATTGAAGGATATTGTTGAGGCTAGAAACTTAAATATTCGAATACAACCACAAATGTAAATTTTGAGAGAGAGAGAGAGAGAGAGAGAGAGGTATGTGTGTGTGTGTGTGTGTGTGAAGGCGGTGCATTGCTTGCATTCTGATTATCACGTGACCACCGAAGAATGCAACTCATTTTGCGCTGTTCTCTTTTCCTCCCTTGTAAATGATTGCCACAGACTAAGTGTTGTTTTACACAAGTCCAGTATGACCACTTGCAATTCACATTAACTTACAACAAATATATAAAAGATTTTGCGTTCATAATTGTAAAACAGAAAACTCATATCCAAGACATTGTTTTGTTTTCTGAAAATTCAATGCAAAGTGGGCGTAAAGTTATCAATCACAATACCGGAAGTATTACTAATTTTTCAGGTGAGGCAGACGAGAGACACCGACAGCGGACGTAATCTCCTTATACTGCCAAGTGCATTGTTTTGAATGGTATGTAGGTAGATCTAATCACTCTGTACTTGAAATCAGAATAATTTGTATTTTATTTTTTTTACGTAATTATAGCACTTTCAGTTCAAATTAGTTACACAGAGAGACCTCATCTGCATTCTGATCATTTGTATCATCTTTGGCAGGGGTGAATAGCGATTCTTTTCGATTCTCAGAAAGACTGATTTTAAAACTCGATTTTTTTCAGAGTTGTACCAGTGTATATGATAGTCATTAGTTATAGTCATGTTTGAAATTGAGTAATGAATTTCGTTCACAGCAGTGACATCAACAACCCCACTCACAGTTGTATTTGAGAATAGCCTTCAAATATCAGGAGCTGTGGACGGGCGAGTACTAGGGTTCTGATCAGTTTTACAAATAGAAAAAATCACCAAGTTTACGAGAAGAAAGTGATGCCTCAGATTCAGACTCACTAATGAACGGAATAATCCAAACATCTTGATTATAGACAGCTTGTGCTCAGTATCAGTAAAACAGTTTCAGATCATTTGATTATAATTTATTTTCCAGTGTTTTGGTGTATGTGTGCATGCATTTTTGTGTTTCTTCTTCTCTGTGTGTGTGTGTGTGTGTGTGTGTGTGTGTATGTATGTACATGTGCCTGCATGCAATGGTATGTATGTGTGCACGTATGTAGATGTGATAAAGTACAAAACCTGTATGAAAGCTTATGATAAAGATGTTTTTGTGTATACATGCATTATTATTCAGATGAAGATGGTTTCTTGTTTGCAGGGAAAATGTCGACTGGGGCAGTGTTGAAGATAAAATGGGATCCTAAGAATCTAGAAATCCGTACAAAATCAGTGGAAAAGACGCTGGAACCGCTTGTTACTCAGGTAAATTTGAAAGTAATTCAAAGTTCTGAATGTACACCCTTGATATGGCTTGTAGTATGGCTTGGCTATGTAAACAACATGAATTGAATCATATATTTGTTTTATTCTTCTTAAATCAATAACTCATACTTTGCACAATGTTAATTTGTTCTACTAGTATCGATTTTAGTTCCGTAGAAATATAAGAAAAACTTGGCAGTAGTTGAGGTATCGCAGTAGCCCAGGTCACTGATCTGACAGTAAATGATGGAATCATTCATGGTTATGCTGGATAAATAAGGTTTGCTTTTTGGCCCATCCTTATGAGTTGACATCAAATGACTTCATTTCAGATGTTTTTCTGTGATGTTAGTTCTTGTATGAGATGTTAACTATTTGATGAATGTGGTACGCCTTACTGTATTAATGACAAAATGTAAGTTATGTAGTTAGTATGCGGGCATGCTTAATGCATAGGTGTAAGAAATGATGTGCTTGATTACCAGCAAGTGCGACACATAAAAAAAAGTGGATTATTTCTAGTGTGATCATCACTTGACATGTGATGCATGCTGAAAATGAAACTTTGCTAATGCAGCATTTTCAATTTTCAGGTAACAACACTTGTGAACCAGAATGGCCCCTCAAATAAAAAGAAGGGGCGTTCCAAGAAGGCCCATGTGTTAAGTGCTGCGGTGCAGAAAGCTACCGAGAACTTTATCATCCAAGGAGAGCAGATTGCTCAGGAAAATCCAGAAGTTAAGATAGATATGATGGCTGCTATTGACGAAGTGAAAACAACTGGTAAGTTCTAATAGATTGTATATTTGTCTGTCAGTGTTACTGTGCATGTATGTAAATGTGAAATATTGGTTGTGTGTTAGTGTGTTTGTGAGAGAGAGAGAGAGAGAGAGAGAGAGAGACAGATCAAGAGAACATTGATACGATAAGAAAGAATTTTGTTTGTTTGTTGGTAAAGGATTGTCCTGTGAGCTGTGTGTTTACATGAGATAAAAGGGTTTCTGGAAGTGTTTTGTTTTATCCAGCAACAAAATGGACAAGTTTGAAAATGTTCTGTCAAGGCAGATGTGTAACTTTCATGTGTCAAAATTTTGTTGTAGTTCTGTGTGTGCTACTATAACCTAGCACTGCAGTATTTGCCAATTGCAGCACATTACTAGATTAACGACATGAACTCAGGCTGCCTAGTAAAGTGTGTAAAGAGCTTTTAATGCTCGAAATGCTTGTGATTTTAGTGGAAGGATCATTCAGTTATCGTACTAGGAATTTTGCAGAATGAACCCAACACCAACTACCCTGCACTGTCACTCTGCAGCCAGAGTCAGAACCAGTCCTAGAGAAAAGAAAAAAAAAAAACCAGTGACAATATTATAAGTACTGTTTCAGTTAGGTGCTAGGATAATAAACATATTTGATTGGGGGCCTTTGATAGAAAAAGATGCTAAAAGAGGGCTCCAAGACATGTGCGGAATTTATCTAGATCTATCTGTTCAAGTTGACAGAAGACTCCAACCTAAGTTGCACATTTTCCACACTGCCACAGTCTGGTTTTACTCATTTGTTAAAGAGGAAAGTATTTTGTTGTCATGTTCTTAGCAGAATCAGATCTAAGACTGCAAAAGATTCACTGATGGCCAACTGCAGCACTGTCTTTTACAGAATGAAGAGTGGGCATCATTGACCAGTGTCAGAACAAAAAATGTATGACGTATGCATAATGTGATGTAGTGTTTTAATTTAAAAGCTGCCACACTAAGCAGTCTATGTGAAATTTGATTTTACCATAATGCACTCTCTCTACTTTTATTAATTAATAAATCAATAGCTGAATTGATTAATGATTAATGTGTAATTTTTTTTCATTCTGACTCAACCTCTGTTCTTATTTAGTTACCTGTCCCATCAGAATAAACCGGTTCTTTGGAGTAGTGGCTTATAATAGAAAAGTTTTTTGCGTTCTGCTTTTGCAAAAGGTATTTTACTGGCAATTAACAGTGTACATGGTCGCTGTCATTACATGTTTCTGCTTTCCTTTTGCCTTTTAAGTTGTAGATTTACCTGTGACATATAACCAGAACTTTACTGATTCATTGGAAGGTAGCATGAGCCCTATTTATATCAGTTACATTGTAGAGGATCTTCCACACAATGAGGTGTCTATATAGATATGGAGCTCTGTCATCAACTCAAAAGTTCTTGACTTCAGCACATTATTGCAGCATTAGGCACTTGACTATACTATCCCCCCCCCCCCCCCTCTCTGTCTCTTCGCTCTCTGAATACAAAATGTTATCCATCATTGAAGTGCATAGCATCGATTATTTTCCATCAAGCTAGTCTTTTAGCTGCTAAATCTTGAGAATTTCTCGTTTTCGGGATCTGTGCTATGTATCTGTTCGTATGTTTTCAGGGGATACCATGAATGATGCTTCCATAGAGTTTGCAGCTGATCCATGTTCATCAGTGAAGCGTGGCGCCATGGTCAGGGCGGCAAGAGCATTGCTGTCAGCTGTGACACGTCTCTTGATCCTAGCAGATATGGTGGACGTCTTCCTGCTGCTGCTCAACAAGGGACATTCTGTGAGTGCTCCTCTACTATTTTTCTCACTTCGTCTGTCGTCATGGATTTTCTCATCTCATTTGATTTTGCTTGTTTAACTTCTTTATGTTTTTCTCTCTGTGTATCATTTGTGTGTACGTATGTGTGCGTGTGCATGCATGTGTGTGTGTGTGCTGTAAGTTTTTTTTGTTGTTGTAGGAATCGGTTTTGTATTCTTGACCACTTATATGTCTCCTTGAGTTTGATAAGAAAAAAAAAAGCCTATTATCTGATATGAGACTGAGAGAATGCAGAAACATATAATGTGGTCATGGGTTGTGTGGTATAAACTGAAGGTCAGGATAATGTATTTTTGTGTCATGTCAGGGAGAATGTGGCCCCTTGGAGCGGCTGGGAGCTCTCTCAGTAGAAATGTGTCCCCGCCTTCTGAAAATTCTGGAATGTGTCTTTTCTCATCACTTTCTTTGACTGCCTTTTTTGCTTTTGTCTTTCTTTATTGTGTTTTTACTGTTTTGCTGCAATTGTGGCCCATTTCTTTCGACCTATTTTCCTGAAGCTTTTTGCTTTTTTTTTTTTTTTTTTTTTTTTTTTTTTTTTTTTTTACAAATTAGGAAATGGTCTTTTTTATGTATGTCTGTGACACTGTTTTGTTCTGTAGTTTTTTACAAGTTCTCAAACTATTTCAGCTTTTCAACTACCAGCCTTTTTCTTAAACCACCAAGTTAATATTTTGTAGCGCAAAACAAAATTATGAAACCGAAAAATGTTTGCTTGTATGTTTGTTTGTTTAGAGTATCGTACAAGTGTAAATCCTACCAAATTTGATATGGAACGAAAAATGCAGTAGTGGATTTAGTTGACTGTGCTTGTGTCTGTGTGTTTCTGATATTCATAATAATTGATCATTGTTTTTGCTTACCTTCAGTGAGAAAATCTAGAATGATTCATAAGTTTCCCCAAGATCATGGTCATCTCATGCATGTCATCTGAAGTTTTGAAGAATTAAACATACCTGTACAGTCTACATGACTTTTTGAGCTTAGTGTTATTGATCAGCAAAACCTGGACTGGTAAACTGCGCACTAGTGATCTACTCATTTTTGAGTGCCCCAGCTTTTAAGGAAGAAGAAGAAGAAGCAAGTTGTCTTCAGTTGTGCTAAATGAACAGTACCCAGTTACTGTCACTCATTGTCACACTCAACATCAGCTGGAAAAAAGAACACACTTTGGGGGCACAAATGGAACCACTTTTTGCAAATCATAGACTCTCATTTTTACGTTAGAAGATAATGCCATATGCAGTTTCTTGACACCAAGTCTTACCTGATAATTTGGAGGGATAAAAGCAGATTGGTTATTCAAGTAAAAAAGATGAACAGATGGAATAGGTCGGAATGGTAGTTGATAGTTTAAATCACTTTTAACACAGCAAACCACTTTCAAATCAAACTCTTTCCACAATCTACAGGGACAAAACTGTCAAGTTCTCAGATGTCCATAAAGGAAGCTTCCTTGGCACATGTTTAAAAGGCTTTCTCCTAGAAGCAGTCTGTAAGCTATCACAAAGGACAGTGACTGTTAAATCAAAGCATGCCTTAATCTTGAATTTGATCCTTTTCAACATCTCACTCTGTCCAAAGTTACATTTTTTTTCATAATTTCATTCAAGAACAATTCTTGAATGAAATTATGAAAAAAAAATGTAACTTCCATTGGAATTAATGAAGGATGGCTTCACAAATGAAATAGGACAGTGTGTGTCTGAGGTGCGACTAATTTGTGAGTGTGTCAATGCTGTAAAATGTTTGTTTTTTTTTTATGCTGTAGCTGAAGTGTGTGTGTAAAACTGATAGGTGGAGGACGACCTTCAAGGCGTAATGAACGCCACAAGTCAGCAGGGTCTGATGGACAGCTTCAGAACTCTGGGCAAGAGCATTGGAGAACTGGAAGAGATGGCTGCCAAGAGACAGGCGGTGAGTCTGTTTTGCTCTGTGTGTTAAACATGTAGTCATGTTTTTTTGTTTGTTTGTTTCGTTTTTTGTTTGGTTTTGTTTTCGTTTTTTTTTGTTGTTGTAGGCTGAATTGCATATTAGGATTTCAAGGCCTTTAGTTCTATCAGAGATTGTAGCAGCATGGTTAAGTTTGACCTGATTTATGTAATATTTGATGTTGTTGAAATGTGTAAATGTAAAAAAAAAATACCTTAAAAAAAATGATGATGTAGGAAGTTAAGTTTCCCAAGTTTACATGATCAGGATATGAAACATGCAATGTAAGTTTGTGGCTTGCTTTGTAAATGTGTATCTGGGAAGGGTGGAGGAAGCTGTTTGCGAAGTCTTCTGTGGCACTCCAGTGGTCTTCAAGACTCCAGCATAGATGATAGGTGATATGGTACTTTGTTTTCTTTTTTCTTGATAATTTGGGGGGGGGGGGGGGGGGGGGGGGGGTTATTCTTAATATATTTCTGGAGAGAGAAAGCAGAGTACGGTGGACGATAGAGTATTATTTGCGGACTATGATGAGAGTTGTGATGGTGGGCGCAGGATCTGAAGGACCCACGACGGCGTGATGAACTGGCAGCGGCTCGGGCCATGCTGAAGAAGAACACCATGATGTTGCTCACCACGTCAAAGGTGAGAGGCTTTCTCATGGCCTGGGATGGCTGTTTCATGTGGTTTATCATCTCTGTACTGGTTTCTTGTTTGGACGATTCATTTGCTGTATTTTTTTTTTTTTTTTTATAGGTTTGAGGAATAATGATGGCTAGGCAATGGTAATGAAAAACGCGAAAAATGAAACAAACTAAGAAAGAAAAAAGGATGTATAGGTTATGGCACGCATATTCTTAATTCACAATCTCTCCTTTAACCATCACCACAACAACCCCCCCCCCCCCCCCCCCCCCCCACTGTTCCACTCCCAACTCCCCCCTCTGCCACACCCTCACCTCCATACCCTTTTGTGTTTCCCCCACTCCCACTCTACATTACTGCATTACAGAAAAAAAAAAGACAACATTTAGTACTGTTTTGTATGTATATTTAGAGTTGATATTTGTGTATACATGTGTCCATTACTTGAAGCTTTTGTGTGTATGTAAGTACATGTATATTGCTCTGCATTTTTTTCCTGTCATTATTGTTTCTTGAAAGAGACCAAGACTCTGAGTATATTTGATTAATTTGAATATGCCTTGAACGTGCATTCTTCATAATTAGTTTCTGAAAGAGTTACAGCAGACACTTTTCTTTTTCTCTTGCATAGGCGTACGTTCGCCATCCAGAGCTAGCTGCTGCCAAGGCCAACAGAGACTATGCCTACAAACAGCTGTGTGAAGCTATCAATATAATCTCCGCTGCAGTGCAGGCCGCCGGTGCATCTGACGCCCACCCCTATGAAGGGCCAGGAGAACTGGCGTCTGCCCTGGATGAATTGGATGTGAGTATCCATTGGTCGTATTTTGCACACGTCGCAGTGTTCTGTCGTGGACACTTGCAAACATGCATGCACCCCCACCCCCACCCCCCACACACACATACACAGACACCAACACGCACACCAACACACACACACACTCACAGACATGCGTGCACACACACACAAACACACCCAAGACACACACACACACACACACACACACACACACACACACACACACACACACACACCCCACACACACACACACACACACACACACACACACACACACACACACACACACACACACATTCACCAGCACACACACACTCACAGATGCGTGCACGCACACACACACACACACACACACACACACACACACACACACACACACACACACACACACACACACACACACATATACACACATGCCAACACACAAACACACACACACACACACACACACACACACACACACACACACACACACACACACACACACACACACACATTAATACATCTTACTTATTGCACAAATCAGAGGAGAACATTGATTTAAAAAGATTTTTACTCTTTCATTTGCTTCCTATGGAACATTTAGTCATTGAATGCAGGAATGTTATAATCATTTCTGATAGTGAAGTTGGCTACTTGTTAGAAACAGCAGAATAAGAAGACTTCTGTTGGCGATAAGAAGGAAGTATTGGCATGATATACTAGCACACCTATACACAAGCATGGAAACTTTAGAATAAAACTGTAGAGATTTAAAGACTTTGATTCAGTCGTGGAAAGTTGGAAGGGTGCAGTCAGACATTTTACCCTACAATCAGTATGATTTTAAGACACTGATCGTGGACACAAAAGGTTTTAATTGTGCAGCAAAAAATCATCATGGACCCGCTGGCATACAACGAGATCCGGACTCGTCCCTCACTGGAAGAGCGCCTGGAGAGCATCATCAGTGGGGCCGCTTTGATGGCTGACTCGTCCTGCACGAGGGACGACCGCCGTGAACGTATTGTGCAGGAGTGCAACGCAGTGCGGCAAGCTTTGCAGGATCTGCTGTCAGAGTATGAAAAGAATGTAAGTGGATTGTTGGTGTTGGATGATCTTTGTGTTGAGGTGCTTGCGTGTAGATGTATGTGTGTGTGTGAAGTACACATTAATTTGTATATGTGTTCATGAATCTTTTGTTTTAATATCAGAAGGCAGCTTTTGGTCCATTAATTTCATTAATCATGAAATTAGCCTGTCAAGTGCTATTTGTGCAAGCTGTTTCTATGTATATATTATTTCTTGAACGGCGGCATCTATATGATCAGAACATGTAGAGTTTATGCCCTAGAAAGGATCTTTTGAAAGTATTTCGTCTGTTCTCCATTCTTCATAAGCAGATTTCTTTAGATAGTACTGGATATGCTGGAAATACAGGGCAGTTATGGACTGTACCATTGGCATAAAAAAAATAAATATAAAAAAAAAAGAGGGATAAAAGAAAGAACGAAAACCTTGTTTTCGGTTTTAGAGATAAGAGTATCCTTTTAAAAGTCCTGCTGTGACGTTCCTGGTTTTGTCTTCCTCTTGCACAGCCTGCTGTGGAGAATTAAGACTATGAATCTCTTTAGAAATGTTTTCAGGTCACTATGATAAACTTGAAAAACTAAATAGAAAAATGGTCAGGAAAGCTGAAGTGAATATTTTGTGCTTTTTCGTTCATGTAGTTTAATAGTATACCTGTTATAAAATAGTTGTACATTTGAACATTTTGATATCATGGGTGAGTTCAAAGACAATTTGAAAAATGCCACAAGATTAATTATGTACTGTTTACTTGCTTTCATCCCATTTAATATTCAGTTTGGTGTCCATCAAACTTGAGGCAACCTGTTTGTTTCCTTTATCTTGGTGGTATGTGTGGCATGTTTAAGATGAAAATGCAATGGTGGCCCTGAACAAGTGCTACTATGTATTTGCACATTTCTTCCTTTGTTGTTGATGTGTGCACATGTCAGGTAAACAGGCTTGGTACTTCTGTTCTTTGACAAGCTTTCTGATTTGTTCTTTGTGCATTTTATTTATTTGCTGAAGCGTAGAGCAAGCAGCACTGGTTTGAAGTTGCATTCTTTTGTCTCGCTCTGAAGAAGTTTACAGTACATGCATATTACTTGTTTTGTCAGTTTAAAGTATCCAACATCTGAGATGCTTTGAGTGTTGTGGAGAAATTGGTGCAGGGACACGGTGAATTGGATGTTTTGAGTGTGTCAGGGAGATAATGTAAAAGAAAATGAATGTGTTGACTGTTTGGGTAACCAGTGCAGGAAGCCGAGGTGTGTAAAAATAAAGCAACTCAGGTAATCTGCCTGCTGGTTGCATGACTGACTGCCTCTGAACTCCACTTGGGGAGTGTCTTAACGGAATGAGTGGATCGTTTTTCTTTGAAATGGATCGTCTCTTGCCCATTTTTGTCCACTTACCAGTAAAACGGTGGAGATAATGCATGTGATGATTTTGAAGACTTCTGTGATGCTTTATTTGGTGGTGATATTGTTGTTATGATGCTGTCTTTGCTTTTCCTAGTTTGTTGTCTTTGGCAGTGACGTCTGTGTTCTTGGTGCACAGGAGAAGTTGTAACTACACGTTGTAATTGTGTGTCATTCGTGGAGGCTGTGTTGTGCTTATATAATTTGTCATGATGATGAGACATGCATACCTGGTGTACATACATATTGACTGAATTGCTTGCCATTTGCATGGCTGTTATTGATGTTATTGATAGTAGAAGAAGGAAATAAGGGTGGGGAGGGAAGGATTACCGTAAAGTTCGGTCTACTGAGGGCACCTGTATATAAGCCACACCCATTAGATTTTTTTTAAATCTTAACTTTTTTCACAAATAAGCCGCCTTGGTTTATAAGCCGCACATACATACAACAAAAATAAAGTAATAATCTTAGGATTATCACATTTATTCAGTGTCATCATCATCCCGTCCACTGAATCCGCGCTGAAGTCTTCTTCTTCGGTATTGGAGTTGAAGAAAGAAAAGGACTTTTTTTTTTTTTTTTTTTTTTAAAGTCATGCAGCTGGTTCATGGAAACCCCCTATCCTGTGGCAAAATAATCTGAGTGTTGATTGTGGCCACATAACAGAAGAAGAAGAAGAGAAATAGTTGCTCTTCCTCTGCCACCTTGTCACTGACTTCAGCCTCGTTTTCACTGTAATTTTCCTCTTGAGGCAAGGTGAAGGTCGCTGCAGCTCCGTCGCTTGCACTGTCGTCAGCTGCAGCACACTGTCCAGCCTTGCAAAAACCATTGATAATGGTCTGAATGCTTCAGTGTGTGCGGCTTTGATTTGAAAATGTGAGCAGTTAACGTGATAATTAGGGTGAGTTACAGAGAAGCTAAGAATAGACAAGGGTGTGATGCTCCTGGAATTGGAAAAATCCACAAATAAGCCGCATCGTTGTTTAAGCCGCAGGATTTAAGGCTGGGAAAAAAGGTTGCGGCTTATAGACCGAACTTTACGGTACTACAACACGAAATATGGGTGGGATAGCTTCTGGTCTTGTGCAAGGCCATGATACAGATACTGTTGATACAGTTTATCTCATCTTGTTCAAGGCGTTGGTACAGATACTGTTGATACAGTTTATCTCATCTTGTTCAAGGCCTTCATACAGATATTGTTGATACAGTTTATCTCATCTTGGTCAAGGTTTTGATACAGATACTGTTGATACAGTTTATCTCATCTTGGTCAAGGTTTTGATACAGATACTGCTGATACAGTTGGCATCACAAGTGAACCAGCTAATCAGCAAGATGCTTTTTTCCTTTTTCAAGCAAGTGAAGAGGTTGTTGGGTGTTACGTAGAATACCATGTCAGACTCTTGCAAACTCTGTTTGGCCGATGTTTGTGGTTAATATGGCAGTAAGTCGCCCTCCAGACAATCGTGTTTCCAGTCTGCAGCACAGGATGGAATGAAGTGTGTATGAACTGACAATTTCTTGTTTGGAATAAAGTCTTGGTCAATAACATGGCGGTCAGTTGTTTGGTTTAGACAAAGGCGCAAATTGGCTTGTCGGTGGATCAGATGGTTTGGTTCACAGTAAAGTGCAATCGGATTGGTAGCACATTCTGAATGAATCTTTTCACATTAAACTCAGACCAGTTACAGCATTAATTGCAGGAAAAGATGTTATTAGCGGAAATATTAGTATTGCAGTTTTCATGTGATTTGTACATCTGTGAAGCTTCACCCATTCAGAGTCTGGAATGTGTGAAATGCTGTGGCAGCAAGTGAGGGAAAAAGGCTGTTATGCTTAAAATTACAGTCATTTGTAGAATGATTGGATGTGTTGTACTTTTAAGAATCTGTTGGATATGTTGATCATGAATGAGACATCGAAATACTCTGGATGTGTTGATCGTGAATGAGATATCAAAATTTCAAAGAATGACAAGATGTCATCATTTAAGGTACTCCTTCTTCATGTACTTACCAAACCAGTTGGCTTTATATTATTGTTCACAGAATGGTGTGCATTTTTAAACAAAATTTTATTTTATTTATGCAGGTACATTCACTCGTACTTCTTTCAGTTTTAGTAGCACGTGTATTTGATTTTATTTACTTTTTTCATTTTTGTTTTGTAGATATTTGGATGTTTACAACTTTAAAACAAAAGTGCATTTGATCAGCATGTGCATGATTGATTTTATGTTGTGTGAGCATGGCAAGGCTCTTTGGAAAGATGACAAAAGAAAAGCAGAGTCAAAGATCAGAGTAATGGTAAAATTTAGAGATTCAGACCTTTTTTTTGTTGTTGTTTTTGTGTGTGTTTTGATGAGAAGAAAATGAAGTATTTAGGATCAGAAGAAAGTAGGTAAAATGGCAAGCGCTACACAAGTTAATGAAGAAAACTTTTATTTTGTGTGTGTGTGTGTGTGTGTGTGTGTGTGTGTGTGTGTGTGTGTGTGTGTGTTCCATGATTTCTTCCTCTTTTTGGTGAATTGTTGAGTTTTGACTTTTTACTTTTTTTTTCTTCACATCACTGAAGCGTTGAGCTTTTGTTTACTTGGGTTTGCTTTTAAGAATGAAAATGGAGAATTAAGAAGTTCCCTGTGTCATCATTGGGTTCGTGTAACTTGACGAATTCTTTGGGGGCTAGAACAGGAAGTGGAAGAAGTGGGGAAAAAGATTAAAGGTTGGGGGGGGGGGGGGGGGGGGAGGGGGGGATTGTGAATGAAATGAATATTTTTTGATGTTTCTATACACATTGAATCCATCAGAATAGAGGAAAGTATTAAAAGCTGTGTGATTTCTGAGCTTCAAGTCTAACAATCTTTGTAAGCTTTTTTTTTTTCTTTTTTTTTTTCAGCAATATCTTATGTTTAAATCTTTTGCTTGTATTACATTGGGAGATGTTGAATTTAGGATATGCTATGGGTTTCTGAATCAGTTATACAGTGTAATACATTCAGAGATGTTGAACATTGGATGTCGTATGGATTTTATGAATCAGTTTAAACAAAGGTGTGATCATGACCTGACTATTGTTCTGATTTTGCACAAGTTATCTCTCATTGTTAGAAGGGAATGACTGCTGGAAAAACAAAATGTTCGTGTGACTTATCTTTTTTTTTTTTTCCATTTTGAAACTGTTGCATGTATGCAAGATATATATTTTTGAAGGAGGAAATGAGCGATGCATTGCTATGTTGTGTTTGTTAATCATTTTGGAGGGGATTGGAACTGGAGCAGTAAGTCTGTTGTCCCATTTTGTACAAACTGGGATTGTAAGTTGTTAGTATTTGGAAAAGTCACCATGCTTTTTGTTAAAAAAAAAATTCTTCGTTTTTGTTGGCGTGACTTCTTTTCTTTTTTTATTTCTTTCCCTTTTTTCTAGAGAGAAATCTGTGAAATTTTATTAGAATATTACCAAGGTGACATTATATTGAAATGTGTTTGACATATAGGCTTTAATCATTTTCAGATAACAAATATGATTAGCCATTTGACAGTGTGTTTCATTTTGGCCTTACTTTTTATGTAAATAGTGAAGATATGAAAAATGTTTTTTAACTGGCTAAAATACAGTGTAAACAATAGTGGAAACAAAGTCTCTTCTGTGTGTAGAGATCCTTTTTTTGTGTTTGTTATCTTTACATTTCGGTAAAATTAATGCCCAGCTTTTCTTTTTGCTGCATTATGATTCACAAATGCCCAGTTCTTATGTCAGGAATATCTGAAATAATGAAGAATCAGACAGGCAAAAACTGGGTGTGTGGATGTTCGACAAAGTTACAGAAAACAAGTTGAAGACTTGTTGGTCATGTGAGAAAGGATAATAGAGAATGTAGCCTGAAAGGAAATAGAGTATGAGAAAGATGAAACATAAGCTTGGTATAAGATACTTACCATGTCAAACTATAACAAGTGTTGACCTGTCTGTTTACTCTGGTCATATATTGAGGCTAAGAAATTTTAAAGACATACCCAGTATACTCAAACAACCGTCTCAGCCAGTCAGCATTTTTACCACTCTTTTAAATGTAAATGTTTATTCTTCAGTACAAAATTGGGAATGAATCCTCTAAACTCACACCATTTCAGACGTTTTGGTGCTGGATTTTGAATAGAACATGATTACAACAGTTTACTGATAATGAAAAAAAGAAATTATGCCTGAAAATGTGTCATATTTCAAAATGTGGCAATTGCCATTACGGTGGTAGAGAAGTATATAGAATCTTTTCTCAAAAAAATGTTTGTGGTTGCTGAAACGATAACAATTGAAAAATTTGCAAGAGCATGGTACCGAATGTAAAGACTCCATTTCAAGATAGTGAACTGGTAAGAGTCAATTACAAAAGAATGTCATTTTGAATAGAACTTGATTCAAAATGTGTATCTCCGTAGTGTGCAGGGTTACAGTGAAGAAACTTGTGATATGAACAAAATTCAAAACTCAAGAAAAAAAAATACTGTTTCATACTGCTGGTAAGTTTACATGTGACTAAAACCTCTGGTTGTTGTGGATGCAGGCTGGTCGCCGCGAGCCCAGCGAGAACTTGGAAAGCCATTGACAACATGAACAAGAAGACCCGGGATCTGAGGCGACAGGTGGGTTCCGAAGACATAGTTAAACTTTCATTTTGAGACTTGTATTCTTTCATTTTTTTTTGAGTATTCACAATGATATGATGTAGCATCATTCATGAAGACTGTCGTGATAAAGATATATATTTATCATGAAACAAAGAGAAATTTGTGTAAAAGGGGTAGGAATGAGAAGGAGAAATGCCAAGAGGCCAGTGTGTGTGTTCCATTTGTCAGATGTGACTGAAGAAAGCATAAACAACAATACTGTTTCAGGGAACTGTATGAGCAAACAGAAGAATTGAGTTTTGTGTTGCAGTAGCAAAAATGGGAAAAGGTGTTCATATGAAAGATAATGCTAATATTACAAAAGCTTGGATAGTGGTGTTTTTTTTTTCTGTCCATATTTTTCTTTCTTCTCTTTTTTCTTTGACTTCTAGAAGTATTTGCAATTTTTTCATAGAAATCACAGTTTCACAAAAGTCACTAACATACAGATAGTGCTCCGCAATCATTGTACGGTCAGTGTTGACAGAATGAGATTAGTAGTCCTTTCATGGGCATCTGGTCAGTGACTATGCTCATCTTCAGTTCAAGCCACATCATCCCATGCCTGTCAGTGTGGTCAGTACAATGGTATGGTGTTAACCTCAATGGGAAAATCCAGACCATTCATGTCTCTATGCAAAATGCAAAGAACTGGCATCAAAACTGAGGCAGAATTTGCCGATCAGTTGCATCAAATACCCTGTGAGGCAGTTGCCTTGGGAAGAAAAAGTTAGTATAATCATGTGACCTGGTAAATTAGTAATTTAGCAAGGACCCCTGAACTTGCCTTATGTATAGAAGAATACATATTTTGATTTGACACTGATTGTTTTGTGTATGTACTCTCTAATGTTACATTGTATGGCATATTCACAACCTTTAAGGAGTAGCACATTACATGTCTTCATTAATTTGAAGGAATAATAATGAATGAATAATGCTCCTAATTAATTGGGTACATGGGTGCATGTTCATGGTAATTATTCAATTTGATGTCAAGCTGTACACCCACATATAATGCATGCATGTTTACAACACACACACATATGCACACGCGCACACACACACACACACACACACACACACACACACATACTTCACTCACTACCCATCCTGCATTTGGAATGTGACAGTTGCGCAAGGCAGTGGTGGACCACGTGTCTGACACATTCCTGGAGACCAACGTGCCCCTGCTGGTGCTGATCGAGGCAGCCAAGGCTGGCGACGAAAGAGGGGTTGAGGAGTATGCCCAAGTATTCACAGAGCATGCCAACAAACTGGTGGAGGTTAGTGCTTCCTGTTGCACAGGGGCTGCGAGAGAGCTTGCTTGGTCATCATTTTCAACACAATTCAGTGATTAACAATAATGTCAACATAAAAATCCATGTTTTTTTCTGATTTGTTTTACCTGGAAGACCCACAAGAATTTTTTTTTGTCTAAACTCTATAGTTTTGAAGAATTTAAGTGAGGGAATGAAGCTTGAGGTAAACTGAGAAATAAAAGCTCAGAAGAATTTGAATTTTGTTTTCACCTGTGCTTACATCGTTATTGTGATATAATTGACTGTGTATTTACTAATGAAACAAAAGTTAACTGCTAGAAGGTTTGATCGACTGCTTTGTTTTGAAATTGTTTGGTAATGAATATTTGTTTGCCTTTTTTCTCATCCCAGCTTGTAGTAGTGGATGTTTCAGCTGTGCCCATGTTTTATAGTAAGAATAGTGGATATTTTTTGTGTACACTCTGATGTTTTCCGATAGTAATCAGGATTTCTGTTGTGCCTGTGCTATTTATTTATATATTCATTTAGCATGGTGTATAGAAATGCTGTATAGAAATGTAAATCTTCTTTTTATAGTCAAATTAAGTTGTAAAGAACTCAGTTGTATGGAATGGTGGTTTATCAGATTTGGCTGAAATGTAGCTGGTTAAATTCCTTTTGTCACTCTCTACTTCAGTATAACCAGCTTAGCTTAGTTTGTATTTGTGCGTTATGTATCCACATTTTATTATGTGCATTATGCATTGACATTAAACTAATTTGTTATCATGTTTGTCTAGGTGGCCAATTTGGCATGTTCCATGTCAAGCAACGAGGACGGGGTGAAGTTGGTGAGAATGGCTGCCGCTGAGATTGACGCACTGTGCCCACAGGTAAATGTTCACTCTGTCTTTGTCACACACGGTCACCTGTTTTTTTTTTCTACCCTTGATTTTCTTTTTTTTTCTTACTGTCCTGGACTAACTGAGGTGAACAGTGGTTCTTGAAATGTATTATGTGTGATCAACATGGTGTTTGTGTGCATCATTACTTTTGGATACATTTGTTTGTGTGATTCTGAATGTATAGTGATTTATGTGCATTGCTAGTGGGAATTGCTTGGTAGTTTTAACTTAGGGTTATGTACCTTGTCTTGCTGTTGGAGCTAAAGTTACATACCTTGTAGCTGAGAGCAACATATACTGATAATAGAACAAATCTCGCATGTGACAACAGATGCAACATTGTGCGTTACTTTTATAGACTTCACTGGCTTTTTGTGAATGGATGAATACCATGTTCGGCCCCCAGTTGTTCCTGTCTGCAGTCTGATCCAACACATAACTGCACCAGTGAAGTCCCAGTTTTTCATGTCTACAGTGCTTTGCTGCAGTTGTTCCTGTGCGCAACTGCTGACAGCTGTTTCTAACTACAGTGTGTTTGTCACTTTGCTTTGGTCGTATAGTTCACCATGCAAAATTTCTTTGCAAGCTGTGATATCTTTCCTAGCATTGTATGGCTGGAATTTTATGCCTAATAGAGTACTAAAAGATACTCTGCAGACGTTGTAGGTTTCTGATTTATTACTCAACGCTACTTCAGCTTTTTTTCTATTTCTACAGCCAAAGCTAAAAAAAGATGCTCTTGTCAGGTTTTTACAACTGTCTTGCCATTACCTGTTTCAGAACTGACAGTACTCAGTCATATCATATTTCTGACTTCATTTCGATTTCATGCCCATGGGGTCTTGCTGCGCATAGTGGGTGTAATTTTCTTTTTCAGGCAATAAAAGCGATCGTAAGGTTGTACAAAGGAAACTGCAAACGGAGATTGAAGAATCAAAGAGAGCTTACAAGAGAAAAGTTGAAAACATGTTCCAGAATGGAAATATGCGAGATGCATGGAAAGGAATAAAGGTTTTATCAGGTTCAGGTAAATGTTCAAACCAAAATATGATGTTCAGTTGTTTTTCAAACGTTTAAATGTGAGAAAGGCAATGGGCCCTGATAATATCTGTGGAAAATTGTTGAAGGTGTGTGCTTCTCAGCTCTCCTATGTTTACAGTCGTTTGTTTACCTGGTCACTTAGAGAATGTATAATTCCTGTTTTATGGAAAAATGCCACTGTATGTCCTGTTCCCAAAAAACGCAACCCAAGCTGTTTAAATGATTACCGACCAGTTGCCCTCACATCTGTTGCAATGAAATGTCTTGAAAGAATTGTCCTCAGTTATGTTTAAAAGATACTACACAGTACCAAGACCCGTTTCAGTTTCGCATACCAACAGAACAGATCAACAGATGATGCCACACTCACACTTCTCCATCATGCTTTTTCACACCTCGAAAAACCTGCCTCCTTTGTACGCATTCTCTTTATTGATTTCTCATCAGCATTCAACACCATACAACCACATCTGATGGCAAAGAAACTCATTAACATAAATGTGGGTAACAAGCTCATTCTTTGGATAATTGATTTTCTTACACAGAGGACACAGTCTGTTCGATATCAAAGTGTTGTTTCGTCTTCCAGAGTCATTTCAACTGGCGCACCCAGGGTACTGTTTTATCACCAGTGCTTTTTACTCTGTACACAAATGATTGTTCAGGAAGTGATTCAACTTTGTACATTAAATATTCAGATGACTCAGCACTTGTAGATCTTTCCAACTCTGATTCTGTTTACTTCAAGGAGGTTCAAAGATTTGTTGACTGGTGCGATCATAACTATCTTGATCTGAATGTAACAAAAACGAACGAAAGAAATGTTGATTGATTTTAGAAAGAATCCAAAAGCTGTACCACCACTTTTTATCAAAGGTGCTGAAGTAGAACGTGTTGAAATCATACAAATATTTAGGAACTTTTATAGATAATAAGCTGAATTTTAAATCCCATGTTGAGTATGTCCACAAAAAATGTCAAACCAGATTATATTGTCTTCGCAAGCTGCGATCATTTCATGTGAATACTGACATTCTTCGGACATTTTATTCATGCTTCTTGGAATCTGTTCTAACTTTCTCATTTATGTGTTGGTATGGTGGGTTGACTGTGAAGAGCAGAAATGTGCTTGAGAAAGTGGTGAACGTGGGAGGAAAAATCGTTGGTGAGAGACAAAAAAGTCTGAGTGAGCTATATAGGTGCCGTGTTAGTTGTAAAGCGAAGAAGATTACGTGTGACCAGACCCACGTCCTTGCAAATCAGTATGACCTTCTTCAGTCAGGACGAAGATATCGATCGGTTAAAATGCAGAAGTGTCAGATTTAAACAAAGTTTTATTCCCCTGTCCATTGATTTCTTGAACCGAGAAGATGTTTAATTGAAATCAAATTCCTCTATATGAATGTATGTCATATGTGAGAAAATGGGTAATGTGGCTAAATTATTGTTTATTTGCTGTGAATGTGTGTGACCACAAATTAATTTCTCAAATTGAGATAATAAAGTTTACTTGACTTGACTTGACTTGACTTGATTTTGAGGCGTGCTGGTATTCAGGTGGTGAACGCTGCCAGGGTGCTGGCTGCGCGCCCACGGTCCAGGCCGCCCAGGAGAACATGGACATCTTCAAGGAGGCATGGGAGAAACAGGTGCGACTGCTGACGGAGTCTGTGGATGACATCACCACCATCCATGACTTCCTGGCTGTGTCAGGTTAGTCGTCGTGTTGCAGTCGCTTTGATTTTATGGGAACATTATCAGTATTATTATAACATTCATATGCCGAATCATTTGAATCCCCTAGGTGCTTACAGCAGACAAGAACACTCGTCAAATTGAAAGCCAGATGATTTAGAGTAAAAGGCAACGCACAAAAAATGCACCCCACAGTTACAAGCTTGTTCTACACCCACATGTACCCCTACGTACGCTGTTTCTGTATGCCGTTTGTGTCGAGGCTAATACCTTTATGACACTATGATTTGGGGACATTAGTGGAATTATAATACAGTTGGTGCTGAAGATATGAAAAGTTCGCAAATAGACTGGTATTTCAGTTTTTGAAGTAGTTAGGGTTACTTTCTGCTTGTAAGGGGGGACAACTGCCTGGAGAATCTGGCTCCTGTTTGCTTTCAAGAAGTGCAAGCCCATTCGCACAAGATAATTTGATTTGTTTGTTGTTTTCATTTTTTTTTAGCTTTATTTGTGTGATACATTATTTGTCTTTTGAGTTTTAAAAGATGTATTGATGAACTTTAAGTCAGCATCTGTTTTTTTGTTGTTTGTTTGAATAAGGTAACTATTCAATATATTAATTTGTTCAGTAGCTTTATTCAAGATTATACGTGCAAAAAAAAAATGTATAGGGAATGCCTAGAGGTAGCAGCAGGTGGTGGGGTTGGGGTCAGGGTAGAAGAGTTAGAACGGTAATAGTTCGCCAAACAGGAAAACGGAAAAGAATCCGTCTTTCCTTGTTGCTTCATGTTACTTGCTGATTAAGGTTTCAGTTGTTAATGCACATGCCTGTATTAATGTCAGGTTTCAAGTTCAAATGGATCCTTGTGTTAGTATGTTAGTAACAGTTGATATATGTGTTCACAGAGAGAACCACATCCTGGAGGATGTGAACAAATGTGTCATTGCGCTGCAAGAGAGTGACGCCGACACGTTAGACCGCACAGCTGGGGCTATTCGGGGCCGATCAGCACGTGTGTGCAATGTGGTGACTGCAGAGATGGACAACTATGAACCAGGGCGCTACACTGAACGTGTCATGGAGGCGGTCTCCATGCTTCGAGATCAAAGTACGAACCAGATGTGAACCCTGTTTTTTTTTTTGTTGCTGTTGTTGTTTTCTTCCTTAAATCAGAAGAGCATTCGGATTAAAAAATTTTTTTTTTTTTCATTTTTTTCTTCTTTTCTTACACATTTCTGTGTTTCTTTTTGTCCTTTTTTCATTGTATTTTGTGCAGCCTGTATGATATACCTGTATTGCCAGACTCAGTGCTTAAGGAATTGTGCATTTCAAGCATATGGGTGTGTTATGAATATGTGCTGAAGAGTACATGTATATTGGTGTGCTTCTTTTTATTTAATCAAAACTTTAGCCAGTCATACATGACAAATGTCATTTGTTTCTCTTAGGTCTCTGTCTGCACATACCCAACTCTTTTTCCCACTCTTGCAAACACATGCACGCACACAGACGCACAGTCGCACACCCTGTCTCTCTGCCTTTCACTGTCAGGAGTCTGCATACTTGGACTTAATTTAGTTTGAATCCTATGATTGCAGTCATGCCCAACTTTGCGGAGAAAGTGGAGGTGGCCGTGGACGCCCTGAACTCTAGCCCTCAGCTGGATGTCGATGAGAACGAGTTCATCGAAGCCAGTCGTCTCGTGTATGACGGTGTGTGCGAGACATCCGTCAGGCTGTGCTGCTGAATGGGGTGAGTTGTGTCCTCTTGGGTGGAGAGTTAACCCCTTCGTTGTTCGAGGTTCTTGGTAGCATCACTGTATGCAGGTTTGATAGACTGTATCGTCTGTACTTTATAAGACTTGTAGTTATTTAAATCAGACAGTGTTGTCCCTTGTGACTGAGGTCATAACAACCTGCTGGTTTCAGGGGTCTGCTAATGCATGTTTGCTCCTCCTCTTACAGGTATTGATTGAAAGGGGAGGGAGGGGTGAAGAGGGGAGGCAAACAGTTGGTGGTGTCCAGTGTATGTTGGATCAGAAGAGATACCACTTAACACCATCACGGTGATTCTGTAGCAGTGTCCCCTGGCAGGCTGCCCGATGACAGCCTGCTATTGACTGCTGTCTGAGGGCTGCTGGTGCTGAGTCTGCTACTGGATGGGCCATGGGTGGCTGAGATTGAATGAGCTGTTCAAAGAGCTTTGGGGTTGTCAAGAACAAGAAAAAAAACTGGTGAATTGATCCATCTGCCCCATCTTGTTGTGAAGGTGTGAATAGTCTGTCATGGATGATCATGCTGTTCATTTGTTTGGGTTCGTTGTACCTGTTCTGTATTACTGTCAGGTTGCTAACAGTCAAAGGATTGCTGAAAAGTAAATGGGACGTGCCATTACTGACAAGCAGTTGCGTATTTGCTCCAGAGTCTACGTGTATGAGTTGCATTTGTGGTCAGGATGCTGTTGTTTGTGCGGCTGCTTCTTCAGGCATACGCGCTCAGATGATGTACAGTGCTTTGTATTTGAACCAAAAATTACTTTCAGCACAATGCGTGTCATTCTTTTGTGGGTTGTTCCACTGACCTTTTCATCGACTGAAGAAATCAAATTGGTCTCGTAAGTTGTCAGTGTTGACTTGCAGAATTAGTCAACTTGTTTGTCCCATTACGGTATCACATACTACACCTTGCCAGTTTCTTTGCAAGCGGTGACTAGTTTGCTAGTCAAGCAGTGACTAGTTTGCTAGTTAGAAGTTTCATCTGTCAAGAATGTTATTGTTTACAGTTTACCCAGATTGCTGCCCCAGTACCCAGCCGTTCAGTCAGTGATTTGAACACTTTTAATCAGTGTGTGACTTGGTGTGAATGTACTTCAGCCCTCATTGAATAAATTGTCATGTGTTGCAGGTTGATGTGGATGATTCTGACAGTGAAGTGGAACTTGAAGACGAGTATGAAGCCTACAGTGAGTATTTGGTTCAGTTTACTTTCCAGTCTGTTGCTTTTGTATTTAAGATTCTTTAAGTTTTTGTCGTTCAGATGTGTGATCTCAGATGTGGAATCTTCCAAACTGGTTTCACTCTGTAATCTCTCACTTCAGTTACTGACATACATGTTGTATTCTGGTATGTGACAGTCCTGCTAGTGATGGGCTGTTGGATATGGTTACCATCGATTCACATCACCGTTTTGCAGCTCATAGTTAAGACCATGTGTAGCGCATTAAGGGTGTTGTCATTTGTCTTGTCATCATTTTTTTCTGCATATGTTTCCTGGTGATTGTTATTTTATTAACATATTCGCTTCTGTTTATCTATTCATTCATTGTTTGAAATAATTCATCTAGACTTCTGAATGAGACTGATTAACAAAGTAGTCATCTGTCTTGGGTGATTGAAATTTTAGGAAGACAGTGATGCCTAGTGTCCTGAAATAGCCATATAAGTTTTGAAAAGAATATAAAAATCAATTACTCTTTCAGGCGTTATGGTCGCTGGAGGAGAAAAACTCACCCAGAAAAAAATGGGAACATTTTTTTTTATGCCACTACACCTTCAGGAAGTCATGTGATGAACAGTAGCCATGATTGCAACAACAAAAAGGGAAAACTTTTGTTTGCGCATGATCTGCAAGTACACATTTTGTAATTCTGTATCGGTCATGGTGGCACTACTGAGGTAAGTGTGCGAACATGCTTACATACACATCAGACACGTAAGAATACACTTTGTTCAGCAACATCTTTTAAAGTTTCGGTTCCTGACTTTTGTATCATCTGTTCGTGATGGAAACATTATGGGGTAGGCTTGTATGTGAAGAGAAGTAAATGTAGGGGACATAACACTTTATTTTGGAGCCCATACGTTTTCAGCCAGCGTGGCAGATGCAGATGAGTATGGCAAGAGTGACCGTGCCATGATGAGACAGCTGCCTGAGGAAGAGAAGGAGAAGATTCAGGCCCAGGTCAGTGTGCAGGGAGAATGTGTGTGTGTGTGTGTGGGTGGGTGGGGGGGGGGGGGGGGACGGGGGTTATACAGATTTCATGTCACTGGGAAATATTTTGGAAGAAGTGAGGTCTTTGTCAGGATGTTAAAAGTTTATGAATTTTGACAAGTCCAGTGTCACAGGATGTTGTAAAAGCCATAAAAATGTACAAGTGAAGCTTTTCTATTACAGCCCAACTGACTGCATAAGTTTTTTTCAGGGCTGTTACCTGGTTTTAAATTATCTTGTCGTTAAACACAGGCACACACGTACACACATGCGCACACACACACGTGCACACACACACACACACACACACACACACACACACACACACACACACAGTTGTCTACACCAATTCGTAACATGATTGCTAAGCTATTGCATTTCTTTGTAAACTAAAAGCAAGGCTGGGCTGGAGTTGTGCAGAGGGGGAGAGAACAGTATATACTTTGCTGTAAATATCCTTGGTATTCTTTCTCCATTTCTGATTTCAAAACCTGAGGTTGTTAGAGAAAAGCCATAGAAATGCACTTTGAGGAAAAGTTTGGGTATTTGAAAAAAGGAAAATCTTGGAGAAACTGCGTTCAGAAAATACATGCAGGTAACACTAGCATCTTGCATACAATGCTGGTCTCCCACTCATTGATTACAGCTTGATGCTTGTTCAAAAAACACCTTGTGAAATATATTATGTAGGCATGTGCTTTTCGCAGACAATGATATTTATTGATATAAGATTTGTTAGTAATCCAGTGGAATCTGTCTGTGTATGTTTGTATGTGTGTGTGTGTCTGTGACAATGTGTGTGTGATTGTGTCTGCACCTGAATCTGCGCTGAGGTAGTTCACCTGGTTTTGTTTTCTGTTAATGCAGAATGTTTTTTGAGATGACATTCCCCAGAATGCATTCTACATAAACTGCGGGGTTCCCGTGGAGATGCTTGATGTTTCTTTTAATGATGGGTATCTGTGTGGAAAGGTGAGCGAGACGACTGAGTGCTAGCTCTGGGTTCTCATTCTGGAGAATGCGGCCTTCAGATCTGCAACCCTCAGAATCTAATGCCTGATCGATAAAATGTGACGCAGATTTTTGTCTGATCTTAAATACAGCATGTAAGTGTGCTGACCTGCAGTGGCTGAACCCAGCTCATATGCAGGCAGGAGATCAGATACAGGATTTTTTTTTTTTTTTTTTTTTTTTTTAATCATCTCATTTTCTGTGCAACCACAGTGGTATTGCACCCAGGTCGCTCACCCTGGACTCCATCCAAAACCACATCCTGGCCTGTCCTGTCACAGTCCCAGTCTTTCCAGTCGAGCCCATGACAAACTCAGCTCTGGGCAAGAGATGGTCAGGACATTACATTCCCACAATTTAAATGGCTCTGATGGGAATCAAACACAAGACCTCCTAGTCAGGAATCTGCAATGCTAATCACTCTGCCATGGCAGCTGGTAACATTCCAGTGCTTTGTGGCAACATTCAGTGGACTTTGGAAACAACAATAGTGATGACCAAGAAAGCACCAGAATCTTGTAGAGATAATGGAAACACAGACCAAGTATTCCACATTTCCTTCTGAAATGCAATGCTGAACACGTGGCAATAACAGCCTGTTTGTGGTGATATAATCTACGATAATATAGAAGTTTCTGTGTGTTGTTTGTTTGTGATCTCCAGCTGAACACTTGGAGAGTCTCCTGATTTAGGCATCGTGGCAAATGGATGTCAGGTCTTTGAGTGCACTTCATGGGATGACAGGGATGCTTTATATGGCTGGTTTCAATCACTTCATGATGTAGGAAAAATGTTTTATCCAAACTGAGGAGTCAGGTTGTTAATGTAGGCATGTTAGTAGTTGGGAAAAACTGATACGGCCCTTTGTGGTTGGCTGGGCTGTAAGCAACATTGCCTTACCCATTGGGAAAAACTGACTTCAGCAGGGAAGTTGTTGTCGCTGTGCAGGTGGAGATGTTCCGCATGGAGAAGGAGAAGCTGGACATGGAGGTGGCCAAGTGGGATGACAGCGGCAACGACATCATCGTTATGGCCAAGCAGATGTGCATGATCATGATGGAGATGACCGACTTTACCAGGTCAGAGGATGTGAACAATTTATGTGCACATGTACGCATTTGTATGGGCATGTGCGTGTCTGTGGGTGTTTGAGTGTGTTTGTGTAAATGTGTTTGTGTACTTAAGAAAAAAACCTCATTAGCAGCCTTTAATCTCCATAAGCCATGTATGATCTGTGTGAAGTGTTTTTTCTTTGTTATATCATCATCTTTGTCAACAGGGTAACAGCAGGTGGTTTTCATTTGCCTTTCTGTTTCATCACCGATTTCATTGCAAGTTATGCAAGTGACTTTTGTTTTGTTAATTGATGGAACAGAATCCTCCAACAGAACAACACAGTCAAGCTTACCAATTTTTATACTGTTCTCTAGATTTATGCTGTTTGTTATCTGATACAGTGCTCCTGACCCCAACCCCTCCTCCAAGGCAAGAGAGATGGACAGAAAAGGGGAATGGGGGGAGGCAAGGGAATATTAGATATTCTGTTGTGTTGTCTTCGACTAACTGGCATGCTGATTGGTTATTGTAAGATGATGGGGCTGACGGTGTTTGCCTGACCCTCTGTGCAGAGGACGAGGTCCCCTGAAGAGCACGATGGATGTGATCAATGCCGCCAAGAAGATTTCGGAAGTGGGCTCTGACCTGGACAAGCTGGCCAACAACATCGCTGATGAGGTCAGCGTTTTGAGATGTGTTTGATAGTGCTGTGTATGTGTCTGGGAACAAGAAGTGGAATGTTAAGCACATCGATCTGTGATTGTGATATACACATGCTAGCTTTTATATAGGTTGTGATGTTGATATATAGGTTGTTGTGATGTTGATATATAGGTTGTGATGTTGATCGATACATTGATGAATGTTCTAAAGCTGTTTCAAAAGAAACAAATGATGAATTAAGAAACGTGACTGTAGTCTTCGTGACAGATTTCATGCTGCATGTGCTGAAGATGAAATTCTCTTTCATTTAAAAGAACGAGAGAAAATGCGTGATGGTAGTTTTTTTACACTACATGATATGGACTGTCCAGTGTCCAGACTCGCAGTCGAAGAAAGATCTCGAGGCCTACCTGCAGCGCATTGCTCTGTACTGCCACCAGCTCAACATCACCAGCAAGGTCAAGGCTGACGTACAGAGTGTCAGCGGAGAGCTCATCGTGTCAGGGGTCAGTCAGTTACATTGTTAATGACTTTGCTTTTACAGTTTCCAGCCTTCTTGAAATATATGAGAGTAGCTACTGGCTTAAAAAGGTTTCATTTATTTTTTTAATTGATTTTTTTTTTTTTTTAATCCACAGCAGTATCTTGGTATTTAAGAATAATAAAACTTGTTGGCTGAGGACATCTCATTTGATCTGCATGTATGCAGAAAGTAAATCTGTTGACTGACACCTGTGTTCAGAGTGCCTCTGAAAAAGCAAACTGTTGGGGAAAGAAAGGGAGGGATATGATCGCAAGGAAGGGAAATTGTTTGGTCTAGCCAACAAGTACCTCTGAAAAAGCAAACTGTTGGAGACCACAAAGAACGAAAGTTGTTTGGTCCAGCAAACTGTTACTGGTGAAAATTTTGTCAGAACCAGACACCTTTCTTTTTTTTTTTTTTTTTTTTTTTTTTTTAAAGAGTTAATTTTGTTGTTGATCCAGCATTGTGAAAAACAGGTGGGACAGATGTGGTGAAGGTGTGTGTGTGTTTTTGTTGTGCAGTTGGACAGCGCCACGTCACTGATCCACTCGGCAAAGAACTTGATGAACGCTGTGGTGTTGACGGTCAAAGCCTGCTATGTTGCCTCAACCAAGGTGTGTGGTGTATGCTTCCCGTCTCTTACACCTTTAAGACTCGTTATGCTTTTTCTGGCGTGCTACTGCTCCCTTTGTACCCCTGTCTGATTCTTCACACCTGTCTGATTCGTTACACCATCCTACCTGACCCTTCGCATCTTCATGCCTGTGTACACTTTTTTGGTGCTTTTACGCCATCCTGACTGTTTGTCTGATTCCATACACTGTTTTGATTCTGTGGATTTTTGTGACTCTTTACACTTTGGTTCTTTTTGTCCACCTGACTCTTTACAACTTGCTCCCTATGCCTTCCTGACTGTATCTTTCTGACTGTTTACACACTTTTCTCACTGTTTATTCCTTTCTGTCTGTTTATATTGTTCTGACTCTTAATTCCTACCTGATTCTCCATGCCTTTCCAGCTCTTGATGCATTTCTGACCTACATGCCTTTCTCCTTTTGAACTTTTTATGCCATTCTTACTCTAGACATCTTTCTTATTTGTAACACTCAACTCATTCAGTCTCTGTCTCCTTATAAATTTTTCACTCATGGTGCCTTTCTGACATTTGTACCTCTCTGACACCTGTTTTTTTTTTCGTGACACACACCTTTTTGAATGTTGATCCTTTTCTGATTCTTAATACCTTTACAACTCTTGATGCCTTAAGCTTGACATCTTTCTTGATCTTAACACTTGGTGAGACTTATGATATCTTTCATAATTTTGATGCCTTGCTGAATCAGGACTTTATAACTTTTTTAAACCTTTCTGACAATTGAAATCTTTTGGTTCTTGAGTTTTTTTCTGGATCTTCTCACCTTTCTATCTCTTATGGTTTATCATTTTCTTGACTGGAATTTTTTTGTTTTTGTTTTTGTTTGTTTTGGTCAATTACCGAGCAAAGTGATGGTTTTGTTCTGGAATTGAAAAACAAAAACCTTGCTTGCTATGTTGTCAGGTTTATTAATACTTTTCTTATTTTTTGTTTTCAGTACAAGAAAGGAAATGCAAAGGTAAGTCACTTTTTTTTTTTTAAACTGAATATGCAAAAGAACATGCTGAATTGGTTTGTTGTTGTGGTCTGCATCGTCTGGAAAGATGGGTGCACACAAGGGCGCTCCACCCTTCTCCGAACAAAAGTGGAAAACAAACCCATTGTCCCATTGTGAATTGTATTGTGTGGCTGGATGTCTTAAATAAATTGTTATGAAGTGATATTGTGACCTTTCATCTATCAGACAGTAGTCTTTCATTTTGCATGAAATGGATTTAGGATTTCTTACAACTAACATTTTGAGGGCTGTTTGACATATAGATGTAATGTTGCACAAAGAAAGCTAACAGAGTAGGTTTTACAAGTCAAGTGGATCTTGTTCTTTCTTCTGTTTCTCTGATGGTTTGTGTATGTGCGTGTGCGTGCATGTTTGAATGCATGCTGCGCGTTTTTTTTAAAAAAAATGTTGATGTTTGGTTGGAGAAAGAATGGATGTTATATAAAACTGAAAACAATACTGTAACAATAGTTTAGTGATTGGAGGATGCAGTAGATGAACCTTGCCAGTAGAGAGGGGCAGCATCCTTTAGGAGAGGTTGAACAGTGGACTTTCAATGCATAGCCTTCCTTCAGCACTGTGAGTGGCTGATGATTGGGGTGGAGAGTGCAGAACTCCGGAATATGCGTGACAATTGACTATTGCATGGAAAAGGAAAAGGTCTGGACTCGGGGATGAAGAGAGAACCATTGATCACCTGTCGGAGCATGCCTGAGGGTGGGTGTGGGAGGGAGGGAAAAAAGTGGTTGGTATAGCTTGAGAAGACAACCCCACGACCTAATAGACCTACAACGAAACATTACTATGAAGAAGTATGTTTCTTCACAGTTCTTTGTAGGCTAGTGGGTTTTTCTTGTGTATGGGTTTTTTTTTGTTTGTTTGTTTTTTTGTTTTGTTCTGGCCATTGAATAAACAGACTTTGGGGTAAATCCCATCTGACTGCCTGCAGAAACCAGTGGTCCTGTGGAAGATGAAGGCTCCAGCCAAGAAGCCCCTAGTGCGGCGCGAGGACCAGAACGAGCTGAATGCCAAGGTGCGCAAAGGGGCCATGCGTTCACACATCGAACCTCTCAAAGCCCTCAGCGAATTCCAGGAGGTCAGCCCAGACAGCTTCTGCTGAACGCCGGTGTGTGCGACAGGGTGTTTCCCTTGACCGGGTGTGCGTGACTGTTATGAATGCTGCCACTGTGAAAGAGCAATTCTGGACTGGGTTGCACCATCTCGCCGTTTTGGATCAGGAAATGTGTGAGATTTCTATGTCATTCCGTTACAGCCATTCACATACTCTGCTAGATCTGTGGATGATTTGGTTAGATCTGAACAGAAGTTTCATGGAGTGGTTTGTTTTTGTTTTTATTCATGGTTTAATTTTGCAGACTAGTATTAAGGTTATTGGCATATCTCAGAAGACGTGACATGACATCTGTGTAACAATTCTTTTATTGTTCTTGGATGAATCTGACATAAATTTTGGGTCACAGGCCATTTGAAGGAAATTATAAATGCTTTTTTTTTTCTTCTGTAATTTTTGGTCCATATTACAATCACATTTGTAAGAAACAACAATGGAAGATGTGCAGCAATCTATCTTTTGTATTGACAGATAATCAGGAGTGAGTTAGAAAAACAGACCCCCCCAAAAAGCATGGTTTGTTTATTTTGATTCCAGAAAGGCGGATGGTCTGTATGGTTCGATCATTACATGGATTTTGTTTTGTTCTTCACTGCCATTACCGATCAGCATTGTATGTTTATGAGAAGAGGAAGTTCATTACACCTGATGCACAATTGTAATAAATTTACAATTGATAACACGATGACAGTGTCAGAACTTCGACATTTCATTGATCAATTGTGAGGTTTTGTTTATTCAGCAATGATCAGTAAAATTTTCTTCTTCGTGGTCAACCCATCCATGATGTATGTTGAATCTCGTTTTGCAGAAAGGGAGCAATACTTGTACACTTTATGCATCAGCCCATAGCTGTATATATATATAGGGAGAGATATATCCATAAGCCCCACCCCATTTCCCCTCCCCTGTCTCTCCAACTCAAAAAGAAAAAGAAACAAAACTGGCCAAAAGGAATCATCTTGTTAAATAGCACATAGATAATGGAAGAGAGAACTCTGTGTGTAAGAAAAATGTTGATCACATTGGAAATTTTGTTCTCCAGGTGAATGAAGGGATAAGTCTTTGTGTAGAATGGGGGGGGGGGGGGGGGGGGGGGGGGGGGGGGCTGTTTCTGCAGTTTGGTGTGTGTGTGTGTGTGTGTGTGTGTGCGTGCTTGGGCATGGGTAGGTGACAGAGAGAGAGAGGAAGGAACAAGATTCATTGAAAGTCCACCCATGCACACTGTGATCAGCAGGCACACAGGAGTTCTGTCATAAGGTCTTTTCCTTCGTTGTTCTGATCAGAAAAACATTTATAGCCTACCCACCCACCCCCCAAGAAAAACAACGAAGGTGATTGTCATTCTGTTTTGTTTTTTTTATATCCATGTCTACACATGCCACTTTTTGAGAAAGCTCGTTTTTGAATAGAAGTATTACATATATTTCATGATTTACTCGACTTTCCAGCCTGAAAATTTACCAAGAAGATAATATTTTGAAAGCAAAGTTGATAGAAGTGTGACATCTCAAAGGGAAGAAAAGCGCCTGATTCAGTGTAGTTCTCTGATTTTGTCGCTTGCTTATGACAGGACATAAAGCTGGAATGCGGACAACCAGAATTGTCCAACACCTGATTCCCCTTTGATGTCCTCTTTATCCACTTATGGACCACTGCACTGCCCATCCAAATTGAATGATAAATAAGAAAGGAAACTCTTGCTTCCGTGGTAGTACAGTTATTGTCCAAACTAACGCTACTTGCAGCAGCAGTACAAGAACCCATGATCACTTAGTTGTTCCGCTGGAGCGAAATCTTGGACTGCTTATTGACTGTTTGTTGCTTATGTCTCCCTATCACATTGACGATTTCCTTTCATCCAAAATTAGTTCATGGTGATTGTCCTTGTGAGCTTGGAGGTTTTTATTTCCAGTTGTTTTGAGGATACTGGTGTTGCGCTCGTTCACGTGTCTAGTCCTGTATCAAGAACTTGACTTAAGTACACAGGTGCCGGCATGAGGTAGAGGTCTTATTCTTAACAATGTATTGGATGAACTGATTTGAAACATGCCAGAGAAAAGTCTTTTGAAGTTTCAAGAACATTAGTCGGAAATACATTGCATTTTTATGTTAGATCAAATATGGCTACAAGAAAGGTTGTGATAATAACAATTTGCTTTGTACAACTGTATATAATATATTTACTTTTTTTTTTTTTTTTTTTTTAAACTAGTGATTATCTTCCTTTAAGTGTGCTTCATGCGTTGTGCCAGTTTCTGTCATGTGCATCTATATTTGTGATAATGACCTGTTGTTTGTTGTTCTGTTCAAATGTTCTGAATCTGCTATTCTTGTCCTATTGAAAAGAGTCCTATATCCGTGCTGTTCAGAATCATTTGTGTGTTTTATGTTCATGCTTGTGAATTTATAATGTTATTTTGACCTGAAGGTATTTTTCCTTGCCAGTTCTTGCTGACCGCAATTAACCGGATTCCTAAAATAGCAACATGTTGATAAATTGCAGGTCTACAATGAAGATGGTCTAGGAAATACAAATGCTAAAAACATGCAGATTCTCAGTTCATTTCTGATTAGATGTTTCTTTTGGTTAACTACATTTGCTAAAATTGTAAATGAAAGTGTGTGATAGGAAATCAGTCTGAGATGTTAAGTGAGGCTGAAAGATACCGTGTGGAAGTTGGAAGAAAAACATAGTTGGGATATTGTTATTAGTTGACATCTACTTCAACCTTAGGGTCTGCAGGTGTTTTTCGGTTATCAGTCACACCCCCAGTTAAATAGTTTTCATTCATTTCAAGAAAAATACCGTGGGGAACAGAGAAATTATAATGAGAGGAAGAGAGGAATGAATGGTGAAATGCCGGTGGTGAGCATAAATCAGAGCAATTGTCCACGCAAGTTCCAGGAGATGAAGAACTGAAATATTGTCCTGGACATAATGGGGTGTATCAGGTGGCCAGTTTTCAGAATAATGGAAAAGGCTTGCCAATGAAGTCACAGTTTGTGAAAGAATGAGGCTTAGTTAAAACAGTTTATAAATGTATTATCATCAGGTTGTGTTCACAATTTACCAAAATCGGTTTTGTATTCAGAATTTTATCGTTATTTATGTGCTGTTTATTTACATATCTTGAATGAACAAAATTTTTCTTAATCAGGTCTTTGACACTTTTGTGATTATTAGTTTTGTATGGTATTTTTCCTTGGTTGTGGTTTTAGAGCTATTTGTTTTCATCATGTCCCTAGTTTGTAGAGTATAGTGATGTCCCACCTGATTGTTATAATCCATAGCAGTCATTGACAAAAATTGAGTCTTCTCAATAAAATGGCAAAACATGCTCTGGGTCAGTGTTGTGCATGTGTGTGTGTGTGTATGTATGTATGTATGTGTGTGTGTGTGTGTGTGTGTGTGTGTGTGTGTGTGTGTGTGTGTGAATGTGTGCGTGTGTTTGTGTGTGTGTGTATGCGTGTGTGTGTGTTTGTGTGCACTTTATTGCAGTCTTTTCCTGAACACGGTATAAAGGATTCCGCTTAACATGAATTTATAAACACATGTAGTGCTCATCAGTATTCGTACTGTAGAAAGTGTTGAGAAGTGAACTAGAGTTGGAACAAGTGATGTATGAATGGTACAAGGCAGAAGCGGAATATCCGCAACAGTCATGCTACAAAGCTAAGTTGAAAAGCTTGTACGAAGTTTAAAATCTTCATCTTAAGTTCACAGCAAAATTAAAGTCGGTCGCCAGCACTATCAGTGTCAGACATGCAAACAGTGTAATGTTTTTCTTTATTCATGACTCTTGTACCAATTATCTCTGTTGCAGAGTCAACAATTCTAACAAGTAATATCAAATCGCCATTGACACCTACTGAGATGTACTAGAAAGATTTCATCTTGTAAATTGGATAATTTGGGATCATATATGACAAAGGCATACCCAGCTCAACCACAAAATGGCAGCCGTAGTGAAAGGAGCTAATTAAAAATGAGAAGAAAATTCATGAAGACTGTTAAGTACCATTTGTCAACAAAAAAGAAATTGTGCCAAAACGCAACAAAACTGGGACTTCAATCGTTACGTTGTGTAAACAGATTGATCGTAAGTTATTTTGTGTGTCCTGGACAAGAAAATTTACATGTCATATGTTAATTTCAAAGTGAGGTGACAGCGGGCAGAAATCAAATCAAACTTGGACTAAATATTAGTGTCGCCAAAGAAGAAACGAACAAAAATATAAGACAAACATGACGCATTTTGACCTCTTTGGTCTTCTTTAGACAGAACAAGACGACATTCAAGACAATGAAAATGAAGCATGAACAGTCGCTTATCTCCTCCAAGTGGGCACAGCATGCTTGCTTCATTTGTGATACAGTAATTTTTCTTTCAATATTACTTGTCATATGTAAACATTTGAGTTGAAACCTTTATGTTAACCAGCAGGACATAAACATACATTACTGATTGAAGGAATTCAGCCATTGGAATTACGTTCTCTTCCCCACATGTTGCCTCACCTTCCTGTTCCCCCCCCCCTCCCCCTACCCCCTACCCCTACCCCTACCCGCCTCCCCTCTCCCCCCTCCTCCCCCCCCCCCCTTCCCCCTCCTCCCCCCCCCCCTCCTCCACTCCTCCCTCCTCCCCCCTCCCCACCTCTCCATCCTCCCTCCCCCCTCCTCTCCCCTCCATTCACCTTCCCATGGCCTACCTCTTCAACTGTCCTAAAAAAAAAAAAAAACAAGGAAGAAAAAAAAAAAAAGCACATCGAATGTTGAACAAGAATAAGGAAAGAAAGGGATTGATCACAGTAAGCTAGGGGGAAAAAAGTGATGGCACAGATTTTCGCTATTTTTCTTTTCTGAAGTTTCTGGGGCGGGAGGAGGGGGCATGCTCCCAGACCACTGAAAACTGCTGTAGACAGTTGTTTTCTCTACAACGTTTGAGTTTCCTTTTGTTTCTGTTTGTTTTTTTTTTAAGGGGACTATTGGAGACAATCTAGCCCCCACTTTGATGGATCGACTTCATTTTGCAACCATTGCTGTATGTGGCGATATATCCTTAATGAATGCTGATGGACAGCTGGTGTGGTGCCATCTGGAACACACTCACTGTTGATTCCTTGACATTCATGCAGAGCCACCACGCATTCTTAAGATTTTGCAGTCACTTCTGTGTCCTTTCCTAGGATGTTGAAGATTCTCACAGTCTGTGTTGTCGTTCATTTGATTCGCGAAATTTTGATCCTTCTTTTTCCTTGTTTGTACACTGCTGAAGTGTCACAACCACTGTGTAGTTTCACCATAGCTCTATACCACTCCAATATTGTGCAGGGAGATTTGAGAGGTCCTTTGTGACCAAATTTTCGATATAAGTACACTGCAATACTTAACAACACTGTCGAGTCATAGGACCTTGGGCAGATTGCTTTGACAACAGCATGCTGAATAGTTACAACTACTGACTTTTCTATCTGCATTTTTGTTCCTGCCTTTATGTGACTGAATGATGTCATCAGTAAAGCATTTCAGCGTTTCTGGAACCATCTCACCAGCTGTGACTGTCAAAGATTTTGCTGCTGGATGGGTATCACCATCAAAGATGTATGACCTGACATCCTCTTGGACTATTGCTGCTGCTGTCTCAGCTACTTGCGTCCCATACTTTGTCTGTGTACCACGTGTCATGAAGGATCTTCTGTGTAGTGTCTTGAAAACACACCACTCTATGCTTTTATGGTAATTTATAGTGACGTATTTCAAATACTGCCTTGTGTGTGTGTCTTGCAAACCATTCCTGATGTATGCCTGATTACATTTTGTTCTGTCATAATGTCTTCAAGCTCGGAAATAGAATATTGACATTCATCATCCTCATACAGAAACGGACAGAGCTTGTGAAAGGCATCCTGCTTTTCTTTATCCTTTGGAGGACCTGACTATTTTCCAGGTATCCTCTGAGCAAAGTGTGTTGCAGAGCACCTGTCTATGATATTTTGGTTTGTCAAGAAGATCAGTGACACTCTTCGCTGTACTATATATAGCAACACCACCCCACTCACCATTCCTTTTGGGGCTCTGGGGGCAATCGTTCTGACTTCACAGATTTCTCTCTGTAATTTGGGATCTTCGCTCTGTTCAACTCTTAAGCTGACTTGTACACCACAGAAGAAGCAAGTAGTTTTGAATTAAAAATTTCACGCTGTAGAGCGAAGACTGTATGTTTCTAACTTTGATTGTGTTGCAATTTTTCTCAAATTTCTGTTTCAACATTTTTTTTTTCTAAAAGTATGTATGCTCAACGATCGACAAGCAGTCTGTGAACTTGGCATGTAGCCCATCTCTTTATTCTGAACTGTTCTGACACAAGTTTGAAGCCCTCTCGAAGCATCTGTTGGTCTGTAACACTGCTCCAAACTGTCACCACAAAACAAGTACATTTCTTCCATTTATAACAACTCCATTAACAGGCAAAAGTTATACGACTGTATGCTACAGTCTATATGTTCTGTGTGTGTGTGTGTGTGTGTGTTCATTTCTCAAGCTGTTTTTTTTGCTATGTACATGTGTCAGATACAGGATGTACGTGCTAGCTTGGCGATTTGGTGTCAAGCAGAAATCAGACCTATGGGCGTGTAATTACTTTATCATGGGAGCAAGTGTTACCCTATTTATTCGATAGTTGCTGTTAATTATTCACTGCCTCTCACAATATTTCCATTCATACCCTTCAGACTGATGTTACCTCTGTGTGTTTCTGTACATCTGTGTGTGTTTGTTTCACCGTCATCATCATCATCATCTCCTATCACCCCTCCTGGGGTACAGGCTGCCAACCAAGGACCTCCAGGCATCTCTGTCCTGGGCTCTTCTTTCCAGCTGGTTCCAAGTCATCCCCATGTTCCTGCTGTTTGTGTTTTACGGGGTGGGGTAGCTGGCCCCAGGCCCAACCCTCCTCCTTTATACGGGCTTGGGACCGGCATGATTCCCAAAAAGGGTCTCCTGGCAGAGTTTTGTTTTTGTTTCACCGTAATCAAGATCAAACACAGCTATGCCAGTCTTAAATAAATGTTGATTTGTGGTTGCCTATCACTTCAACTGGCGTTGCAGTGTACGTGTAACAGATACAAGGTATATGAGCGAGCTTGGAACGTCTTTTCTGGGGGATGTCTCCTTGTTTGTTCTGTATGCTTTGAGTTGGAATTTCTGTTAACGCAATTTGGTGTCGTAAGGCACGATCGTTTGGAGTTATGGGCGTGTACTTATTGTATCATGGAGCAAGAGTTACCTTACATATATGTTATTTATTGTTAACTATTCTCTGCCTCATTTGAGATTACCTTTAAATCAGTCGAAGTGGGTTTACCTGTAGATGCATACTCAAGATTGACGAAGCTCTGTGAGTCTTGAATAAATGTTAATGTGTATTTGTTCATTTCTCCAGTCGTTGCTTTGTGCATGTCAGAGATACAGGGCATATGAGCCAGCTTGGAACATCCTTACTGAAGGGGCGGGGGGATTTCTTCTTCCTTGTCTGAGCAGTCTGTGTTTTGTATTGCTGTTAGGTGGCGACGTAAGGAGCAGTTATTAAGAGTTTGAGTGTGTACTTATTTTATCATGGGTGCAAGAGTTACCCTACGTATTCTTATTTACTGGTAACTGTTCCCTGCCTCATTTAAGATTTTATTCACACACACACACACACTCACTCACACACATACGCACACGCACGCGCGCGCGCGCACGCACAAATAACATTCATTCAAGACTGTCAAGACTGTCACAGCCTTCTCCATCTTGAATAGCGTCAAACAAACACACAGATGAACAGAAACAAATAAAGGTAACAGTAAATAAATAACGATAAATAGGGTAACTCATTCGCGCCCATAGCTCCAAACTTTATTGAGTGCATCCCTGGGCGTCACTCCACCTGTTGACGGACAGTTAAAATGGGTTCAGTGGTGTATGGCGTAAATCGGCGATGAGACAAACAAACAAGCAGGTGTGAGAGAAAATGTAATCTCCATGGCGGAAGTAACAACCATAAGGGTATTATTCATGTTACGACATTCCTGCATGAAAAAAAAGTATATCAGTCATGTTCAATAACACCCGATTCCTCCTGAGACTGTAATGGTAACTTGGATGTTCTCCCTTTACACAGTCGACTAACGAGTTAATATCCCATTTCTTTGTTTTTCTAGTGACCTTTTTATTATGTTCCTCAGCATCATTAACTAAGTGGCAAGAGAGAGAGAGAGAGAGAGAGAGAGAGAGAGAGAGAGAGAGAGAGAGAGAGAGAGAGATCGCAAAGGTTCTTTCAACGAGAAACGACAATTTTGTAGGAAGAGGGTAAGGTGTAGGAGGGGGGAGGGCAACGGATATCTCACGACAAAAGTTGGAGAATGATTTAAAAAGTTGTTTAAACATTCTTTTAAATTTCATTTTCTTATCTGCTCCGTCTTTGAAGTACGTCAGATTTTTTTGTGTCTGCAGTTAAAACAAACAAAAAAAAAAATTCAACAGAAATAAACGATAGCGTTGCTCAATATCGGAACATAACGGACCTACTTCTAAAAGTTTTAGTTACACACACACACACACACACTCACACATACACACACACACACACACACACACACAACACACACACACGCGCGCGCACGCGCGCACGCACGCACGCACGCACGCACACGCACACACACACACACACACACACACACACAGAGTCGCAGTGCATTTAGATCTTACAGGTCATCAAACCAGGTCTCCCCCCCCCCGCCCCCGTCCCCTCCCCCCCCCCCCCCCCCCCCCCCCCCACCACCATTTCTTTCCAGAACGGCGACAAGTTGAAATTTACCACGCAAAAGGGTTTAGTTGAGGTACTTGCTATTAATTAAGATGCAAGTCAAGAATAGGTCGCTTTATTCGTCTGGGAGGAGGGGCTTAGGGATGGAAGGGAGAGGGGTGATTGGAGGAGGAGAGGGAAGGGGCTGGTGGTGGGTGGGAAGCGCTGTGTGTGTGTGTGTGTGTGTGTGTGTGTGTGTGTGTGTGTGTGTGTGTGTGTGTGTGATTTAGACAGAATTTAAGCGACTCCCTCGGCTAGAATGTTGATTGCTGTGGCAGACAGATCGGGAGACGGGGGAAGAGGGGTGGCGATGGAAGGGGAAAGGGGTTGGAGTGGTGGGCGAAGGGGACATTTCACTAAGGGTAGCGGAGTGTTATGTATTCAACCTGGACACATCTAGTCCTGAAGCTTCTTGTGTTTCGCATTTGCTCAACAACTGTATATTTATTTTGTTATTTCGTTTGCTTTCACACAGCCACCAATTCTTTTCGTTTCAGTCTTCCTGCCTTCTTCCTCTTCTTTCTTCCTTCCTTCCTTCTTTCCTTCCTTTCTTCTCTTTGTCTGTCTGTCTGTCTGTTTCTTCCTTTCTTCTTTCCCTCACTCTCTTTTTCTTTGTTGCAACAAAGAGGATGAAAGTGTCAGTACACCAAACATCAGCACATCAATAAACCCAGACACTAGGTATCAAACACTAAAATATCAAAGTTCACAGAAGAATGTCCATCGGTGAAACAACAGAAGATTTGAAGGGTGAATGAGAATTGAAACTATTCAAAAAAACAACAAAAAAAAATCATCCAACAAGCAGACCTCTTTTTCAGTTTCAGAAGTTCTCAGGATTCCTATTGTTATTGCTTATAAAATCCAGAAGCTTCTAGCAGCTGCCTCCCATTCTTGACTTTTTGGAGAGGGTGGATGGAGGGCATCACACACACGCACAGAAGGACATCTAATGTGTGTGTGTGTGTGTGTGTGTGTGTGTGTGTGTGTGTGTGTGTTCAACTTTCACCCGCTCTACTGCATATTATCTGCTCAACCCCTCTCACTCGATTATTGTGGTATATCCGCATTACTCCTCCACCACACTGCCTGCTACCTGTCACGTCTCTATAACTGTATCCCGTTACAGAGTTCTATATTCACCCCCACGCGGTCTCTCCCTTCTCTTCAATATAATTGATGGGAATCGGTGAAGCCGGCGCTGATGTTGCAGTGTTGTGGACTGACAGAAAGACAGGAAGAGACAGAAGTGGAAATAAATGGGTAGATAGTGGATGTAATGTGGGCTGAGGTGTGAGGATGGGAGTTGTGGACTGGGTCGTAGGGTAAAATGTCGATGTTATGCCACAGTGTAGTCCAGTCGACACCAAGATCCAAGATAAGAATGCCAGTATTCACTAAATTCACAGAAGGCGAGGGAAAGAACAGGTCCCATAGATTAAAAAACAAGACACTTGTTCGCTCACACTTATACTCAATATAATTTTCAAAGTTTGATTCAATCATAATAACGACGCATCGTCATTTTCTGAACCGTATCCTTGTTCGATGGCTGACTGTTGATCGAAAAATAACTTCGTCCTCACTGACCCTTCTCTCGTCTGCCACGACGCATGCGCAACGACCTCAACAGACGTAAGGCAAAGGAAATGGAAATTGGAGCGAAAAAAAACAGATTGTTCTGTGCCAGATGTGATGAGAACTATGTTTAAATCCCAGAATCAGTCGGAAACTGGGTCGCTTTCCTTTTTTTACTGGATGATAAAATGAAGGAGATGGTGGGTGGGTGCTGTGTTTGCTCTGATGAGCGTGGCTGGGACGAGAATCCACTGGTTTACTGCGACGGACATGGTTGTAATGTTGCTGTCCATCAAGGTAAGACAACTCGTGTTTCACCCACTGGATGTCTGCTATTTGAGATAAGATCGAACCATAACGAAGTTCATCTGACTTAAATGTTTCATAAATTTGTATATTTTTGGTTTCAGCGTGTTATGGCATCGTGACAGTTCCTTCTGGTCCCTGGTATTGTCGTAAATGCGAGTCCCAAGAAAGAGCAGCGCGGGTGGTGAGTGTCCGCATGTTGTTGCCATAAAAAATGTAAACAGAACCACATGGTTGTAGAGGAGTCATTGGACCAACTTAAAAGCCGATTAAAAGTAACAACTGAATGCTAGTCATGTTACAGTTTTTTACTTTTATATCTTGCCCAGATATGAAAATGTTAAAGTAATGTATGTATGCTGCCCTTAACCGGAAGAATTTGAAAATATTATTTCTGGAGTTTCACTTCAAGTTTCACATGCATCAGATATTCATTATTTATCAACGTTTCTTCTCTTGCAATAAGAGCACCGTATTTGACAATGATAGAATCACATGCAGTTTGGAAATTTAGGGGCAATAATCAGAACCCAGCAGCCTTTTGAAAAACAGTTTGCCCAGAAAATGCCCTTGTTATCAGCTGGATGCATGGAACTGAAACAAGACAGTTTCCTTCTGTCAAATATTATTATAACACAGAATTAATGGAAATGCATTGCCAACCATACATGTGGATAGGGCATTTGTTAAACAATTTGGACTGTTTCAGATTGTTCCGTATTCAGTTTAATCTTTTGATTTGAAAGACTTAAGAGTTAGAGCTTACCTTTTTTTTCTGTTTTACTTCTGTGCCACTTCAGTGGCATTACACCCACATTGCTGACTCTGACCTCGCCCCCCCACCCCCTCACTCCCACCCCCATTCCCTCCCAGTCCAGTCACTGCCTGACCTTTATGCCACAACCTTGACTTTGGCAGTCCAGCCATTGTGGATTGCCAGTGTCAGTCAGGTCATCAGGAGGGAATCCACCAGAGGAGAGACCACTAGTGCTGAGTCACTTTGGTGGTGTTCAGCAGTATCTGTTTTGAGCCAACATATGCAGGACACATCATCCTATAACCCCTACTGACAACAGTAGAAGCTTAGCGATGGAGCCAGTGTAAATGAGCTCTCCCTCTTGAGGGTGCGAGCATGCCCAGCCAACAACAGTCCCTATGAATTTGCCAGTACTGGTGTCTTTGACAGAATCTAAGGGCATAGACAGGGAGAGATAATTGGAAATGAGGTCACCATGAGAGCAGGGTGTGAGAATTTAAGACATATTTTCTTTTGCTGATAGATGAGGATATGAATGACGAAGCTGATGCTGCAGATTTTTGTTTAAGTCTGAGACTACATGACAGGGCCGTTACCTAGATGTACTTTTGTGATGATTCCCAGCATCAGCCTTACATATACCGATACCTGCAGTGTTGGTTGGGAACTTTGAGCAACACTCTCAGAGACTTATCCATAAGAACTACAGACACCTTCAGTGATACAGACACCTGTAGTGTTGGTCAGTAAATTTGAGCAACACTGTCAGAGACTTATTGATAAGGGAATGAAACTCGACTGTGTGGTCGCAGTCTTTCCAGTTGAGCCTATAGCAAACTCAACTTTGGGTACGAGCTGGTCGGGGCAGAAAAGAACTCACACAGTTTTAATCAGAAATGGAACTTGGTGAATGAAAAGAAGGGTAAGTAAATGGCAACAGCAAGTGGGCATTGAGCAAGAAAGGCATTTGCAGAGGTTGGAACAGCTTAAAGCAAATCCAGGCTCTGGAGCTCCATAGATTGATCGTTCACTTCCAGATGCACACACACACACACACACACACACACACACACACACACACACACACACATGCACACACACAAGCATGCACACATGCACACACACACACACACACACACACACACACACACACACACACACACACACACACAAGCCTGCATTTACATGTGTACATGCACACTCGCACACACACAGAAGCATGCACTCAAAGTCCATTTCTGTCTGTTTTCAGTTTGAATTTCAAATGCTGTGTAAACTTTGTCATATTAAATGATTTAATGAGAAAACCTTCATTTTTGCTTAAATTTGATATGATCAAAAATGTAAATCACTAAATGGAATTGCATGTGTAGATGGAGATGCACAACTGTGTGGACTCAGACGTAACACACACACACACACACACACACACACACACACACACACACACACACACACACACACACACACACACACACTGGTAAGTTAGCCAGGGAAGACAGTTTCTTATTCATTTTTGGGACATTTATTCACCCTTGTTGCTGTTGTTGTTCAGTGGTAATTAAGTAGGTACATGTGGTTCCTTCAAGATGGTACTAATGTATTATTAATGAAAAGTTGTAATTAAGACAGAGTTTTTTTTTTTTTTTCAATTAGATAGATGTTTTTCTATAGCAGTATTTTCAATTTTTCAGAGATGTGAATTGTGTCCACAAAAAGATGGTGCATTGAAGAGGACAGACACCGGTGGTAAAGGGTTGATTTTGCCTAAAACTAGATTAGTCATTAGAAACAAACAAACAACTTGTGAAATTATTTTCCTTGGTAGAGCGTTTAAGGAAAGTGAATGGTAAAAGGTTTCAAAAGAATAGAAGTGGTATTGTGACTCCAGTGTGAAGCTGTGAAAAGTGGGTGTCTTTGTGTTTGTAAAGTATTGTTTGTTAGGTGATTGATGAATGTAAAGAATTGTACATTATTTTTTGGTGATTGGTGAACATGAAATAATCTTTTGCTAATGCTTGTCTTGTAACATGACAGCTTGATCAAGCTCTTGACTGCTGAACTTTACAGAGTGCAGGTTGATATGGTATAGATTTAAAAGAGAGTGAAGTTCATTTGTGTGTGTGTGTGTGTGTGTGTGTGTGTGTGTGTGTGTGTGTGTGTGTGTGTGTAGATAATTATGTGATTGCTTCATCTGACTAGTTAAAGTGCACTCTTCCATTTTAGACATAACAAGATGATATTGATATTTTGTATATCAGTAAATCTGCCATATTCCATCACAAGGATGCACTAGATAAAAATAAAATGTGGTACTGCTTATTGGTAAATCCAGATAGTTAAGCAGGATAGCAGTTGTATTTTTTTTATTTTAAAAAAATGTAATTGAATTGGCTTTCAGAATTGTATCAATTGGTTGAATGTCTCTTGTTCCTCAGCCATTTTAACAGCCTTTGTCAAAGTATTTCATGTTTAACATACATGTACATGGTCTTTTGATTTGGTGGTGCATGTACATACATGAATATATAGGATTAAGTTGTTTTACTTTGTGCTTCATTTATTGTGATTTGACTTGCTTTCTGGGTTGAAATGACTGGTGACTGCTGAATGTGACAGGGTGGTGCCATGTGGTGTGTGCCCTGTACATCCCAGAGGCCTGTTTTGGCAATGTGGACACCATGGAACCTATCATCCTCAAACATGTCCCTCACGACAAGTTTCTGAAGGTCAGAACCCTGGAGACTGGTCCTCAGTCTATGGGGTGTTGGTCTCCATCTCTGTTTCGTGTGTTTTGATCAGTAAGGATTGACTTTTTTTTTTTTTCACTGAAGTGCAGGCGTGACGATTTTTTTTCTGGCTGGGTGACAAAATCATGTGTCTCTGTTCTTTTCCGTAGTGATGGTACATGTGTTTGGTTGGTGTGTAAAACCAGAGAAAACCTGAAGTCTCTATGAAGGAAAAAAGTTTGCATATGATTAAGTTAGAATTACAAAGCTAACCAGCCATTAACTTTCCTCCAGTGACCAGAACACATTTTGTGACAAACAGTGTTTGCTTGCACAATACTGATGACCATAGGGCAGTTGATAACTTGGTGACAAACAGTGCTTTTGTTCTCAGTCAGGCTCTTGGTGACTCCTTTGGGAAGAAATAATGCTTTTTGCTTGTGCATCCTTGACAGTATTGCAGTTAATGTCTCTGGGTGACAGAGCTCTATATTAAGACCACGTTTATTATTGTGCAGCTATGATTATTTTTTTTGACAAAAAATACAGTTGATAGCTTGTGATGACAAATACTGAAATACTTGACTTAATATGGAGCTTGGTTGACAAAAGTACAGTTGATGACCTTTATATGACAAACAGCTCTTTACATTGAAGCATTGGTGACCATTGTGGAGATGATCATGTGCAGTGACAAAGAGTGCCTTGCACTCATGCATAATTCACAATTGTGTAGCTGATGACTGTTGATGGCAGACTGTTCACTGCATTCAGGCAGTATAGACAGTTATGCGTTTGGTGACTCTTGATGACAAAGGATGCTTGCATTCAGGCAGTGTAGACAATTATGCGATTGGTGACTCGTGGTGACAAAGGATGCTTTGCATTCAGGCAGTGTAGACAATTATGCCATTGGTGACTTGTGGTGCTTTGCATTCAGGCAGAGTTCACAATTGTGTGGTTGGTGACTTATTATGACAAAGAATGCTTTGCATTCAGGCAGTGTCGACAATTATGCGAGTGGTACTCGTGATGACAAAGGATGTTTTGCATCCAGGCAGTGTAGACAATTATTGGTGACTTGTGGTGACAAAGGATGCTCTGCATTTTGGCACTGTAGACAATTATGCGATTGGTACTTGTGATGACAGAGGGTGCTTTGCATCTAGGCAGTGTAGACAATTATGCGATTGGTGACTTGTGGTGACAAAGGATGCTTTGCATTCAGGCAGAGTTCACAATTGTATGGTTGGTGACTTGTGGTGACAAAGGATGCTTTGTTTTCAGGCCTTGTGCTTTTTGACAATAGTGTGGCTGGTGACTTGTGATGACAAACCATGCTTTGATGACAATGGTGATAGACAGTGCCTTTACACTGTGATATTGTGGACAGTAGGACAGTAGATGATTCATTGCCACATTGGTTCTGTGCGACATCGTCTCGCTGTTGATGCACACAAAACCCCTTGTTTCTGCCTTCATTCTATCTAGACTTGATTAGTGTAATTCTCTTCTAGCTGGCTGTCCCCAGAATCTTCTCGGTCATCTCCAGAACGTACAAAACAATGCTGCTTGTTTGATTCTCAGACAACCCAATCCAAATCTTTTCCTGTCTCCCTTCTTTCTCTTCACTGGCTGCTGGTCAGAAAACGAATAGACTACAAACTGTTCTTACTGTGCTTTAAATCTTTGAATGGCTTAGCTCCTTCCTACCTTTCTGATCTCCTTCATCTCTGTGTTCCTTCTAGGCAGTTTGCGTTCTTCTACCGATAACACTGTGCTCAAAAGCCCTGGATTTCAAACTAAAACTTATGGCGATCGTTTTTTTCTTTTCAGGGTTCAATTTCTTGGGATAAAGTCCCAATATCTTTGCGTAGTTCAAATTCTGTCTTCCTTCAAGGCATCTCTTAAAACACCCTCTTCACCTATCAGTAGCAGTTCTTTCTTCCCCTTCCCTTGTCCATCAAATCGATTCTGTGTGTGTGTGTGTGTGTGTGTGTGTGTGTGTGTGTGTGTGTGTGTGTGTGTGTGTGTGTGTGCATGCTGTTGTGTCCGTTGTTGTGCGACAGTGTGTGTGGGATCATGTGTTTTTGTGTGTGTGTGTGTGTGTGTGTGCATGGGTGGGTGTCAATATGCACCTTGTTTGTAGATGCATGGCACGTATTGTAATATTCATCTTCTTATTGGTTTTATGTACGTTTTCTTTAACCTTTTATGTAAACGCTTAGGGCTTATGATGATGTAAGATTAAATGCCATAAATAATCATTATTATTAGTATTCACAGTGACAGACAGTGCCTTTACAGTGTGGCAGAAAAGCATTCTTCATTGGTATTACGCTGAAGCAAAGTGAAATGTGAAGCATCTCTTTCTTTTTTCTTTCTCAGAGAACTGTTGGCCCTCATCAACAGAAATCAAAGAGAGGTTATGGCCCTATGCCTCGTGTTGAAAAATATGTGTGTGTGTTCATACTCAGATTTTTTTCCTTTACTGTGTGTTCACATCCTATAATCATGTGTTTTTTTTTTCTGATCTCAGACGTGTTGAGATTTTAGACCTTATGGGTGTGAAATGTCATGATGACAGAAGAAAGAGCATGACTTTTTTTCTCTTTCCAATAAATGCAGATTTATAATGTACACACACACACACACACACACACACACACAGACACACACACACACACACACAGAGACACACACACACATACACACACACACACACACACAACACACACACACACACACACACACACACACACGCATATCATGGTGAAACTTCACAGTAAAGACATTGTGAATAAGGGCTCCTCTCCTTTTCAGAAGTTTTAAGTGTGTTCTGGAACAATTTTCTCATTTGCTTCCCAGAAGACTCCTTCCCTGTAAAGAACCAAATGCGAAGGAATGGAGCAGGTCATTACTGTTAGTTTCTGTTGTGATTTTTTTATTTTTGAAATAGGAATGAAAACACAAGCAATCACTGTGCGCAGGTGTGCTATATTTGCGATGAAAACAAGCGGGACGTGACCAAGAATTACACAGGGGCATGTATGCAGTGCAATAAAACAGGGTGTCGGCAGTTTTTCCATGTCACTTGGTGAGTTTTTGGGAATCTTGTGTGTGTGTGCTGGACTGTACAGTACTTAAAAGGACCAGGTCTGGAAAACTTGAGAATTTGGGATGGAAATGTTTGAAAAGTCTTTGAAAACTGTTCCTGCATTTTTCTTCACACACACAGACACATAGACGGACACACACAGACACAGACACACACACACACACACACACACACACACACACACACACACACACACACACACACACACACACAGATGGACACACACACACACACACACACACACACACACACACACACACACACACACACACACACACACACACACACACACACACACACACACACACACACACACACACACACACACACGCGCACACATATGCACACAGGAAAATGTATTGAAAGTATCTTACAAGGTAAGAATGAAGGCAGCTCTGAAAAACACCATTTATTTTTCATGTGTCATTTGTTAACGACACTCTTGTTCTTAGTCATCATATCAAGTGGCTGTTGATAATTTTTTGTGCTTATGCTATGTTGTGTTTAGTGTTTTGGACAGTTTATATCAATGTTACACTTTGTATGTAAAACCAAAACCCTGTCAGGTCTTGAACAATTCTTGATTAATTGATATTTTGATGTAATGAACTGAAGGATATGTTTTTCTTGACAGTCTGATGTACACTGGTCATTGATCGGCTGTGAGATTAGAGTCAGACTGCATTTGCCATGAACAGAGTTCTTGGCGTTATCATTCAGTGGACAACAAGGACCAACAAGCAGGTATCCTCAGCTAGTGTGTTTGCTCATAATAGATGCCATGAAATGAATGAAAATGCAGTGGTCTTCTAGAACAGATAGGCTAATGCCCTGAAAAGTAAAAGAGGAGGGAGATCGACATAATGATAGTCTCCCTGTTGTGTTCAGGGAACAGTGAAATTTTCAGTGCATTTTAGTGTCAAATCTTCCTGTTGTGTGAAACGAACAGTGAAATATTTGGTGTAGTATGTAAATTTCAATGTAGATCTTTTCACAATAAGTTCTTTAGAGGGATGGGGGGAGAACTCAAAAGAAAAATGTCTTAACTAGTACCAAAAACATAATGCAGATACCCCCCCCCCCCAAACCCCCCTTTCCTTATCACCTGCTTCTCTGATTCTACAGTTGGTGAGGTAGCCCTGGCATTTGAAGCCGAGAACTGAAGATAGATACACCCTTTAAAGAAAATTCTGGAAGCCCTGAGAGGGGCTGAAAAGTTTCAAGGACAAAATGTCTTGCTTGTTACAATTTAGTCTCACCCTGTACCCCTAAAGCATATCTCCAGAGAGAGTTCTTTTCATTACTTTACTATCGTTTTGCGTCCCCTTTTTTTTTTTTTTTTAAATATGGAAACAAAGCAATGACCCAGACAAAGTTTTGAGTTTATGTGACTTTTTAGTAAGCTTGCAGGGATTTTCTCAACTGCTGCAAGTATTATTCAAGCCTCTCCTTAAGGATTATATTGACAAGACCTTTCTTCCAGACGTCTCCTTTTCCTGAAGTTGATATAATCTGAAGCCTAGATCAGAATTTGACAGAAACTTACAGTCGAGGTGTGATACAGCTAGAATTTGGGTCCCGCATCCCACCTTCATCCCTTTCACTGCAGTGATTGGTGAAAGCCTTAACATGATCCCTGCTGAATGTCAAAGTCAAAGGTAAAAGATCAAGGCTACAGTTTAGTGCTGTTTAAATAATATTCTATTGCTTAGAAATGCTCATTGTGTTTCATGACTCCAGCGATGAATGAAGGGAGACATCAATGATTATACATGTCTGAAGTCTGCGCCTCTTGAATTTTTTTCTTTAACCCCCATAGCTGCTAAACTTCCATGAATGCAGGCCAGTATGTGCAGATTTATTGAACTTTACTTGCACATTGCATAACCCTTACAAGTGTCATTGCTCCCCAAGAGAGCAAGCTACTGCCCTGTACGGAAGAAGGCAAGACAGACAGTTGGACTTGGTAACATGATCTACTTGCCTTATTCCCTCACAATGATGATACAGTCTCGTCAGTGAGCGTTCTCCTCGGTCAAAAGGTTAAAGTGTTTTAGCCAATAATTTTATATTTTCACTGTGATTCCTTTCTTTTGACCTGCAAAGCCAACCAGAGACATTTGACTGAAAAAGAATTTGATAGCTGATTAGGAGAAATTTGAGATGAAATTAATAGCTGGTAAGATTCATTTTTTACTAAAGACTGCAATGTTATATCTGTTCTTATTTGCACTTTGTTGACTTCTTTGTCTAGCGGGCAATGATTCTTTGCTTTAAAGCTGTTCTAATTAGAGATGGTACTTTGTTACATTAGCTAAACCTGTATCTTTTGCAAGGAATTGTAGAAGTTGTGATAGACTTTACCATTTGGAGGTTTGTGAGTTGATGCACAGGCGCTATATGCAATGAATCGCGCAGTTAACTCTGTCCTCACAGCGCTCAAGGTCAAGGTCTTCTATGTGAGGAGTCAGGCAACAAGCGGGGACAATGTCAAATATTGTGGCTACTGCTCTCATCATTACAAGAAACTGGTCAGTCTGAAATGCACAGCAGCTAAACATCATTTCAAACTTTTTTTTTTTGAAGACTGATGTGGTATTTAGTCAAAAAACTCCTTGACATTTTGTTGATTTGAATATGATTAGTATTTCTTCTTCTAAGTTTGTTTTACTTATTTTTAAACATATTTAGCCGGTGTGTGTTGCTTTGCTGCAAGCGGTGAGAGTGTATTCTGATTTTTTTATATTGAATTGTAAGTAGTTTGTAATGAAATTTTGGACTGGTATCTACCTGTAGTGAAAATTTTGGACTGGTGCCAATGGGGGCCAGTGGGGAGGGTGTGTGATCAAAATGCAGAGTCATTCTTCTTTGTGTTAGCGTGTTCATTTATGTATGACAGCTCTCATTTTTTCATTGTTATAGCATGTTCATTTATGTGTGACAGCTCTTTGTTGTCAAAGTAGAACATTCTGAATCTACAAGGCTTTTTCATACATACATTTTTAAGATGTGACTAGCGTTTTTAAGGTTTGACTAAAGTGCTTATTGCTTATGGGTCCTGTATAATTGGATGAAAGGTCTTGCAGCACTCTGACTTCCATGATCAGATTCAAAGGACTAGCACCCAGACCTTTATGAATCAGATCTGAATGGTCGTACAGCACTCAGACCTCCATGATCAGATCCAAAGGACTAGCATCCAGACCTTTATGAATCAGATCTGATAGGTCGTGCAGCATTCAGACCTCCATGATCAGATCCAAAGGACTAGCACCCAGACCTTTATGAATCAGATCCAAGGGACTGAACTCTAGGCCTCTGTGTAATCACATCCTGAAGATCAGTATCCAGACCAGTGCTTTAGTAGTATGTGGGTGGAACAGACCTGGATGAGAGGAGTCAAGGCTCTCAAGGTGGATTTAAAATGAAGAGGCCTAAAGTTGTGACTGTGGCACTTGTCTAGGCAGTGAGCAGCAGATGCTGTAGGGAGGCTGTCCGTTAATGAGACCACAAGTACTGTAGGAAAACAAAACGAGAAAGGTTGTTGACAAATCAAGCCAAATGTGTTCTCAGGACTTTACTACCGTTAAGTCACACCACTTTTTTATAACAAGTAGTAGGAAAGTAATGGGATGGGTTGTGTAGATGAGAGTACCATTGCTGCATTGCATTCATTCTATGCTTATGTTATTGTTTCTCTGCTCACCTGCAGAAGAAAGATGTCAACATCAAAACCATTCCAGCCTTCAAGCCTATTCCAGCAGACAACGCCACTCCAGAGACCACGCCAGAGAAAGGAACGAACAAGGTGATGGACAAGGAGAAAAAAGGTGATGACATGAGCGACATTTCTTACTTTCCTCAGACATCATCCTGTGGGTAAAACTCCACCCACAGCAGGAAACTATCAAATCCAGTTTTAATGGCAATTTGGGGGCCAGAATAGCTCAGTGTTAGAGTGCCGCATCCGTAATCTTGGTGATCCAGGGGTTGTGGGTTTGAATCTCCGCCTGGCTGTTCCGGTACAGGGGGATTTTTCCTTCAGAGTGAACATTGCTTTGTCCTTCAGAGTGAACATTGCTTCTGACTCCATTTCCCATACAGTCCTTCGAATGAGACTATAAACCGAGGTTCCGTGTGTGAACGCACTCATAACATCTTGCACACATCTAAAATCCCATCACCAGCTTTCGGAAGAGAAGGCCAGTTTGGCCATTGGTATGGATGACACGTTACACATAGCATGTACCTTCCCAGAAGTTGGAGTATGGCTGCCTTAACCCTTTCCCTGCCACAGTATAAGAGCTTTTCTGTATTGCTGAGTGTTGGGGCTTTTTGCAGTAGGTTCACTCATCTGTTCACGACTCATTCATTTTAGAGATATCTCTTAGATTTTTTTCCCTTTTTTTTTTCTTATACCCTGTGCTGTGATGTAGTATCATAATTATTTGATTTTGCTGGTCATTAGTATGATAAAAATAAACATAATCAAGTAATAAGTACCCCATAGTAGACACAGTTACGGGCGTAGAAGATCGTGTAAACAACCCCGTAATAGACACGGGGCAAGCAGGGAAGAGGTTAATGGCGGGATAAAAAAGTCATTCACACAAAACTCCACTCCCTTTGTTGGATAAATGGGACTAATCCTTGCCTGCCTATACAGGGAGGAGTGTCCACAGGAGTATCAGCCTGTGTATGCAGGGAAAAAAATGAAGATAAAGAATGCCAGTTTAAAATCCAGCGCACCCAAAACAAGCAGGAAAAGGAGTACTAAAGAGTGCTGGTAAACTAGTGCAGTGTTCTGTTTGTCTGTCCATGCTTAGAGAGAGAGCGCTGGTGTGCCTTTCCTCTTCAAAATGGAGAGAAATACTGTGTGACCACCGCTCAGCCCAAGTACCATAATTATTCGACCACATAGGCGCTTTTGGATAAAGAGTGCGCCCATTCATTTTTAGGAACAAAAGGTCTATTTTGTTCATAAACTCGGAGGGCCTTTGGAGAGTCTCTGTCTTGGTCAAAGGAATCCTGGATTCAGTCTGTGATATAAATCTGCACCAAAGTTATGGCCTGGTGGTTGTTGAGGGATTGATGTCACATTACTCTGCTTTCCTTTGTTCATCAGTGTCCAGTATTCACCACTGTGCTCAAGGCACACGGCTCGACCTCTGCAGCTAGTAGTTAGGTTACGGCTAGCCTTTTCATTCTGCCTTGTGGCAAGTACACTTCATCACAGAATCACAGACTGTGGTCTTTATTGTTAGTGAGCCAAAAACTGGATGATCGGGAGATCAAGGTATTGATGACTACACAGACATGTAAGATAGTTCATGTGAGATGGCGCTCGTTTGGATGAGCGTGACATTTAGTACGTCTAAGTACAGGTAAATGCCTGTCGCATGTAAAGCATGTTAGTTCATACCAGAATGCTTCTTGCTGTACATTGCGTTAAGGACATGCCTGCACATACAAATTCAAGCATGTGCACTCGCATACATTAATGCGGACACACGCACGCATACACACTCACAGAGGCATACACTCATGCAGTGCTTTACAGTTAAAAGTAAGATGAAAAAGGAGGATGATTTTTTTTGTTGAAATAGGTGTCCAAGCCCACAGACTACAAAGTGAGCAGCAATGGTGACAGTGCCCCTGCCAATGGCACATCCAAGCTCCCGCCGTCCTGCAAGCCCTCCAAGCCTCGCCCCATGTTCCAGTACTCCCTCAGCACCAGCTCCATCACCTCCGACTCCTCCCAGGCCTCCATGGAACTGCAGACACTGAGCGACGTGGAGCTGAAGAAGACCTCCACGGGGGGAGGGGACGGAGACCTGGAGCTGGCCATCACTCAGGACAGTGTCTTGGTTCCTATAGGCAGCTCCGGCACAGTGATCGTCAGCAGTGTGGCTCCTCCTCCAGCTGCCGTCCATGGTCAGGTGGGTGTGGAGAACCTGGCCGCTTCCATGAACAATCAGAATGGGGACAGTCGGCCGGAGCCTGAGGTGTCGTTTTCGTCCTCGGAGAACCTTTTCGCGCCTCTTAGTAACTCTTCTCATGGAGGTGGGGGTGTGTTTGGCGGTGTGGGTCTGGGGAGCAGCAACGCCAACGCCACTGCTAATCAGTCTGTGTATGACAGTTATTACATGGGCACCAGTGGCAACAGCACGGCGGGGGGGCGTTAGGCCTCAGTGGCTTGTTGTCTGCCCCGCTGACCTCTCATTCTGCATCATCCGTGTTGCTGGAGACGGATGTCACTGCCCCTAAAAGGCAACGATCCAAGTAAGTGGGTCTTGAGTGGCGTAGGATAGTAGTGTGCCAGACTGTTGGTGTGTGCATGCCGGTATTCTCTCTGGTTTCTGTGGAGTGTGTATGTGTGTGTCTGTGTTCGGCTAGCAAGAGGCTGTTGTGACAGACATGCTGTGGTCGGATAGGCAGTCAGTTTGACGTAATGTGTCTTTTTTTTTTTGTTTTAGTCTGATCTGGGGTTCTTTTCAGATTGTGTGTCTGCAGAGCGTTTGCTGTTTCGTAGCCAGTTCGGGTGCTTGCTTGTTTGGTATCTGTCTGCTGGGTTTTCAGAATAAGCTTGTGGATTTACAGGAGTGGGGAGGGTTAGGTAATGGGGAGGGTGGTGGATTGATAGATATCTTGGTAGTGTTGCCTCCGATGGTGGCCTCATGAGGATTTTATGGAAAATGTTCCAGTGGTCTGAGGTTGTGTCGCTGCGACTTTATGAAAATGGGTGTGGCTATGTATGGGGAGCTGGAACGACTGGCATAGGAATAATATAGGAATAATGCCAGGATCGGGGACAGGAGGGGGGGGAGGGGGGGGGGGGGGGGGCTAGCATGGTAGCTGAAACAGCTAAAAACAATATCTTTGTTTCTTCGCTGATTGTGCTTTACTGTGGTGTGATAACCAAATGTTTTGATGTGGTAGCATTTTTTATGTTTATTTTCCAAAGGAAAAAATCTGTTTTGAGTGTGTAAGCGCTTCAAGCTATGCCATATTTTAAAGCCGTTGTCGTAGCTTTGATGTTATTGTTTCAGTAGTAGATGAGCATGATTTTACACTGCTTTGATGGACATTGTTTTTCTCCCTATATTTTCATTATTTCATGGCCAGATAAATGCGTTCAGTTCAAACCTTTATTGCTTGCAGTGTCTGATATCACAGGAAAAAGAAATTATTGGTTTTGGAACTTGGCACGCATGCGTCAGGTATGCCTTTACACACTTAAAAAATGTGTGTGCTTCAAAGCATGCAGGCATGCACCACAGGAGCATGCACGTGCGTGTGCGCGCATACACACATACAGACACAGATACACACACACAAACACACACACACACACACACACACACACACACACACACACACACACACACACTCACACATGCACATACACACACACGCATACACACACACGCACACACACACACACTCACACACACACACACACACACACACACACACACACACACACATATACACACAGACAGTCACAGTTATGTAGACCAGAGGTGATAGTTTTATCAAAATTATTGGCTCTTGTTTGGTGTAATGTAATTGTTTATTCCTTCATTTTGCTATAAACAAGAACAACAACAAAGAGAACATATTGTTCTGTGATTAAGTCAACAACAAAAAATGGAAGGGGGTGCATGTGTGTGTGTGTGTGTGTGTGTGTGTGTGTGTGTGTGTGTGTGTGTGTGTGTGTGTCACAGTGTGTGTGAATGGAGGATGAGAGAACAACAAAGTAAAAGTGAAAAGACAGGCATATAGAGATCACTTCAGAATTCACTGCACAGTTAAGTATTTCAATTATACCAGCCGCCGTGGCGAAGTGGTTAGCGTCGCGGACTCCCGGCTGGGAGGTCGTGGGTTCGAATCCCATCAGAAGTCATGTGGTTTTTTTTTCTGCCCCGACCGGCTCCTACCCAGAGTTGAGTTTGCTGCGGGCTCAGTTGGGAAGACTGGGACCAACACAGTCGAGTTTCATCCACTTAATGGATGCGTTTCTGAGAGTGTTGCTCAAATTTCCTGACCAACACTGCAGGTGTCTGTATCTCTCGGGCCTGGTTAACGCCGGGATATATTATGAAAGGAAGCATAGAGTACAGCCCTGTCATGTAGTCTCAGACCGAAATGGAAATCCGTAGCATCATCATAATCATCATCTCATTCTCATCGATCAGCATAAAAAAAAAAAGTCTCAAATTCTGTGGCCCTTCATGCCCTGCTCTCATGGTGACCTCAGTTTCGATGTCCTCTCCACGTCTGTGGCTTGGTTTGGTTCCGTCGGGTCACCGGTATCGGCGGGTCCATGGGGGCTGTCGTTGGACGGACGTGGTGGCGCCCTCCGGAGGGAGAGCTCACTCACGCCGGCTCCGCGACTAAGCAATTATTGTCGTCAGTAGGGGGCTTAGTAGGTGGTGTCCTGCGTATGTTAGATCAGAACAGGCGCCACTGAACACCACTGAAGTGACTCGGCAGCAGTGCAGTGTCTCCTCCGGTGGGTTGCCTCTTGACGACTTGACATTGACTGCTGCCTGTGGATTGCCGGTGCCTGGTCTGCGGCGGGGCCGACCGGGCCGTGGCTGTGGACAGGGTGTCGGAATGAGCGGCGTGGATGCACTGCCTCTGAGGTGGCACAGAGGTTGGGACAGCAAAAAAAAAAAAAAAAAAAAAAAAAAGTATTTCAATTATATGTACTATAGTGAAACATATCTTTGACCATGAGTTGACCATGTCAGTATGTAACTGTGGTAATGATGATTTACTTACTTATCATAACAGCTCCGTCTGTACTCAGGTATTTCATGGACACAAATGGGTATGCCAGAACCTGGAAATGAAATCCATCCTTTTGATTAAAGATCCATTACTAATCTGCCAGAGGTCAGAAGATCTTTTTCATCATTTTAGTGACAGTTCCATTACCAGTCTGGCCTAGGATCTTCTCGAGGGGTTACCAGAATCTTCTTTCACAAAGGTGAACAAATCGTAAAGTCTACTACGAATGTCCTTATGGACCACTGATGCTTCAGAATGATGAACACCATGATCATTACAGAAGGGCCAAAGTCACCCTCTGTCTTCAACCTTGCAAACTGTGCACACAGATTTTTTTTGGCGCCATGTATCTTTGGCCCCCATATCCTAACTAAGAAATGGTCAGGTAGGGATTGATGGCAGACCTCTGACTTGAAATTGGGATGAAAGAAGGAGAGTCCGGAATAGCTATGGACTTTGTAGTTTTCAAGAAAAAAATGTTTCATGTGCACTGAAAATTTGCGACTTATTTATTATCCTGGAAAAAAACAATAACTAAGATTTACTGTTTCACATTTACATGAGTACACTGTGATTAATTTACAGACAAACTTGTGAAAAGAAAAGGAGTAAAATAACCTGTATTAATTGCATTTCGAACTGATAGGTAATATACTGAGTGTGAGAAAAATGATGGAGATAGTGTTCACAATGCCTGTAGTTACTGTTGACAAAGTTAAGGGATTGTTTGTGACTAATATAAGCACTTGCAAGATCTGACTAGTAGGACTAATAATGCTTTGTATGATGTGAGTCCTTTGGTTTGACCTTCTCAAGATTAACTGTGTTTTGTGGGGTGTGGATGTGTGTGCATGCATGTGTGTATGTGCGAGTGCGCACACATGATCTCAAGGATTCATTAATTATTTTGATTGGGTGTGTATGCAGGGTTCAGTTAAGTTAGTGTCTAATGTTTAATATGCCACCACTCCAGAAAAAAAGCTTGGAGTTGCTTTACTAGAGGATATACTATCAGTAATTTTTTTCCTGTTGTGTGTCTGTTAGTGGAAACTTAGATTGCCGGTTCAACAACAGAAACTCAGGAAACACAAGCTGCATGCAGGGAGGATGAAAATTTATCTCAAAGCAATTTAGGCTATCATGAAAGTGAAGTCTCATAGCCTCAACGTTTTTCCTCGTAGCTCAAAAAAATTGATTAAGTTGTGCTCATTTCTCTCTCATTCTCTCTTCCTGTTTTTGAAAACAGCCTGAAGATCATGTTTATTTTTAGGGTCTGTGCCCCTGTCAGTGTTCTCTGCACAGTTTCACACATTCTATGGCCTAAGAAATTTTTTTTGTGAAAACACTGTCTGCACTTTTTCATTATGTCTTGGAACTTTAGTATTTTGTCAGGCCTTCTGATGATTCACACATTGTACGTATGTCATGTTTTGGGGTTCAGCTCCACTTTTTTTCATTTTCCATATGCGCACGTGATTCACCCATTAGAATAGTGCACTGTGCATTTGATAACCATTTAAATGTGCAGCAAGTGTGTTCATTAAAAAAAGCAAAAGTGAACAATGAATTCAAACGGTTCTGTCTTAACGTCAAAGAACCAGTGTTGCATGACGCGAGTGAAAGGCCCTGCCAGCCATGTTAATGCTACAGCCAGTGCAGTATAGTGCTAGAGATAGGCGCAGTAGCTGTTTTGCTGGGCTTTTGCATGTAGTACCCAGTTAGTTTGGATTGGAGAGGTGTAGTCAACAAGACGTTTGCCTGTTGTATCCAACCAGGTCACCTTCATAGGTTTCGTCCGCTGTCATTCATTTGAGAGGAATCAAATTGGCAATGTCTTCTTAGAGAGTGGCTTTAAATGAAGTTGAAACTGGGGGGTGGGGGGGGGGGGGGGGGGGGGGGGGGGGGGGGGGGGGGAGAGAAAGAAAGAAAAAGAAAAAGATGAGATGCTGAATTTTGTGCTGAGACAAAAAAACAGCCAGAGAAGAAGGCAAGAAAAAAAAAAAGAAGGCAGAACGAAAAAAGACCAGTAATCAGTGTTCAAGTTAACGTTTTGCTTTCAGTTTCTTCACATTTTCAATCTTTGCAAGTAGTTTGGAAAATAGATGTCTGGTAATCACAAAGGCCTTTGACCTGTGGACTCATTGATTTGTCGGTTTGATTGAAAACAGCCGAAGACATACATGCCCACAGACAGCACGCAGTCAGACTCAGCATCATTCTTAATAAAGTGCATTCAAAAAATTGCATGCCCCTCAGAGTAAGGATAAGATGTTTGAAAAGTTCTATGGGTTTACTTTTGTGTTGGCATTCCAAATCTGAATCTTATTTCTTGCCATGCAGATAGGCCATGGACAAATTTCTTGTCTGAAAGTAATTTGAAGAAGTTTAACTGCTGGTGTTGGTACAGTGAACAAGAACGTTAGATCAATCGAGGACAGATTCCAAAGAATAGAGCAGTGAAAACTGCAGCAGTAACTACATGGAGAGACCAGGGGCCTGCAATGGAAAATTTGAAGACAACAAAATTTTTACTGGCACACTGATCCACAGCATGGGTGAAGACTCTGGTTTTCACCCTAAAAAAATATCCGAATTGGGGTGAAAATAACCAGACTGGGTTTTCACCCTCAAAGATATCCGAATTGGCGTGAAAATAACCAGGACACATTGAGAACAGAAAGTGAAGCCACTCTTTAAACGTTAATGAGGTGGCAAGGTAGCCATGTTTGTTGCTGTCAGGTTTAAAACACTTGCGTCCATTAACAGACTTACTTGTTGGTGCTGCTCCATGTCTGCTGCAGTGGGAACAGTACACGTTGTCAGACTCTTCATTTTTAACCAGTCAGTTATGGCTGCTGCCATCCTCCCTTTCCCTGTTTCTATTTCTGTAGAAAGTTTTTTTTTTGGGGGGGGTCACTTTTTTTTTTTTCTTTTTTCTTTTTTTTTTTCATTTGATCAAAGTCTTGGCTTGACTTTTTTGCCCTTTTTTTTTTTTCTGGCGACACTTTACTTCTGGAAGAAGACATCACATGGTTGTTGATTAACACCAGCCAGATGTTATTCTTAGTTTGCGAACCTTAGGTCATTTCTGCAGGAAACATATGTAGTAAACAGCTGAAATAGAGCAGACAAGGGTAAACTGCTTATGCTGTTAAACTAGTACTAAGTATTTACTCATGTTAAAGTCAAAAAGTTTTTCTTCTTGCACAGAACTTTCGCTTGCCATTTGGGCTACAAGAAACGAGACTGTGGCAAAAATTCTAGTCAAACATTTGATAATGGACGAGTGCTGTTGCTCCTCCATGTCCTGTTGCTTTGTGTATTGGTCACACAGGATTAAAAATTTAAGTATTCATTATATGCATCTTTGGGTGGCAAGAGGTTAGGGTCTTTAATATAAACATTGTGCACATATGGTTTGGTGGCCAAAGGTTAAAAATTCATTGTAAATTCATTGTTCGGAGCCTAGATGATAAGAACAAGAGAATGGAGAGATGTCTGGCAATTTTTTTTCCATTGCAGGGCATGTTGGTAGAAATGATAATGTTCTGCCATTTTGCCTAAAGGCCTTGCAGTTCCATTGCAGGGATGTTGGTAGAAATGATAATGTTCTGCCATTTGCCTAAAGCCTTGCAGTTCTTCAGGCCATTTTTAGTCGGTTTGGGGCTCATAAATGGATTTTCTTTCTGTGTTGTAGGCAGCCAGTTGACAGAAAGAGAAGGAATTTGCACACAAAATATAGATTTTTTTGGTGGTCATTTTGTCAAGTTTTGTACCACAAAGGTATCCACCCAGCATCATATCAATAATTCACAATATAAATGGTTTTCAAGTCTTTTTTAATACCAAAAGAAAGAGAAGGTTTGTCTGGTGTTAGTCTTGCTTTCTTTGATTTCAGCGGCGTTCTGTGACTTCTGAGCGACATTGCACATTAGGGCTATCAAATTTATGCAGACATGTATTGAATTGAAAGTGCATTAAAGTGTACTTGAATACTTGGCAATTGGAAAGGGAAGCCACTCCTTCACACAGCAATATTTTCAGCTAGGCATGCCACTGTATGATGATCTACAAAGCCGGTTAACTGCATCATGTGAACATGATTCCAATCTTTGCTCACATCTTTGATAAAAGACCTTCATAAGCTGTGCCAGTTTATTTTATAAAATCTCCTGCATTTGGCTATCTGGACTGCAACTTTTTTGGCCGATTTAAAATATTGTTTTTGTTAGTTTGCTAAGGGCCAGCAGCTAGCAACATCCCTGCATTGATTGGTGGATATAGAGGTTTGGGCTAATTTCTCAAGGGTGAACAGACACCCCATGGCCCTGGTTTCATGGACACAGTTTGAAACTTGATGTTTTGATCACTGACTGAGCGATTGCACTGTGTACATGCCAGGAAATAAAAGAGCAGTTGAAAACATACTTCTCACTCCAGAATTTTACAAATAATTTTTGTCGCCGTTTCTTTGCCTTGTCCTAAGCTATGAAACGATGCTGTTTTTGACAAGAAGCATCAGCCATTTTGACTGAGTAGTTATAGTCCAGGCACAAGGGCAAATACTCGCCATGAAAAAAATCAAGAAAGCATTGCGCACATAAGCTTGCTGTCTGTTGTCACTGAAGCGAAGGAGAGAAGAGCATACCTGCTTATTTTGGTATTCTTTCTGCTGAGATGTTTACATCATGTTATCCCCCCCCCTTGAAATTTCAAACTCAGAAGCATACAGAGTCTACATTTGATTTTGATCCTCAAAAACTTGCAGACCGGGGTATTGAATGGGTTGAAGACTTTTTGTTGAAGTAGTTAAAAAGAACATGTTAAAAACTGTTGAAAAGAACATGTCAAAAATGGTTACAATGAACATGTTAAAAATGGAAACTGTTAAAAAGAACATGTTAAAAATGGTTGCAAAGAACATGTTAAAATGGTTAAAAAGGACATGTTAAAATGGTTAAAAAGGACATGCCATATTATGCCTGTGATTCGATGACTAGAGCTTGTTGACTTTGAAAGGATAAACACAGACACTGTATGTCAGTAGGCTGACGGCTAGAGGTGAAACCTGAAGGATCTGCGTGCATTGTGTGCCCATGGTTTTTGGCTAGATCCCAGGAGCTTAAAGGCAAGGAGAAGAAGCCCAGAAAGCCGAGCAGCAGCCGGGATGGCAAAAGTAAGAGTGGGCGTGGAGGTCAGAGTGCAGGTGGCACCACAGGTAGCAGCAAGAGCAAGAAGGACGGGAGCCAGTCTCTGACAGTGACAGGATCAGCGTTAGGGTGAGATTCGACAGCCTATGATTATCATTACACAAGACTGATATGTATTGTAGTTACTTATGTTTTATTATATTAAGTTTGACGAGAAACAGTTGAACATTGATGATTGGAAGATTGATATGTACTCCTACAAATTCCGTCATTACTGTAAAACAGTTTGTTACTCCTTCATTGATTTCAAAACAGACTTGCACCAGTTGAGGTAAAACTGCTGTGCATTTGAAGATTACAAAACTGTTACTGATCTAGCAAGTTACCAGGAAATTTTCTGTTATTTGTAGAGCAATGGATGAATGCATTAATAGTGGATGTGATTTGTTTATATCCTTAAAATGACAGCTAAGTTGAGAAAGTGACAGTTGTTACTAGAAGCTTAGATTATGCAGTAGACTATGAACGGCCCCAATTGTGTGTTACTTTAATTTTTTTAAGTAATTGCTTTCTTGTATTGAAAACTGTTAATTGGGCCCATGTTCCATGGCAAAGTTTCCAGTTGAAAAACATTTTTGAAAAACGCTTAAAACATTTACAGCAAGTGTATTTTGTAATTGTGTAGGTGTAAGGCATGTGACAGGATAAAGATTCTTTGATGAAATGCTTGGTTTGAGCATTTGCACTGTACTTTTGCTTGGAATACTTGCTCCCTGTTTCGTTCTTCCATGTGTCTTGCATCTGCAGGTTGAATGTTTTTCAGTCAATTGATCCAGAATAAAAGTTTTACGGATTTAAGGTTATGAGCCAGCCCATCCAGTTTTCATTTATTGGTCCGCAGTTTGATTTTCAAGCAAGGGTCAGTTGCAGGTCAGCCAAAAGAGCTGTTCATTCGAAAATGCTGCCAGTGTTTCGAAACTTACTTGGCTGGTCTAGAGATTTGCAAAGGAACTTTCTTGAAGTAGGTTAGAGATCAGTTTTGACAAAAGTTTGGCACTATGGAAGGTTGGGAAGTAACTTGTGCTGCACAGTTCCTACATCTATTTCTTGAGTTCCGTGTGATGTAGGTCCTAGAAGGAAACGGTAATTTCCAGCAGAATCTGTGGTACTCTTCAGAGTTACTGTAAATTTCAAAACAGAATTATTGAATGTTAAAGTTCCAACATGCTTAATTGTTATTTACATTTAAGAATTTGAGGTTATGAAATGGAGTTTTATAATGTGTATGTTGCAAGTTCACAATGTGGAGCCCCATTTCAGAATTAGTCAGCTAGATAATTCATAAGCAATCTATGAAGAGATTCTTGTTCTTGCTTGTGATTTGCCCATAGATTCTGAGACACTGAGTGAATTTGACTGCTGAAAAAATGTGCATGTGCAAGTCCACATCCATTTTGGCTCGGTCTGATGGTAATGTCGTAAAGTAAAAAGAAAAAAAAAAGTGTTCTGGTTGTCTGTGCTGCAATCACAAGATGTGCATGTTTCCTGCGTGCCCATGCATACATGTACCTATGAGATTGTGAATGTGTTTCAGTGTATATGTTCCATGAGCATGCTGACTAGAGATGGATGGAATTACCATACCCTGGTCAGGGTTGCAAATATTCAAGTATCATATCATCAGAGCATGAGAATCGAATGTATTCTTAATTTTCATTGTATCAAATCATGGAAACTGTTTCATGTCATTTACGCAAGTGAAGGAGGGAGGAAATGGTAACATGGTTTGTGGGTCAGTTTCTGTTGTGTGGCCATTCTTTCATAACGGTCGATACATCAGAGTTTACCTCATGATCATTCCTCTTGGGTGTTGGCTATATGTTACATGGATTTGATTCAGAAAGTAGCAGTGTTACGTTTTTTAACAAGTTAATAAATAAAACGTTTATTGTCTTTCTTCCAGTCTGAATGCATTTTACTTTTTATATCTGGGGTTTTTACTCTTACAATGATTATAAAAATTAAGATGTTTTTGTGTACCCTATGTCTGTTGTGCTCAGGGCTCTTAATACAGGAGTAAACAAGCAAGCCTGAATGTTGAACAATTAATACCCATCCATTTTCATTCCCATCATAAGAAGATGCACACCCAGACATCACCATGATGTCCCCCCCCCCCCCCCCCCCTTCACTTAGGGTCTCCCCTGCTTGCTCCCCCCCCCCCCCCCCCCCCCCCCCCTCACATCCACATGCATGCACAGATGCACCTCACAATCACACAGTGCAGTGGGGAAAAAAAAAACCACGAATGGAACACAGTACCAGAAAATGTCCACCGAGAAGAAGACAAGTTTTTTTGAGCCGTTTATGTGTGTGGATGTATTTTAGGTGGCATGCGAATGTGTGTTGTTCTTGCACCCCTCCTGTTCCGCATGGTTCGCAGGATGTCTCGCTTCCTCATCTTTGTCATTGTCCTGTCCTGACCTTTCCTTGCATGCATGAGCTCAGCCCAGTTCACTTGGTTTCTTTTTCCTTTCTGGGTGTACCTGATTTGTTCGCAGTCTCTGCAAAGATCTTTAATGAAATGATGAATCCAATGTTCAGAGCAGTGACTGAAAACTGAGCGTTTGGATCTACTGGTAGCGCTTGCTATATGATGTGTTTTCTTTTTTGGTATTGAATTAAGTTTAGTTGCCACCTGATAATATCGGTTGGAGGGGAGGGGGGGGGGGGGGGGGGGGGGTGAGAGGGGGAAGGCTTAGTAGATGGTGGTGTGTGTGTTATGGGTTTCAGAGCTGTCATTATTGCAGCCACTGAAATGACTTCCTTTCCTTTATTTCTGCATACGCAAGCTGATACTCCTATGGACACTCCCTGTATAGATAGGCAAGGATTAATCCCATCTACCCAACAAAGGGAGTGGAGTTTTGTGTGTATTACCGTCTTTTATCCCGCCGTTAAGGCAGCCGTACTTCAGCTTCGGGGGAAACTGAAATGGCGTAATAGCAGTGCTGCACTTTCTCTAATGGCCGGCGTGTCGGTGACTGCATCTACCACTCTCTGTAGACAACTGGTTCTGACACAGCCAAAGAGTGGTCCTGGGTGTGGAAGTTCTTTAGGGGAACAGGAACAAAGATGAGTGGCGAGAGAGAAAGGCCCACTGAGAGAACATGGAAAGGAGAGAGAGAAAAAAAGACAAAAAGCAGCGGTCTGATGACCTGAGCATAGGAGACGTGTCATGAACACATAACACTAAGCTGTGTGAATTTCCAGACTACAATTGCAATGTTATGTAAGCCACACACACCAAATATCAGAAAAAAAAAAACCTACGACAGAAGTCCATTGATTAGCAGCAAGAAAATAGCTGTGAAAACCAATCATGTAAATGGCAAGCATAGTGTAAATTCTGTTTATGCTGTGAAAACCGATCATGTAAATGGCAAGCATAGTGTAAATTCTGTTTATTCTGTGAAAACCAATCATGTGAATGGCAAGCATAGTGTAAATTCTGTTTATTCTGAGGTGGTAATGTTGTGTACTGGCAAGCCAGGGCAATGTATCCTATGACGACAAGAGATACCAGCGTTGCAGACTAGTTTTCATATCACTGTTATCAGCAGCACTGAAATCACTGGAGGACTCGTCTTCAGTGTCAGACATGAAGGGTTCCAAGAACTCGTCATCTTTGTGGGCCATCTTGTCTGCATCCTTCCTGTACCTCTGCCTCCGTGCTTGTGCATCATCTGCTGTCGATCATGCATGCCTTTTTTGAAAACTGTCAAATGGTCAAAGTAGATTTCTGCAAGTAATTGGTTTTCAGTTTGTCCGATCAACGGCAGATTAGGAGAACTCTGGCGAGCTAAGAATAGGAAAAAATCCATAAGTAGGCCTTTGCCAGTGTAGTAGCCGCAGGGCTTAGAGTTTAGGGTAAAAGTAGTAGTTTATAGCTAAGAAAGGGCAGTAACCATGGCTGCGCTGGAAGATTTGAGCATAGGACATGTCAGACCAGTTCAGGGTTAGAGGCTTGCATAATTCATAAAAGATAATTATGACATGAACATTGGACATTTTGGCATTCATAAGCATCGATCTTTATCCCCAAAAGGAAAAGTGTGATATGTGACAGAGTATACATGGCTTTAGTATTGAAGACTTGATGTGAGTAGACGGAATGTTACAGCTTACATAGACTGAAATCATGATCTTGAGGGAGAACTCCTTAACTTTAACACAATTCTTGAATTCCAAATTGGTTTGAAAATGTCAGCTGCTGTGTTACAGTGGTTAGTGCAGCTGGTTTTGGCTGTAGGTCATGTGTTCAACATCCTTCACAGGCTGTGTATTTGTGGGATTTTTCAGCGTAGGTGGCTGCTGTCCAGAACTTTTGTTGTTTTATTAAAGGGAAATCAGACATTTCACCAGTTCATTCTTTTAACAAAGGCAAAAGGTGTGTGTGTGTGTTGTATTGTTTGTGTGTGTGTGTGTGTGTGTGTGTGTGCGTGTGTGTTTGTGTGTGTGTGCATGCGTGAAATGTATTTTAATGGTAGTAGCATTCATTCCCCATTATGGTGAACAAGCCACGTCTCGTTTCCATAAATGTTCGAAGACTAAACAACAAAAGGAAACATTACAGTATATTCAAATCACTAAAAATGGAAAATTGCGATATAATTGCAGTTCAAGAAACACACCTGTCAACAACAGAAGGAGCTGATATATGGGAACTCCATTGAGGAGGGAAAATGTTTTATTCATTAGGAACCACAGCGTAGGTCAAATAATAGATATCAAAACAATGTGAAGCAAAGCCGCATTGTCTATACAAAGAGAGTCAGATTTTTTGGTTGGTTGAAGTTACTGTGGAAAAAGAAGAAACTACATTTAGCAAATATCTATGCACCCCAAACTGCCACTGAAAAGATACAGTTCTATCAACATATCCGCACTGTTATTGAAGAATATAGCACAGACCACATTAATGTTATTGATGGTGTCCAGAGCTGAGTTGGAATGAGTTCATAGGGGTAGACTAGAGCCACACAGTCAGTTTTCATCCACCTAGTGGAGACATCTTTGAGATCGTAGCTCAAGATTTCAGACCAGCACTGCAGGTGTCTGAATCTCTCAGACCTGGTAGAGACACCAGGACAGGGTTCGTACCCTCCTTGAAACTCCTTGAATTTCGTGAGTGAATTTCAAGGCCTTGAAAACCCTTGAAAATCATGAATTGTGGTTCTGTTGACCAAACCTCATGAAAACCTTTGAAAATCAAGCCATCAGGTCCAGAAATTTTTAATGTGGCAAAAAGAAATGGTAGTTTGATTTTTCTGCATTCAGGTTGATGAAAAAATTATTTAAAAACAAATTTTAACAACATAGTTGCGATCATGGATTGTCGTCTGCTATTTCACACCAAGGGAGATAATTTGTAACTGCGTCAATTTTTAGCCATGTATTGTAGCCTTGAATTTAAAAAGAAATCCTTGAAAACTTCTTGAAAACACCTTGAGTTTTGTTATTGGGAGTCTGTAGGAACCCTGCAGGATATTTTAATCAAGGCTGTGCTGAACACAGCCCTGTCAGATAGTCTCTGACCAGAGCGGAGTTCCGTTCCATTGTCTTCATCTTCCCCATGGATCGTCATTTTGAGGGGAAAGAAAAAAGAAGACTGTAGCTCCAAATTTCAGACCAACACTGCGGGTGTCTGTATCTCTCAGACCTGGTAGACACCAGGACATTTGAATCGAGGCTTTGCGGAGTTCAGCCCTGTCATGTAGTCCTGACCAGAATGGAGTTACAGTGCATTATCTTCATCCTCCTCTTCGATCATCATTTTGAGGGAAAAAGAAAAAAAGGTCAGATTCAGTGGCCTTCCATGCCTGGCTCTTATTGTGCCCTCAAGTTTCCATTCCCTCTCCATGTTCAGGCCAGTGGTGAATTCCTCAGAGGGGTAGGCACTGGCAAATCATGGGGACTCTTTTTGGATTTTTTGTAGTGGTACCCCTTTGGAGAGGGATCCTTGCGTAGGATCTGCAACTGAGCATTAATCAATGTTATAAGTTTGGGCTTAATAGCTTGTGTTAGAACAGACATCACTGAAATGACTGGGCAGCAAGTTTAGCGTCTCCTGTGGTAGGTTGCCTCATGGCAGCTTGATATTGACTGCTCCCAGTCAACTGCCAGAGTTTGGACTGCATTTTGTACACAACTGGCTGTGGTTGTGTTTTAGGGAGCCAGCATAAGTGACCTAAGGACAGATCCATTGGAATTTGATTCGGATCTGTAATGTGGATCCAGACCAAATGGTAGATCCAGGATCTTCTCACATTATTGATAACGTTGTTACAAAGTTTCCACTGATATGAATATATGAAGTTTTTTGCATGAAACCTTTAAGAAGTAATATATTTTCACGGAATGTCAAGAATTACAAGAGATATCAAGTTTGCCGTTTCATATTTTGCCTGCTATTTAAAAGTTCACAAGGAGTACCTTCAAAAGTACTAATCCATGATATATTTGACATTGATGGAAGTCCATTTCTTATGAATACCTTTCTAGCTTGGTGCATGTTAAACTCTTCTGTAAGTCTGCATGAAAGAAAAATCCTTTAAAATTCATCACCACTGTCCCTGTAAAGAACCAAAATCAGGGCCAGCAATATTACAAGATGCCACTTCAATTGCAAACTTATAAATTAGTAATATAAGAAATGCTGGTCCAAAGTATTGGACAGTTTTCAGATGGAGAAAGTAGAAACATCAGACAGGAACTAAACTGATGATGAAATGGCAGGCTCCTATGACAGCCACATATGTTACCAGCGACACTAGGTGTTCTGTCTGTCTAGGCATTGTACCTTTTTGCCTTGCACCCACAGAAATCCGGTGTAGAAGAGGGTTAGCAGGTGCGATTGACATATACATTCAAGACAAATATATTGAAAATGAGACTGTAAGTATGACATAAAGTATGAGCAACAACAACAAAAATCACAGTAAGGACATCTATGATAGGTGATATGAGAAGACGATACTTATGCCTAAGATTTCTCAGCAAAGTATCCAGACATAAATCGTTGGACTTACCAACAAATACAATAGAGGTATCCCCAAAAGAAAAAGTTTTACATTTATATGTTTCTTACCACAATTTCAGTTTTGTTTTCGATAAAAATTTATTGAAAACAAAATTGTAATCGCAGTAAGGGCTCCACCACCATCTTCTGCCCCCTCCTCCACCTCAAGAAAACATTATTCTGCTGTGACCTGATTGCACTTCAAACCTTAGGAAATGCCCTTGATGACTTTAAACTTGTGACTTCAGACACCACCACTGTTCAAGCAGTGTGTTTATCATTTGCAAAAACATCACAGCATTGCCTATGGTATGTATCTTTTCAGGAATAACAACTGTACTAGTTATGTTTATTCATCACTGCATACACTACAGCAATGCTGCCATCTGCGTGTAGTTATGATTGCAAACATGATAACTATGCTTGCAGTATATGTTGACTTTGGAAGCCATCACAAAAATAACAGCAATGTCTATTATGAAACTGCCGATAGAATAATGGAATATGCCAGTAGTGTATACTTTTCATTGCCAACTCCAGAATTATTCCTGCTGTGTGTACATTTATTATTGCAGAGACGGCTCTGATGGCAGTTCGTATTTATGAATCTAATAATATTTGAATTGCATGTTTTTAGTGATGACGCTTCATCTGTGACAGCATTGTGTATTCATCACTGTAGACTTGAATGAGTCAGCAGTGTATAGTTATCATTACAGACATTGCACACACCAGTGTCATCTAGTTATTGCAGACTTAATGCCTATGTCAGCAGTTTATAGTTATCACTATAGATACGATACATATGAGTGTTGTGTATTTATCATTGCAGACTCCATAACTATGTCAGCGTTGTATGTTTATCATCATAGACATTGTACACGTCAGCAGTGGGTATTTATTTTATCATTGCAGACTCCGATTTATATCAACATATATACTTATCAAGACAGACATTGCACACATCAGTTGTGAGTATTTATTGTTGCAGACATCAAAACTATGCCAGTAATGTGTATTCATCATTGCAGACTCTACCAGTATATTAGCAGTGTGTACTTATGGTTATGGATGTTGCACATGTATGCTAGAAGTATGTATTTGTCAATGCAGACATCACAACTGTGTCAGCATTCTTTTTTTTTTTTTTTCAGTTGCAGACACCACTGCTGTATTAGCATTGTGTTTGTTTATTTTTTAAAAATTCTTTTTAATTGATGGCATCACACTACATCAGCACATTAATACAGACACCAAAATTTAGCCAGCAGTGTGTATTTATCATTGCAGACACAGCTGTTTCATTTCAGATGCCACAGTTGTGTCTGTGTAGCTGTATTTTCATTGGCAGCACAACTTTCCAGTCACATTTATTATAACAGAGGTACTGGCTGTATGTCAGCAGTGTTTAGAGTCGCAGTCTGCACAAAATTAGTATAGCTCAGCGTGTATTTTTATTCATTAGTGCAGACACCAGATCATGCCTTGATATATCAAATTAATGCAGACGCCTCAGCTCTTCCACTTTTTCCTATGTAATGGCTGCTGACACCACAGCTTTGCCAGGGTATATTTCATAGTTGCAGACACCACAAAGAATATTTCATTGTTGTAGACACAAGCTTTGCCAGTGACTTTATTGTCGAAGACACAAAAAGTATGTCAGTGTATATTTTACCGTGGCAGACCCACAACCCCATGCCAGTGTACATTTTATTGTTACAGACACCACAGCTATGCCAGTGTATATTTTATTGTTTACAGATGCCGCAAGTGTGCCAGTGTATATTTCTTTGTAGCAGATAAGCAAAGAAATGTATGTTTTATCATTGCAGACACACGGTAACTATGCCAGTGTCTGTGTATATCTTATCATTGTAGGCTCCACACCTGTGCCAGTGTATTTTATCATAGGAGACACTGTAACTGTTACACTGTGCACTGTGTATTTTATCAATGTAGACATCACAACTGTGCCAATATTTATTTTACCACACCTGTGCCAATGTATTTTATCATTGCAGACACTGTAACTATTCTAGTGTGTATATCATCAGTGCAGACACCACAGCTATGCCAGTGTATATTTTATCATTGTAGACACCCTAACTATGCCATTTTTTTTTTTTTTTTTTTTAAATGATTCCTGACACAACAACTATGCCAGTGTATATTTTATCATTGTAGACACCCTGACTATGCCAGTTTTGTTTTTTTTTCTGACACAACAACTATGGCAGTGTACGTTTATCATTGCAGACACTGTAACTAGGTCAGTGTTGTTTATTTTTGTTGTTGCAGACATCACAACTATGCCAGCAGTGTGTTTGGGGGTGGTCCCTGCTTCCAGAGCCCTGTATCCCTCACTGGCTTCTCTTCCCCAGGTAAATCAGTCCTGCAGTGTGTCAGGAGCACACCTTGTTCAGTGTATGTGTGTGTGCATGTGTGTGTGTGTGTGTGTGTGTGTGTGTGTGTGTGTGTGTGTGTGTGTGTGTGCGTACGTGTGTGTGTGTGTGCGTGTGCGTGTCTGTGTCTGTGTCTGTGTCTGTCTGTGTGTGTGTGTGTGTGTGTGTGTGTGTGTGTGTGTGTGGTACTTGACTTTTGTTCCAGAAGTGATGTCAGAAACGCACATTTGTTGAGGTAGTTGGGATTGTGTGTCTGATGGGGGATGTGTGGTGCGAGCATCTGTTTGTGGTTTTGGTGGCAGTGAGGTTGAAAGGTGTTTTTTTTTTTCTTCTAAAATTTCCTTCATACTGCCTCATCAAGGAGGTGATATTTTTTGTCTGTATCCATGTGTTTGTCTGTCTGTTTTTAAGATTTGGCCCTTCAAAATCGAACTGAATTTAACGGAATTTAGTGGAAAGGTTGAGTGTAGCTCAGGCAGCTTTATGTTTTGGTGTGAGTCGGGATGAAAGGGGGAACCCAGTATCTGTTCAGGAAGATTATGCGAACACCACTAAAGTGATGTCTGTGGAACTTAAGTCTGAAAATGGAAAACGGCCCAAAGATAACCTTTTCAACTTTTGGTGTTGATCTGGGTCAAAGAACAGATCCAGGGTCTGTTTGTCCATAGAGGTCTGCACTCACCCAAGTCATTCATATCAATAATGAGAATTAAACTTACATTGGAATTTTCACCCACACCAGACAGACACAGGCAAAACCACATATGCGTGCACATGCATGCACGCACGCATGCACACACGCACACAGAGTACACATACAGAATATATATACGCACACAAAGTACGCATACAGAGTGTAAACATACACACACACATACAGCACATACACCCAAACACGCACACACATGCACACACACACACACACACACACACACACCACATACAAGCACACGGAGTTCTGATTAACACAAACTTATTTCCTGGATCCAAACTGACTGTAAACATGGTGGGTATTCTGGACTGCTCTGCAAAACAGAAGCAAACTGCCTCCTAGATGCCTAGATTCTAGCATGTCCCATATTGGAGAAACCCTTCATCTTCAGGGAGTTTTGCCCCCTGACTGCTCACAGGCATAACATGGCCCACTAAGACCATGTCTTCCTGCTTCCTGAAGTGGTGTAACTCTGTAGAACAAAGCAGAAGAGGAGAGCCTTGGCTCTACCTCCTTGCTAATGGGCTTACCATTGTTGTTAACCTTCATTCATTGCTCATTTTGTGGAAAGAAAGATAATGCATACATGAATATACGTTGTGTTTTTTTTGTCATTGTTATGTTTGTGTTTATGTTAGCATGCCTGTTTTGCTGTCTGTCTGTCTGTCTCTCTCACTCTCTGTCTCTATTTCTTACTCTCTCTGTCTCTGCCACTGTCTCTCATATGCATGTTTTTCAGTGTGTGCATGTGTGGGGGAGAGTGTGTGTGTGTGTGCGTCTGTGTGTGTGAGTGCATGAGCGAGTGCATGTGGGTGTGTGTGTGTGTGTGTGTGTGTGTGTATGTATGTGTGTGCGTGCGAGGATGCGTGCATACATGTGTGTACCTTTTTTTCTGCATATTTAGGACAGTGTATATGAAAGAAAGAGGATTTGTATGTTGTGGAATGTTTTCCCTATCTTTATGCTTTATTTGCAGTGGGTGTATGCTTCATATTGCTATTCTTTCCACCTACCCCTGTCTTCCTCTACCTTCATCTCATTGTACTGAACCTATAGTCTACACTGCAATTGCAGTTACCTGTTTTGTCCAGATGCTGAGATGATGAACGGTACAACCTCGTTTGTTCCTCCCCCCAAAGTCTTTCCCAGTCTGCATAACAAGACTGACAGTCCCCGCGGAGGGTAATATTGTTATTTTGATTTTGCATCTTTGGTAAGATGTTTTCTCTTATTTCAGATTTGTTCTGTCCACCAATGTGGTACATTTGACCTAAAAAGACAAAACAAGAACAACCCAGTGATGAAAATTACCTGATCAAGGATGTCCAGTGGCGTCATTGCCAACTCATCAATGAGGTGAACTATCCAGTTTTTTCAGACATTTGGGGGCATACAGGAAGTTGCACGTTCTGCACTCTCAAACATTCTTTTCACATATCTAAGCAGCCAGGGCTGATGGCATGCCTTTACCATCATTGTGCTTTTCTGGGGTTTTCCTGCTGCCTCTCTACGCAAGAGCTGAGATTGAGAACACTTGCCGACTTACTGCCCCACGCGGCTGCAGACAGCACTGCTTTCATGATTGCAAGCAGCAGTCAGGCTTTGCATGTGACGCTTTTAAGGACAGGGCCGCATGCTAACTGTATTCTTTGATCAATTGCACACTTGCAAACATAAGTTTCTATCCGGCTTAACATTTCTTTATCACATCTACCATTTGCATATCTTAAGCTTTACATTTGCCCTAGACGATCATGTCAACAGCTACACTCTCTAGACACGGTGGCTCCCGCTAAGCCTCATTTGTATTGCACTCAGACCTGCCGCCCACCGGTTTTGTCTACTAAGCGTTGTTCAGTCATGCCTGAGGTAAAGGGTGGCATGGCGGCGGGAGGGAGGGGGCCGCGCGGCCGCTTCTGGTGGCAGACCGGGGCGGTCCTCACTTTGTGGAGGCTTTATAGAAAGACTGAGAGCCCAGATCATGAAAACTAAACAGACAGATGATTGTGGCATGAATCTGCTGCCTGGACCCTTTTGTATTTTATAAACACAATGATAACATGAAGCGTCGCATACACCAGTTTGGTATGAAATGCACGGAAGCTCAGGCATTGGCATGATCTTTCATCCCCCTCCACCTTCCCTAGTAGATATTATGCAACATTTAAAATGTTTTTTTTTCCCTCTGTAACTGACCTCGGACTTTTTTTTTGTGACGACTCGAAACTCGATGACCTGACAGATTGTGAAATCCCATCAGCTAAGAAATAGATTGCCCCCCTTGAAACGTATTTCGAGAAGTATTTCGTCAATTGTGTCATTGGGAGTAGTTTAGTCGCCCTTAGAGTACTTTATATTATGTGGAGAAAAATCCCAAGTCCAGGCGATTCATGTGCTGATGATTTTAAGTAGTTGGGAACATAACTAGCCGAAGCATTATGGCTATTGCCCAATGATGTCTACGGAGTTAGGCCTTGATGAATGTGGCACCACTGTCTGCTTTCTTAAACGGTAAATATGTTTTATGCTTATGAAGTATGGTTCTTGAGGGCATGTTCACACACACACACACACACACACACCACACACATCACACACACAAACACACACACCACACACACACAATACTCTCAGCGCACACACACACACCACACTAACTTTCTCCATCTACTCTCTTACTCATTATGCTAGTACTTTTGATGTCGTCTCTTTCTCTCTAATTTTCCTCTCATTAGAGGGGGGGGTATTATGCTCACTAAGGCTGTCTCCTCACATTAAAATTCAAAAGCTGAAATCTAGACGAAGGATGGCAAGCCCTGTATAATCTGGTTATTATCTTCTTATGGACTTTGAATTGGAAATAAGTATTTAACTTTGCCACCGTGCTTTTCTGATCTAGTCAGCTACTGCTAGCCCCATACAAATAAATGTTAGCTTCTTTTCTCAACATGTGGGCTATTTTACCTAAGAAGAGAATTGCCCAAAAATCTCTACAGAAACTATACAGGCAAGAAGTTGAAAATTATAGCTGCAATTGGCCTTTTGTTCAGATGTTGCGTAATGCATGTTTATGATACGATGTTAGCCAATGCTAACACAATCAGCAACTTGCACTTGTTCACGCATTGAATTAGCGCAGGCACGCTTGGTCTGCTATAATCAGGAGTGGGTTTTTTTTTTCTTTTTCCAGATGTTCAGATTTTTTTTTTTCCCAAGGTACCCCCCGCCTTCCCCCCGTTTTTTTTTTTCCCCCCCGTTCCACCCCCCTTTTCGCCCCTACCTGTGTCGTCTTTCTTGCTCTACAGGAGGAACTGGGCGTTGGCCGAGGACGAATTTTTTGCCGAACAACAAGTGCCAGCAGAGCACCCCCAGAGAAGGCCGATCAGTCTTCTCATTTGGAGCCCCCTCCCAGCATACATTTTGATGCGTCACTGAATACTGCTAAAACACTGTTCCGTGATAATGAGATCTTTCTAAAACCTCAGCATGCCATTTTAAATTGCATCTGCTAGTCCTGTGCATTAGGTCCGATTTTTTTTTTTTTATCATATTTTTTTCTGCTTAACATATTTATGTTTGTTCATTTTATTGACTAATGCCTAAGCGACTAGCTAATTTAGTTAGTACTTTTTACTCACAAGTTTTTTTCAAGCCAACCTTTGAACAATGAACCCTTTTTACTCACATGCACCCTTTTCTTTATGCCTTAATGTTATTGTTTGGCATTGTTACTTTGCCCCCTTTTTAGTGCTTCTCACGTTTAGCTGTTGTTGACTTGTTTTTTGCTTGTTTGTTTGTCTTTTAAAACCGGTAATCTCGACTTGTTATGATATGCTATTTTTTTTTTTTTTTTTTTTTTTTCTATTTGTAGCTTTTAGCATATTTTAGGATGCCCATTACCTAACTCAGATACCTACCCAAAAGAACTACCAAAATTTATTTTTTTAGATTGCCCAGACCAGCAGTTATGAATACTGGATGGGGCTCCTGTTTTTCTTTAAAGAAATATGATTTTTCCAAATTGTTAAAAATCTCTCAAACAACATAAGAACAATGCCCAGTGAGTAATATAGTGAATGTAGTTATGCTAGTGGCCCACCTGTTCTGCCATGTTTTGCACATTAAAACCAGATCGTTGTGCGCTTATCTCTTACTTTAGTCAGCATAATCCAAATTGATTCTCAAGACGACGGAAGCCCAACTCCGGCCATAATTCTTAAATCATTTTTTCCCCCCCCTTTTACTTCGATGCTAACTAGAGTGGACTAAGGCCATTTACAAATGCCACTCCTTCAAAGTCGGGAGTGTGCGCTATAGACTTTTTTAAATTTTTCCCAAATTCTATTATACCTTACAAATCCCTTTTTTTTTATTTCTCCATGTTGATAGGGGTAGTCCCGGTTCGCGGGAGATGGCTCCACTGCTCCCCCTCCCAAAAACAGTTCACACAGTAATAGTCTGCATCCCCCAAATGATGCATTGGTGTACCATTGTGTTCAATAGGCCTTCCGGTGTTTGGAGGCATCCGCTAGCAAGTCTTTGTTAGCCAGGGGATAAAGACCACCCCCAACAACAAAACACAAACACGTGGGCAATAGTCTACGCTGTTTTCTGAAACTAGATCTGCTAGCCATTTCAAGCCAGCCTAGGTTGCTTAGAGTGCCGCCTTCAGTCATTTTTAATGCTAAAATGCCGTAGACTGATGAGTCATGCCTAAATAAATCACTACAAAGTCTTACCTGGGCCACCTTCCCCTTGCAAAAATGATTATTAAAATCTTCTCTGGCGCGCATGTGATATTTCTCGATGCGAAGGCACTTGCCAAATGGTGGACCTCATTACCACTTTTAGCACTGCTCTTGCTCGCACTTTTCAAATGAATGCTAACTTACCCATTCAAGTGCTTGGGGGGGGGATTCTCAAAACAGTCAGGAATCTGGAATTTAAATGAAAAGCGTCACTCTATGGAACAGTAATTGCAGTACCCCCCCCCCCCCCCACTAAGCCCCCGCGATAGGCCAGGCCCAGATGCGTAGACTGACGTTGGCGAAAAGCGTTCAGTCTGAGAGGCGGTCTACTTAAATTTGATATACAAGCCTGCCCAGCTCTCAAACTACAGGCCTATCTAACCCCCCCCAACAAGACTGGGCGAGTAGGCCTCAGAATGTTGCATGTTCGGTATGTCATGAAGGAAGGATTGGATTGGAGCCCCCCAAAAGGACAAAAGAGGAAACAAATTCGCTAGGGCACTTGCTGGGAGTTTCGCCGGCTCCGCGGGAGTCCTCTGCTTCTATGTTGACGTGAAAACATGAGGCCTGAGCTTCTGGAGGACCTGGTTCTTGCAACCCTGACACAATGCACGCCTACCCTTGCGATATGCAGATTTTGTTTTTTTTCCAACAGCAGTTGTGGGATTAATCTAGGCTGCAGCCAGAATCATGCGACGGGAAGCGCGGACAAAGCCGACGTCGTTTCATCTTCAAGCGATGCTCAACAAAACACAAATTGTCATTACCTCTGTGCGACCAGCACAAAACTACTGTGCAGATGAGTACTTGCTGTAATTGGGTATATTATTAGGGTATTGTCTAAGTATATGCTTGGATCTTCTTTCCCTCATTTTTTCCATTTAATACCTCCTCCCCCCCCCCCCCCCCCCCTCGCGGACATTACTGCCAGATACGTATTTTTTTTTTTTTTTGGCCCTGCTTTGCACCTTCACTATGCCTCCTCCATGTGCACACTAAGCAGCATATGCGCATCACTCGTGCAGAACAGGGCCATGAAGTGCTCACAGAATTTGCATACCTATTTATTGTTAACCCACATTGCACGCGTCGCGTGCTGGGAGGATGGTGATGACGCCTGTTGATTATTAGCTCAATCAAGCTAGACCGGTCCTGCAGAACACCCTTTTTTTACCCCCATGTCATGAACGATCGGTGAGCGCGGTGGATAGCTGTGACAGAACGTTGATTATTTGTCATCAGTAGTCACTCTTTCGTATACCTTTTCATCGCGTTTTTTTTTCAGCCTATGGTGGTTTACGCACCGTTAGATAAGGCTGTTGGTACACCCCCCCAAATATTAAAACAAGTATGTGGTTTTTTTTTCCTTTTTCTTCTACGCCATCAAGTAACACGACCCGCCACTACAATGATACACCAGCAAAGAAAGCCTTTTCCCCCCCATATTTTTTCAGACTGCAGAGTTGCTGCACGTGTGGCTACCCCCTTTCTTTCAAGTAGCTACTTGTCGTCGATTTCAAATTTTTATTTGAAACTAAATCCAGTCTCATTATAGATTCGCCCATTTTTTTTTTTTTTTTTTGATATGCTTTCAGCCCTAATCGCAATAGTGGTATATCTTGCATATCTTAGATCTGCTTCCATACTTGCCAGTTTTAAGTAGAAGGATACAAGACGTTGTAGGTTTCTTTGAATCTCTTATCACTATTTGGTTATGCCCCCATTAGTAAGTTTTATTTTTTGGAACCGTACGAAATCCTTTCTTTGCCAATGTGCGCATGAGTGAAAAGTGCCCCACAGAGCTGAAATTTTTCAACGTACGCTACCTGCATGCAGCTACTCCATTCACAGACATGCATGCGCTTCTGGCATTCTTTCTTTGCGCATTCAGGATGCGTTGCGCGTGCTAGACTCAGCTCAAACTTCATGAACTTGTAGTCAGAACATTGCCGGGCTTTCTAGCTCTCGACTTTTAGGGGACATGCAGAATTGTACAATCCGCTTTTTTCTTCTCCCCCCCTACATTTCTGTTTTGTTTTTTCTTTAATATCATTGCCATATATACATTGTCTTTCGTACAACATGGTGCCGCTCTTTTCGTTTTGCTTGAGTTGCAGTGCGCCCACTATCCATATATTACGAATCACTCAGATGACTCTAGCGCTTGGGCTGCCATGCTTACCCTTTTTTTGTGTGCTCCCCCTTAAGGGCGCGAACCTTAGAACCTTCTCCCTTACTGCCCAATCCAGATGCTATCACACATGCAAGAAGAGAGCAGAACGAGACTCTTATCCTACCACCATGAGCAGACGATGCCTCGCCTGGGGAAGCGACACATACCATGAGCCCCAAATCAAGGCTCTCAAGGTCCATCAACACCTGTCTCGCGCCACACAATTCGCCACTAGCCTCCCCCTCTACGTGAACACTTGTTAACGGATAAGTAGTTTCTCATTGACCATATCTAGACTGGATCCAGCTCCCCGCCCTTGTCTGACTTCTGCGCCCACCAGCAGGGGCATATAACACCCTATCGCACCCCTTCCGAACGCAGTGCGTTGTTTTTTGTTTTTTTTTTTTTTTTGAGGTGCCCGCGGTCCTGTGCGCCACTGAAATGTCGAGACCAGGCTACGACTAAAGATCAAGCGTAGGCTGATGATCTTCTTGCGTACCCGTTTTTTTTTATTTGCATTTTACAAAACATCGGCATTATATGCACCCACTACAACTAAAATGGCAGAAAATTACCGATTGCCCCCCACCCCCACTAACCCCCCCCCCCAAAAAGATAGGTCTACCCCCCCCCAACCCCCCCCCCCCCCCCCCCCCACACCCCAGTTATTCCCCCCCCCCCCCCCCAATGCCACCAAAGGAAAGAGAAAGATGCTGAACAGTAAACCTACCTCATGTAAAGTGACGACACGCAGCCTAGTACTTGTAGGCCATGCCAAACATTGCATTCCACACAAGATATATTCATATTAGTTACTATAGAGCTAGCCAGAACATCTTTAACTCCCCCCCCATGAAAAGCAACAAGAAGCGGAAAAAGAAAAACGTACATAGCAAAAACAGCGCTGAGAACCATACGAGGGCCGTGTCATACCAAGCAGCTGGGCCGCTTGAATTATAAAATTCATATGATAAGCCATACACGTAATAACACATCAATAGTATCGCTACTCATGCGAGACACCTCTTTTAAGCAATGAACAGCTAATACTTATTTTTTTATGTTTGAGCATGTATGTGCCGCGTCTTCTTTGGCACACAATAACTATTACATAACAACAAGAGTGCTAAATGAAGGGGCCAGGATGTCCGGAGCGCGGCCCATTGCAACCGGGCGGGCCGCGAGGAGGGGACGCGGAGGCGGCGCCGCGCCGGCGTGACGGGGTAGCGCTTGGCTGGGGGGCAAGATGAAAGCTAAAGAAGGCATACATATAATCTACCGCCATCCTACTGGAAGGAACGAAATATTCCCCCCCCCCCCACCCCATCTTAACTCCGACAATGGACGAGTAACTTCAGTGGTTTTTTTTTTTTTGTTGTCAGTGAAAGGTAAATAAATGCTTGTGTTTGGCTTATAGCTCCTCCAGTGATGTAGTGCCATTCACTATGATCATCTACGTCCATTCAGCCTCTTTATTTTTTTTTTAAAGAAACATGGCGGCAATGGATGAATTAGGCCTGCACATGATCGCCCTACTAGGAACATGTTTACATAGGGCGTTTTTTTTTAAGGTCTCAGAGATGGTCTCTTATATCCACGTACATGTGTCATGTATGCATGTGTATATATTGCCCTTTTGTAATTTAATATGTGCGAGTGCACATCCCTGCAGTTGATGCTAATGAGTAGGAACTTGACTTTTTATTTTAATCATGCGTATTTTCGCTGGTAATGCAAACACAGCATAATTTTTAAAAACTAAGACAAGCTGCTTAACATCGTGTACCCCATATCAGCAGACCCCCCCCCCCCCCCCATAATGTTTTTGTGGGCAATTATCAATGAACCTATCAGCCAAACAGATAGTGTACAGAATGGGATTTAAAACAGCATGTACATTCAATCAGATAGCCAACATGAAAAGGGAGTTTATGCGCGTAGTCCCTTACTCCTTGTTTTTTTTTTTTTTTATTTTCAGCAATCTGGCACAAGCCTACCAGAAGTGCCCTCCCCAAGCGCCTCTCCTCCCCCCAATAGAAGTTTATATGTGTATTTCCGCTGCTTATCCCATAAAAGACCCCCCCCCTCTGCTACCTGTTCGGATCATAGTATGTTGCCTCTACTATCACTCTCCGTCTCTACTCTAACTAAACTCTCTCTGTATTCTGATGCTTTTCTTAATTCCCTATATACTGTGTCTCCCCCACCTTATCAACAGATAGCTACTCAATCTGCTACTCGGACTCATGTGCCACTTACTCTGCTGTCTCTGTATCACTCATTTCTCCTATCTCTTCTCGCCTCTCTTGCATTTTTAGATCAATGTTCATCTGGAGTTCAACTTCAAATGGGTAAATATTTACTTCATTTTAAAGAGATGATTGATTTTGAACATGAATCATGTTTATTCTCTCCTCAAGTAAGTCTCCTAGCTGACAGCAGCTTGAACAATGCCTTAAGTGTTCTGGCATGTGCTTAAAGGGTTAGTATGGTTTGGCCCAAGGTGATTCAAAGGAAAAACATCCCAGTATCCAGTCGCCATCAGCATCATCACCAACCTCCGTGGATCATTTTCTATCCACAAAATCTACATCACTGTTCTGAATGCCTGTTCATAATGCCATTCATGCTTATCATACAGTTTTCATGGTGTGGACTTTTTTTTTTGTATTGATAAATCTTTTTTTTTTTTTATAGTCATAAACGTTAAAAAGGGAGAGAATTTTCGGCAGCTGAGAAGACATTAGCAAAGTGAGGCGACTGCAGGCAGAAATAAACAAAAATCGTTAAATGTTATTTTTAAATGTTTCTGTGAAGGCGGACGGCAGGCAGAAATCTAAAAAAATCTTTAAAACGTTATTAGTTCTCTGAGACGACGGCAGGACGGAAACTAAACAAAATCTTAAACGTTATTAGTTCTGGAGGCGACGGCAGGCGGAAATCTAAACAAATCTTTTAAAGTTATAGTTCTGTGAGGCGACGGCAGGCGGAAATCTAAAAAATCCTTTAAACGTTATTAGTTCTGTGCAAGGCGACGGCAGGCGGAAATCTAAACAAATCTTTAAACGTTATTAGTTCTGTGAGGTGAGGCGACTAAACAAACTTTTAAAAGGCGGCAGGCGGAAATCTAAACAAATCTTTAAACGTTATTAGTTTCTGTGAGGCGACGGCAGGCGGAAATCTAAACAAATCTTAAACGTTATTAGTTCATGTGAGGCGACGGCAGGCGGAAATCTAAACAAATCTTTAAACGTTATTAGTTCTGTGAGGCGACGGCAGGCGGAAATCTAAACAAATCTTTAAACGTTATTAGTTCTGTGAGGCGACGGCAGGCGAAGGAATCTAAACAAATCTTTAAAAATTAGTTCTGTGAGGCGCGACGCGGAAATCTAAACAAAATCGGGAAATATTAGTTCTGTGAAACAAATCTTCAAACAAAACGTTATTAGTTCTGTGAGGGCCGACGGCAGGCGGAAAATCTAACAAATCTTTAAACGTTATTAGTTCTCTGAGGCGACGGCAGACGGAAATCTAAACAAATCTTTAAACGTATTAGTTCTGTGAGGCGACGGCAGGCGGAAATCTAAAACAAATCTTTAAAACGTTATTAGTTCTGTGAGGCGAAATCAAACAATCTTTAAACGGCAGGCGGAAATCTAAACAAATCTTTAAACGTTATTAGTTCTGTGAGGCGACGGCAGGCGGAAAATCTAAACAAATCTTTAAACGTTATTAGTTCTGTGAGGCGACGGCAGGCGGAAATCTAATCTTAACACTTTAAAACGTTATTAGTTTTGAGGCGACGGCAGGCGGAAATCTAAACAAATCTTTAAACGTTATTAGTTCTGTGAGGCGACGGCAGGCGGAAATCTAAACAAATCTCTTAAACCGTTATTAGTTCTGTGAGGCGACGGCAGGCGGAAATCTAAACAAATCTTTAAACGTTATTAGTTCTGTGAGGCGACGGCAGCGCGAAAATCTAAACAAATCTTTAAACGTATTAGTTCTGTGAGGCGACGGCAGGCGGGAAATCTAAACACAATCTTTAAACGTTATTAGTTCTGTGAGGCGACGGCAGGCGGAAATCTAAACAAATCTTTAAACGTTATTAGTTCTGTGAGGCGACGGCAGGCGGGAAATCTAAACAAATCTTTAAACGTTATTAGTTCTGTGAGGCCACGGCAGGCGGAAATCTAAACAAATCTTTAAACGTTATTAGTTCTGTGAGGCGACGGCAGGCGGAAATCTAAACAAATCTTTAAACGTTATTAGTTCTGTATCCACGGAACAGGCAAATGATCTAAACAAATCTTTAAACGTTATTAGTTCGACCTCTTAGGTCTCTTGAAATGATTGCAAATCTTCAAACATTATGTTGTTCCTGTGATGTTGTTCGCATCTTGCCTAAAGAAGACCTAAGTGGTTGACCTACGTGTTGCGTTTTGAACGTTTTGTTTTTGATTTGTGTTGTTCATGTTTGGCAGATGTAGTGCTTAAAACCTCATTTAAGTTGTCCCCTGAATCAGCTGAGAAGAAACTGGATATGAAGGTTGCGTTTTTTTGTTTTTTCCCCAGATCAGTATTAAAACCTTTAAATTGACATGTGAAATGGTGCAGGATTTTTTTTTCGACAGTATTATTAAATGGACATGTGAAGAGTGTCCTTTGCGTTATGGGAAGAGTGGTGGTATGGTGGAGTTGGGGTCACAGGGCAAGTCGCATCATCTCACGTCGGTGTCCATCCCCCCTCCTCCCCACCTTCCTGTGGTAGAACCCATCACAAGCCCTGTGGGTAGGTGAACTGGTTTGGACTTCTTTTTGTCGTGTGGGCAGATTTTTCTTGCTCAGCAGCTGTAGACAATTGAAAATGCATGCACGATAACATACATAAACATACACATTGTGATATACATCCTTGTGTTTTGTTGTATACATCCTAGGGCACACTCGTTCTGTAATTCTTAGTGATATACATCCGTGCATTTTGTTTGTATACACTGTCGGGCACACACATGTTCTGTATCTCACGTTCTCTGTCTCTTTTTTTTATTTTTCTCGTTCCTTTCCTGTCCACACACACATGCATGCACACACACACACACACACACACACACACACACACACACACACACACACACACACACACACACACGTACGTGTGCACACACAGACACAAACACACACACACACACACACACACACACACACACACACACACACACACACGTACGTGTGCACACACAGACACAAACACACACACACACACACACACACACACACACACACACACACACACACACACACACTCACACACACTGTCTCTGTCTTGCATAGAAACACACACACACACACACACACACACACACACACACACACACACACACACACACACATGCGTATATCTTTTCGCTGTCTCTCTCTTGTCATGCCCACACACAGACATACAGAGTTAGTGAAAGGCAATATGGCACACACAGGAAGCATATCATAGGAAATAACCGGTTTGGAATTTGATGAGTGCACTCACAGGAGCTTGACACAGAGTGACAGGTTGCTCCCTGCTGGCTGCTGACGCTTTGTGACAGAATGAAGGTGGGTGTAGTTATGCACTCAGAAACAGGATTACAGGGTGCAAACGATGTTCTGGGAGGAAGGGGTCAGAGGAAGAAGTTAACACTGGAACCAAGACTAAACAGTTCGTTGGCGTCGTATACTGTACCATGTCAGACCATAGCATTCAACGGCAGTCAGTCAGCTCTCTGCAGGCCGAATTTTTGTGGCCAATGCAGTCATAAGATAGTCACATGACACCCACCCTACTTCCGCCCCAGTTCTCCTGTGAGAGGCGTTATAGGCTGAATCACAACAGATGGCTCTGGCCACTGCCATCGTCTTTTACATCCACTCTTATCATTGAAAAGGTGAAGAAGTTTCCGTGGTGCATTCCATGTTATGTGCCACTCATGGTGAAAATTTTTTTTTTTTTTTTTTCCAGACTGTTGGGATTTGCATGATGTGAGACATAAACACTTTGCAGCAGACTCCATGAAATTCTTGTTCAGAGATGTCCCGCCTGATGCGATCTTTAAATTTCTGAAGGAGATCACATTTTTTTCATCTGATCTAGGGACTTTGCAGAAGAAAAATCTTTTTTAACGAATTTTCCCAGCGTGTTTTTAGAAGGTGTATTTCAAAGGGTTGTGTGTATGAGTTTTTTCTTCTTTTTTTTTTTTTTTAAATGATTTGTTAGTGACTTTGACGCAGTGACAGCCCTGATATGGCCCCTTGCGGTCAGCTGGGCTGTAAGCGACATTACCTTATCTCACCTTGCCAACATGGCCAAAAGCACACACCTTTACAGGGCCCCCACTTTACCAGTTGTCTAGATACCTGCCGGCTGGCCATGCGAGCAAGCAGCCACACAGAATGAGTCCTTGGTTTTCCTTCCTACCGGAAGGCTACTGCTGCTTACTGTAAACGGTATAGATTTCATGCTGCTGTGTTGACATATGATGCGTCTAAACATCCTCATTAAACTTTTTGTGTATGAAGTCTAAAGTGTTTACATGGAAGTGTTGCACATGTGATTTGCTGTATGCTCTCTTCATTCTTCTCTTGTCTTTTTTCGGAAAGACAACTTGAGGTGGATGTATAATTTCTTATGCTGCAGCAACATACATTAAATGTTCCACAAGGCATTTCTGCTGTCTGAAAAGGCCAGAGTTGTCCTGTTGTATAAGTGAAGACAAATTCAGATTACACAAAGTTCTTTTGGACATAGTAGTATAATGTTTTTATGTTCAGGAGATTCCGTTGAGTACGCTGCTTATTCTTTCGTGACCTTTGTGGAAAGTCATGTGTAATATCTCAAGTTGAATACAGCCACTTAACAAGTCAAACCGGATCGGTACAGTGCTGGTTTTTTCAGACCATTTTACCCATATGATTTCACCTTTTTTTTTTTTTTTTTTTTTTTTTTACACATTTTTAGAACAACAGACTGAAGAGACAAAAAGTGGAAATAAAAGCCTAGACTCAAAGTTTTTGAGCAGCAGTCACACTTGCAGAGTATAACGATGGTCTATTTTGTTGTGCTGATTTGGGTGCTTTGACCAAAGAGCCCACAACTCTGTTAACTCTTGTTGGTGAAGTCGCATCTGGCTTTGTCAGCTTTTTTGACATCATGCCAATATGTATGAATAACAGCAGGGACTGTAGGCCTTGAAATTTAAAAAAAAAAAAAAAAAGAAGTAGCAAGAGAGCTTGCGTTTATGCCAAGTATGCTAATGAAAAAGTATGAAAGAAATTTGGTGTTTGAAGAACCCATTTTTTTTTTTTTTATTGCATTAGTGTAACGTAATCACTAAGCTGTTTGGTGTTTAAAGAAACAATTTTTACTGTTGTCAGTGTAATGTGATTACTTTGCTGTGTGGTGGCAGCAGGGGAAAGCCATCCTGTCCCGTTTCCTGTCGCTTTAACAAAAAAGATTTGGAAGATTTGTATGCACACTTTGTAGAAGTTTTTGTGCAGAAGTACACCAGCAGCAGCAGTTTAAGATAAACAGATCTGTTCTTCCTTTCTCCCACATGGGTGAGCTCAGTGTTGGCTTAAGTCACTGTTGTGGCAGGGAAGCACAAGGTTGGCCAGCTCGGGCCTCCATAGCCTCCCAGGGCCCAGGAAATTTGTACAGAGCAGTGTTTTGTCCCCTTTCACTGAGTGCTGTGTTGGATCATCATCTGAGAGGTCAGGGAAGGGCAAAGAGGGCTCAGTGTGTCTTTATAGCCCTAGATTAAAAGCTAGGATAAAGATAACCAGCTGTGTTTTTATAGCTGTAGACCAAAAGCTGGGATAAAGATTACTGGCTGTCTTTATAGCTGTCTTTATAAAATTTAGGATAACGATGACTCACTGTGTCTTTATAGCCCTAGACTAAAAACTGGGATAAAGGTGACTGGCTGTGTCTTTATAGCCCTAGACTGAAAGCGGGATAAAGATGACTCACTGTGTCTTTATTTCCCTGGACTAAAAGCTGGGATAAAGATGACTCACTGTCTTTATTTCCCTAGACTAAAAGCTGGGATAAAGATGACTTTCTGTGTCTTTATTTCCCTGGACTAAAAGTTGCAATTAAGATGGCTTGTCGTGTTTTCATAGCCCTAGACTAAAAGCTGGGATAAAGATGGCTCACTGTGTCTTTATAGCCTAGACTAAAAGCTGGGATGAGTAAAGATTTGAGCTGTGTGGTCTTCTCTGTTCGGTGCTGTTGAAGACCGTAGATTGGTAGCTTGCTAGACATTGCCAGAGCGGATACTGTGACAGGATGAATCCAGGTTTGGTTGATGTCAGAGAGAGCCAGAATGAGAGGCATGGAAGAACTGCAGCTGAGAGGATGTGGATGACAGGACAACCAAGATAAAACAAAGTGTTTAAGCCTTGCGCATGTTTGAGTAAGACTGTGTTTAATTCAGCTTTTTTTTTCTAAAGGAGAGAAATTGTATTCATTTGATCTGACTGACATGTACGTCAAGGATAAGACATGTTTTAGGCTGGTCAAAAAGTTTCAGGAATTCACGTGGGTCTACAGGGATTTTAACTGGTTAGAGGGATTTTGAGATGGGATTTTCACCCATGCTCCATTTTTTGTGTGACTGTTGTAAGCTTGGGGAGGGTGATGCTGTGTTTGGTTTCCACACTGATTGTGTAGGAAAGGTTGAATGCTAAGACATATTTCAAGTCATTAGATTTCAGCTCCTGTCGCTGCCATTTGCAGTGTGCTTCACATTGAAAAAAAAAAAAAAAAAGAAGCACACTTTCCTTCTGTGGACTGGATGTGACAGGCAAAAACAGTAAGTGACAGTGATAGAAGATAGTTGGTGTGACATGATTGTGGATGACACAGCGACCCAATCATGGCTTCATTGACAAAGACTTCCATCCAAGTCTATTATACAGGTGTGTTTGAAATCGATTCAGACTTACCTGCCAATTAGAGTCAAATTTTTTTTGTATTCACACTGCCAAGAAGGACCATATTGGCCAGTCATAAATATCAACAACACGCATGTACTCACAGAAAACATGCAGGTCATACTGGATTTGTATGAAAAGTTTGGTGAGATCCAGACTCTTTTTCCTTTTAAACAGTACCTCACTTGTGTTTGGTGGTCTAAAAAATTCATTTTGAAGTTAGATAGCTACTATGTGGAAAAAAAGAAAGCGCTGAGCTGTAACCTGTTGCTTGTTGTGGTTGGCTGGGGGTTAACAAGTATGACTTGACTTCAGTAATACGTCTCTAATTGGTTGAACATGAACCATGAGTGAGGTTGGAAGGTTTCTTTCACAGTTCCACCAGCCTGTCCTAAGAATTGTGACTTTTTCTTAACCTGTTTGTTTGCTGGTGACACAAAACCTGACAACCAGAGTTCTTCTTAGTTTGAAAAACTTTCCTTTTTTTGGACGAAGGGAGAGTGGATTTGTGGGGGGAGAATGGATTTTGCAGATTCAGATTATTGTAATTTTTCTAAAGTGGATTTTGCGACTTCAGATTGTTGTAAGTTTTCTGAAGTGGGTTTTGCGACTTCAAATTGCTGTAAATTTTTCTAAGGTGGATTTTGCAACTTCAGATTGTTGTAATTTTTCTAAGGTGGATTTTGCAACTTCAGACTGTAATTTTTCTAAAGTGGATTTTGCAACTTCAGATTGTTGTGATTTTTCTAAAGTGGATTTTGCAACTTCAGATTGTTGTAATTTTTCTAAAGTGGATTTTGTGACTTTGGATTGTTGTAATTTATCAGAATGTTGTGGATATGTTGCAGAGACGCTGAACCCTCTGTCGGTGTCGGTGCCATTACGCATGCCTGATCCATTGTGTCTGGGACAGGTCAGTTCCCTGACCTCCACCCCCACACCTTCGGTACTGAATTATTCTCTCCTCTTCACCTCTGCCCTTTGACCTGTGGTCATGAACTGTTCACTTCACACCACCTCCACCCGTACACCTTTGGTGATGAAGTGATCACGTCTCTTTTTCTCCACCTCTACACCTGTAGTAATGAAATGTTCTCACCACCTCCACCCCTTCAGCTCTGGTGATGAATTGATTGCTTCTCTGTCTCCGCCCCTACACCTGTAGTAATGAAACATTCATACCACCCCCACCTCTGTACCTTTGGTGATGAATTGATTGCTTCTCTCTTTCTCCACCCCTACACCTGTAATAATGAAATGTTCTCATCACCTCCACCCCTTCAGCTCTGGTGATGACTTGATTGCTTCTTTCTCCACCCCTATACCTTTGGTGATGAATTGATTGCTTCTCTATAAATGTTCTCACCACCTCCACCCCTATACCTTTGGTGATGAATTGATTGCTTCTCTCTAAATGTTCTCACCACCTTCACCCCTATACCTTTGGTGATGAATTGATTGCTTCTTTCTCCACCCCTACACCAGTAGTGATGAAATGTTCTCACCACCTCCACCCCCTTCAGCCCTGGTGATGAATTAAACACTTCTCACCACCTTTACCCCTACACCTGTTTAATGAAACATTCACACCACCTCCATCCCTACACCTGAAGTAAAGACATGTTCACGCTACCTCCACCCCTACACACCTTGTAATGAACTGTTCTTTTCTCACCACTTCCACCCCTACCCCTTGTAATGAACTGTTCTTTTCTCACCACTTCCACCCCTACACCTTGTAATGAACTGTTCTTTTCTCACTGCTTCTACCCCTACACCTGATGAATTGATATGCTTCTCTGTTTCTCCACCCCAACACCTGTAATAAGGAATGTTTTCATCACCTCCACTCCCCCCCCCCCCCCCCCCCCCCCCCCCCCCCCCCCCCCCCCCCCCCCCCCCCCCCCCCCCCCCCTGTTGTCATGAAATGTTCATACTACCACCCTCCTTACACTTTGTAATGAACTGTTCTTTTTTCACCACTTCCACCCCTTCACGTGTAATGAACTGTTCTTTTTTCTCACCACTTCCACCCCTACACCTTGTAAAGAACTGTTCTTTTCTCACCACTTCCACCCCTACACCTTGTAAAGAACTGTTCTTTTTTCATCACTTCCACCCCTACACCTTGTAAAGAACTGTTCTTTTTTCATCACTTCCACCCCTACACCTTGTAATGAACTGTTCTTTTTTTCACCACTTCCACCCCTACACCTTGTAAAGAACTGTTCTTTTTTTCATCACTTCCACCCCTACACCTTGTAAAGAACTGTTCTTTTTTCATCACTTCCAGCCCTACACCTTGTAAAGAACTGTTCTTTTTTCATCACTTCCACCCCTACACCTTGTAAAGAACTGTTTCTTTTTTCATCACTTCCACCCCTACACCTTGTAAAGAACTGTTGTTCTTTTTCACCACTTCCACCCCTACACCTTGTAAAGAACTGTTCTTTTTTCACCACTTCCACCCCTACACCTTGTAAAGAACTGTTCTTTTTTCACCACTTCCACCCCATCCCTTTGTAAGTGAACTGTTGTTTTCTCACTGCTTTCACCCCTTCACTTGTAAATGAATTGTTCTCGTTACTTCCACCCCTTCACTTAGTAAATGAATTGTTCTCACCACTTCTACCCCTTCCCTTAGTATATGAACTCTTCTCACCACTTCCTCCCCTACGCCTTGTAATGAACTGTTCTCACTACTTCCACCCCTACACTTTGTAATGAACTGTTCTTTTCTCACCACTTCCACCCCTGCTCCTTGTAATGAACTGTTCTGTTCTCTCCACCTTCTCCCCTACACCTGGCATTTAAGTGTTCTCTCTCTCTCTCTGTCTCCACACCTAACCTGGTAATGAACTGTTCTCTTCTCTCTCTGTCTGCACACCTAACCTGGTAATGAACTCTTCTCTTCTCTCTCTGTCTCCACCTAACCTGGTAATGAACTGTTCTCTTCTCTCTCTGTCTCCACACCTAACCTGGTAATGAACTGTTCTCTTCTCTCTCTTGTCTTCACACCTACCCTGGTAATGAACTGTTCTCTTCTCTCTGTCTCCACACCTGGCCTGGTAATGAACTGTTCTCTTCTCTCTCTGTCTCCACACCTGGCCTGGTAATGAACTGTTCTCTTCTCTCTCTGTCTCCACACCTAACCTGGTAATGAACTGTTCTCTTCTCTCTCTGTCTCCACACCTAACCTGGTAATGAAACTGTTCTCTTCTCTCTCTGTCTGCACACCTGGCCTGGTAATGAACTGTTCTCTTCTCTCTCTGTCTGCACACTGGCCTGGTAATGAACTGTTCTCTTCTCTTCTCTCTCTGTCTGCACACCTGGCCTGGTAATGAACTGTTCTCTTCTCTCTCTGTCTGCACACCTGGCCTGGTAATGAACTGTTATCTTCTCTCTCTGTCTGCACACCTGGCCTGGTAATGAACTGTTCTCTTCTCTCTATGTCTCCACACCTAAGCTGGTAATGAACTGTTCTCTTCTCTCTGTCCGCACACCTAACCTGGTAATGAACTGTTATCTTCTCTGGCTGTCTCCACATCTAATCTGGTAATGAACTGTTCTCTTCTCTCTCTCTCTGTTTTCACACCTGGCCTGGTAATGAACTGTTTTCTTCTCTGTCTCCACACCTAATCTGGTAATGAACTGCTCTCTCTCTCTCTGTCCACACACCTAGCCTTGTAATTCACTGTTCCCACTGCCTCCACCCCTATACCTCTGGTAAGGAACTGTACTTTTCTCTCCCTATCTCCACCCCGAGTGCGGTAATGAACTGTTCCCACTGCCTCCACCCCTACACCTGTAGTAATGAACTGTACTTTTTTCTCCTTACCTCCACCCCTTACGCGGTAATGAACTGTTCCCATTGCCACTCCTCTGGTAGTGAACTGTACTTTTTCTCTCCCTACCTCGATCCCTAATGCGGTAATGAACTGTTCCCACTGTCTCCACCCCTACACCTCTGGTAATGAACTGTACTTTTCTCTCCCTACCTCCACCCTAATGCAGAAATGAACTGTTCCCATTGCCTCCACCCCTACTCCTCTGGTAATGAACTGTACTTTTCTCTCCCTACCTCCACCCCTAATGCAGAAATGAACTGTTCACATTGCCTCCAGCCCTACGCCTCTGGTAATGAACTGTACTTTTCTCTTCCTATCCTCACCCCTAACACGGTAATGAACTGTTCCCACTACCTCTATTCCTTCATCTCTGATAATGAGATGTTCTCCTTTCTACACCTCCATCATTACAACTCAAAATGACTTTTTTTCCTTCTCACCATCTCAGCCTGTCCAGTGAGTAATCACTGTTCTCTTCTTTCCACCTCTATCCCTACGTCACCGGTAAGGGACAGGTTTTTTTGTCTCACCACCTGTGCCAGGTATTCAACTGTTCTCTCTCTCTCTCCACTCCTCCCTGCACCTCAGGAAATGAGCTGTTCCCTCTGTCAACTTCCAACCCCTGCATCTATCGTATGAATTGTTTGCTTCTCACCACCTCCACCCCTGTACCTCTTCCTAATCAAATTTCTCTTCCGTCGCCCACACCTCGACAACACTGGTACTGAGGTGTTCTTGTCTCACCGTCCCTACCTTCACTCCTCAGGTTTCTGCTCTTTTGCGCTTGTCTGACATTGACATTGTGAGCTTGTCGGCTTTTTGCCAGAATATGACTCCCAGAATCTAGTCGCCTTCATCTACACGGCAGGAGGGCACAAATCATGATCCAGAACTGCTGTGGCTTTTCAAGAGCATGGAAGTGCGGTCTGCTGGATGGAGTGGATGACTGGAAATGCGCAGGAGAAACCTATAATGTGAAAAAGAACAATGCAAAGATCATCAGGAAGAGTGGCATGAGACCAGATGTTATATACTCCACTCATCTCAACAGTTGATTCTGGTTGAACTCACAGTGCTGTATGAAAGCAATGGAGCGAACTCACATGTACAAGACTGAAAAGTAAACCAGTGTGGCCAGCAGCTTCAATGAATCTGGGCACCCAAGTCGAATTCTTCACCATGCAGGGTAGAACAAGGTTGTACGCTCTCATGAAACGGCTCACAGTTGATGGTAAGAGCTGGACCAGAACCCTAAAGGCAGTGACAGAGGAAGGAGAAAAGAATTTGGGCTGAATATAGTCATGGAGGAACAGTAGTGAACTTCATCAGTCTTAGGTTCCCAGACTTCAAATTTTCAGCAAAAATCTATGGAAAGCTGAACTTTGGTTTGCACTTGTTATTTTAGGGGGGTATGAATTTTTTTTTTTTGGCTTGTCACTCACACACCTGATTTTACCTGGAAAACACACCTACGTCAGTGAAATAGGCGACAGACAGGCAATACAACACCCATCAACTTTATAGTACCTACCTTTTTGGTGGCAAGTGGTCAGGGTTCACCATCTGAAAAAAAGAACTGATGGGTGCTGTGAGGTGTTAGTAGTTACACAGGCAGCTAGGAATATACGTGAAATTTCTGTGACGCTTTCAAGTCACAAAATATTTACATAACAGAAAAAAAAAAAAAAAAAAAAAAGTTTAACAGTCAAAATCTTACCATATTTACTGAAAATGTATTGGAGTGCATGCTTTTTGATCTGCATGAGTTAGTTTGTGTTTGTGAGAAAAAGAATTCCTATGACTGATAATATTTCTAACTATACGCAGGTGTTAGTAGGAAGGAAGAAAGACAGGCATCACAACACAAAACAACACTCAAAAATATTTTTGTTGTACTCACCATATGGTTCCAGATGTCATGAATTATATAATCCAAATGTGCTCACACACACAGAACACAAATCACTGGAAATGTTCTTGCTTTTGAGCACTTTTGTCACACACACATCACTGACATGATTTTTTTTTTTTTCCGTGGTGCACTTTTCTTACTTGCACGAACTCCAGTACTTTTGTATGTGACACTTTGTAATATTTAGTCAACCCCAAAACAGTCTGCACAAAACAAAAATGACAAAGTCCAGTCCTTGCTGTTGTCCAGTATCAGGTGTACTGCTAAGAATGAGTGTGTTGGAACCTACTCACTGCTGATGAAAAGAAAAAAAGAAGCACCCACGATCCTTGCAAAGTGCCACCTTACACATCACACACTCATGTGTTGACTGGATGGCATTGCCTGCTGGGGTTTTCCTGCCTTCCTTCTTGCACCAGACACAGTCCTTCTTGCCTCTGGCAGACTGGATTTTGGAAGGAGTGTGTTTGTGCTTGTCTGGATTGTCATGAACAACGGGACGGCCGATCCGTTTTTTTCGACCCTTGAAACCATTCACCATGCCCATGATAATATCAGTTTGAAAATCCACATGCAGTTTCAGTGGGGCAGCTGCAGAGTTTTTGTAGATGATATAGGCATTTACTGCAGCAGTGTCCAGGCAGAAGAAGAAACACATATTTCCACCACTTCATGAATTTCTGCTTGGAACAATAATATGATCGCAATTGATCATGCTTGTCAACACCATTGTAGTTCTTGGTGTAATCAGCCACAGCCAGGGGCCTAGAATACCTGGCTTTTTTTCAACACCCCCTGCACCTTTTCTGACAAGCTCCCCCATCTGATCCATCATGGGCAGAAGTAAGAAGGGTGACCTTGCGACGGTCAAACCAAGCAACAGCCTGAAGCTTGCCCTTCAAATCATCATAGGCAATCTCACGAAACCAGCGCTTTGTGTCCCCAGATTTTTTGACACATTTTGCTGGCTTCATATCCTGTGGCAGACCCTTCTGTTGTTTCGCACAGTCCCACACGCCAGGGTTTTCTTCTGAAACAGATGCTGAATGAGGGGGACTGACGTGAAATAATTATCAAAGTAGATGGTGTGCCACTTGAAATAATGGGGTTTTGCCAAGTGTTTGACGACACGATCCCCCAGGGCATCACCTGTCCCAGCAGGCACATCATTGGTCTTCCCAGTATATACTGAATAATTCAGCATATAAAAAGAATCAGCATCACACAAAGCCCACACTTGAGGCCCCACTTTGTTGGTTTTGCAGGCATGTACTGCAGAAAACCACAACGACCCTTGAACTTGATCATTGCCTCATCTACTGTCATGTTTTGACCAGGCAGAAATTGCATAGCAAAACATTCTTGAGTCATAGAAATGAGAGGTCTGACTTTGTACAGGGGGTCATACCCAGCCTGACCTCTGGGAACAAACTGAGTAGTATCAGCAAGGTGAAAATACTGATTCAGCTGTTCAAACCTGTTCTTTGACATGACACCTGACACCCAAAGATTGAAGAAAGGAGATGACTCTTTCCAATAAAAATCACGATGAGGAAGTGGGGCCATGTTCATAAACATGAGAAGACCAACAAAAGCTCTGATTTCATCCACAGTGGTTGGCTCAAATTTATCCTCTGGAAGCCCAGCAGCCGTGAGCGTTTGTCTTGCATACAGGTTGGTTTCCCTGACCATGAGATGGAATGCGTCCAAAGGAAAAACAAGTGAAAAATAATCAAAAGGTGTTCGAAGATTCACTTGTGGACGTGGGGGGCCCCTGTATGCATCAAACACACGAACTTCAGTTCGAAAATCGTCGTTCGACCACTGCGATGACTGTGCACATCCACCGACGTCAGTAGCACCTGCGTCACCTGCGTCACCTATGTCCATGTCACTGTCACTACTCGCATTCACTTCAGGTTCATAGTCACTGTCACTGTCACTGTCAACAGCGTCGAGATCAATGTCTGACTGATTCCAGTCTTCGTTTTCAGTCGTATTCACATTGTAGTCGAACATTTGCTCAAAAGTCAAGCTCATGTCACTGTCACTGTCAGAGTGCGACATTTCGATTTAGTCGGAAGTCGTTTGGGACTGAAAAAAAAAATCAATAAAAAATCAAAAAAAGCTACCAACTGCTGTCAGAAATGGCGCTCAGCAAAGGCAGGAAAGACCCGGATAACGACCGGTTTGTCTTATTACTGTGGGCAACCCAAATAAGGGAGGCACACCAACAGGTGTGCCATAGCAAGGTAGGTAAAAAATTTACCTAAAAAGGGAATGCCTTGAGATGCCCACCTATCCATGCTAGTTCAAATCCCAGTGCCAGAAAAAAAGATTTGCATCTTTAAGTCATTGGGGATGGATCCATTGGTGTGAAAGGAGTAGTTAGGGCCAAACACTTGCATGGGGGGGCGGGGGGTGAGGGTGGGGGCATTCTTCTCTGAAAATCTGCCGTCAAGTTTGCTCAAAAGTTTCTTCATATGGTTGTGGATAGTTCCTGTGCTAAATGCTGTAAGTAAGGTGTTCAGATGTTTCTGTGGTCATCTTTGCAGGCATGCCTATGTATACATTGACACACCATCTCCCCCAACTCTCTTTCTCACTTGACCTGCCTGAAGTGTTTGTTGAAGATCATTCCCATGTAGCTTAATGAATGTAGAAAAAAAAAAAGAAGTAAAACATTGTAATAATGCTTGCCTGTTTGTATATCAAGGGTGTTGCGAATTTAAAAAACCCAGAAGAGATGTTATTACAATGCTTGCTTGTTTGTTTTGTATCGATCGCGTCCAGATTGAAAAGAAAACAGAACAGAGATGTCAAAACGATGCTTGGTTGTTTTGTGCATCAATGGTGTCCAGAATAAAAAGAAAACAGAACACAATCATCATAACAATGCGTATTTTTTTTTTTTGTATCAATGGCGTCCAGATTGAAAAGAAAACAGAACAGAGACGTCATAACAATGCTTGGTTGTTTTGTGTATCAATGGCGTCCAGAATCAGTGATGACCTTGAGGGCGTGTGTTGACAGGAGAGGTCCCTGGACAGCCGGTGATGTACTCCGTGGTGGCCCCTCCCCCGCACATTCAGCTGCCGGGATTCCAGCAGCTGGCGCAGACAGCAGGCACTAAGGCTGCAGACAGCCTGCACAGAGACAAGACCTGAGTCCACCCTCAATCCTGGTGACTGACTGCTTGCCAGCAAAAAAAAAAAAAAAAAAAATCAGAGTATCTCTCTATACCTGGGCCTTCTTTGCCGTTGTTATGGTTCGTTTGTATGTTAGTCGTTTTTCTTTCTTTACATCTCTGTCTTTCTGTCTGTTTTTTTTTTTTTTGTTTTGTTTTTTTTTTTTTTCCTTCTTCCAGAGTAGCTTCTCTTTCTCTTTTGTTATCCATCCATTCCTTTGTCCTTGCTGTTGCTCTGTCTTCCAGAACCCATCCTCTCTCTTTCTCACTTGTTTTTCTTTTTCTAATTCCTTTGTGTGTTTTTTTTGTTTGTTTGTTTGTTTTTTTTGTTTTTTGTTCTTGGATGTCTCTGTGACTGTCTGTCTTTCCATTCCCATCCATTTTCGTTCGTACTTTCCACCTCTCTCTCTGTCTGTCTGTCTGTCTGTCTGTCTCTCTCCATTCACGTTTGTCTTTCTATCAGTATCTTCCAGAATCTCTCTCTGTCTCTCTGCTTCTGTGGCTATTTGTTTCTTTAAGTCTCTTTCTCTGTCTCGGTCTCTCAATGTGTGTGTGTGTGTGTGTGTGCATGCGTGCGCGTGTGTGTGTCTGCGCATCTGTGTGTTCGTGTGTGTTTCCCCTCTCTTCTTTCCCTCCTTCCTTTTGACTCCTTTACTCCTCTTCCCCTGTCTCTGATCGCTGTCAACCATGGTTTCTTTTTGTGCATTTTTTGTAATGGTACACGCCTAATTTGTGTGTGTAGATTGGTAGAAGCGAGAGGGAAAGCATGTTGCATGGAGAAATAGAGAGAGAGAGAGAGCGCGACAGATCGGAGACAAGAGTGATCAGTGATGATTGTGGAGGACTGGAGAGGAGCGATAATTCTGCCTTACAGAAAATAATATATTTTTGATCCGTGAAATGAAATACAAAGAATGGAAATTGATATTTGTGAAAAACTAATGCAGGAGGGATTTTGTTGTTGTTGTTTTGAAATGAATTTGGCATTGATACAGTTTTCTTGCTCTTGAAGACCATGTTTGATGTTGGCATGCTTTGACACTGACCACTGGTACTTTGATCTCAATCCAATTGTAATTTTTTGTTTTTATGTCGTCAGCTATGTGTGACATTTTCTTGTCGTTCAGTGGCCATTCATTTTCATTGCACATGTTTATTTGCCTGTTTCCTTGATGTGTGCATTACTTAGTGTCCTCTTTGCCAGTTTTTGTTTGATATCTCCATTTACAGAGCAAATTCTAAATGCAGAAATCTCCATCACACCTCCATTTTCAGCCATCCTTTTTTGTGTGTGCGTGTGTGAAACATCTGTGTTTTAACGAATTCCATGGTGTAAGGTGTAGGCCTTATGGATGTAGGCTTCATTTAATGATCTTTGTTCAGAACTTTTGAAGTTTTAGTTGTTTCATGTGTTGAGCATCACTGTTTTCGAATCAGCAGGATCTTTTTTTTTTTTATTAAGAGTAGGTAGCTTGAGAAGTAAGTAAGTGTGAGTGTGTGTGTGTGTGTGTGTGTGTGTGTGTGTGTGTGTGTGTGTGTTTAAGTAAGAGAGAGAGAGAGGTGGGGGGGGGGGATTTTTAACATGGGAAATTTGTCAGCAAATACAGGCTTTAGTTCAGTCACACTAGGAAGAAAGCTTCAGCTTTCCAGCCATCCCCAGCATGAAGATGTCACTGAGTCAACACAGCCTTAGACTTGAGATTCACATGTTCAGCAATATTTTCATGTACTACAAACTTGATGTTTACCTAGATGTTGTGACCACTTGAAGTTATAGCACTATGGAAAACTTATGGAAACATGTTACATGATGTATACAAATATTGTAACGATTGTTAAGTTGCAAATCACAATATCAGAACATTTAATGCCGTTTCTACCAAACAGAGGTGGAGATATGAATAGATAATATGTTATTGAATATAGAACTTAGAAGAATATGTATTAATATATTTTGCTAAATATGGTTCAGTAAGATTTCTGTTTGGTAATTTTGATGATTCAAGCAAGTGAAAGAGCCTTAAAGCAGCAAACGAAATACTGTGATGGATCTGTACAAAAGCAATGAGAACATCTTGAAAATGTTGACACTGTGGATAAAATTATCTAACTAGTTAATGGGAAAATCTGAAATTGGTGCATCACACGAGGTAAAGCATCACATACGTAACGTAGAAATGTTACATCATATGTATCACATAATATAGAAATGTTACATCATATGTATATCAGTTTGCTGATGATTCACCTTTTGAATAGGTCGGGGGACCTATCGGTCAGAGAAAGAAACTGACGCTTAAGTGGCTTGTAAGTACAGATATCTGGAACAAGCTTTTCACTTTGAGAAGCATGCAAGTGGCCATTGTCTAACAGGCAGAGAGAGCATAGCATTCAAGGTCGGACTCTTCAGATTGCCGCTATTGATAGCAGAGATATGGAGCAAAGACAAGATAAGAGAGGGTGGGGGGGAGGGGGGGGTGAAAGTTGAGTGAAAGGAGGGGAGAAAGTGGAGGGAGAGAGGGGAAGAACTGACTGGGTAATGGTGCCTTAGGGCACTGACCTGTGGGGGGGAGAGTACTATAGGGCACTGGCCTGGGGGGGGGGGGGGGGGGTAGCGCCATAGGGCACTGACCTGTGGGGGGGATAGCACCACAGGGCACTGAAGAATTAACTGGTCAAGAACATATCCTCAGGAGTCAGAACTTGTTAAGTCATCTGTTGGTGCTGATTGCCACACACGTGCTCTAGACTTGAATGTCACATGTTGTTGGAATTGTTCTCCCTCCCCTTTATTGTTCTGTTTTTTATATATATAGATATATATGCGTATGAATTAATATGAGTTAGCTGAATTTCTCAAATGGTGAATCAGTATTTTTGTTTTTCTGTAGGTCCTCCCTCCATCCTACCACCATGCCATTGTACAGTGTATCATATGGATGTACATTTGAATGCAGTTTGTGTGGAAGACTGCGAGTTTCAAAAGGCAGAAAGTCAGGTTTTCGTAATGGAAAATATGATTTTCTCAGCAGCAACAATAATTGCTGTGCCTGTGTAAATATGAATTATGTGCTTGGAGAAAATGGTTGGAATGATGCCAGAACACTATTTTCCACTTCTTTTGACGCTTTTAAAGCATCAGACCACAGTTTCAAAAGAAAGAAAATCACTATGATCAGTGTTATGATCACAGTAACCCATTTAACAAAATTTCCGGTGTACCAGCCGCTGTGGGGATGTGGTTAGCGTGGAGGACTCCCGGCTGGGAGGTTGTAGGTTCGAATCCCATCAGGGTCATGTGGGCTTTTCTGCCCCGACCGGCTCCTACCCAGAGTTGAGTTTGCTACGGGCTTAGTTGGGAAGATTGGGGCCACACAGTCGAGTTTCATCCACTTAATGGATGCGTCTCTGAGAGTGTTGCTCAAATTTCCTGACCAACACTGCAGGTGTCTGTATCTCTTGGGCCTGGTTAAAGCCAGGATATATTATGAAAGGAAGTATAGAGTACAGCCCTGTCATGCCGTCTCAGACCGGAATGGAAATCTGTAGTATCATCATCATCATCCTTATTCTCATCGATCATCATAAGATAAAGAAGTCTCAAATCTCAAATTCTGTGGCCCTTTATGCCCTGCTCTCATGGTGACCTCAGTTTCGATGTCGTCTCCGCGTCTGTGGCCTTGATTTGATTTCAGTGGGGTCACCGGTTTCGGCGAGTCGTTGGATGGACGTGGTGGTGCCCTCTGGAGGGGAGAGCTCACCCACTCCGGCTCCGCGACTAAGCAATTATGATTGTCAGTAGTGGGCTTAGTAGGTGGTGTCCTGCGTATATTAGATCAGAACGGACGCCACCGAACACCACTGAAGTGACTCAGCAGCAGTGCAGTGTCTCCTCTGTGGGTTGCCTCTTGACGACTTGACATTTACTGCTCCCTGTGTATTGCCAGTGGCGAGGCTGCGGCAGGACTGACCCAGGCTGTGGCTGTGGACGGGGTGTCGGAACGGGCGGCGTGGGTGCACTGTCACCGAGGTGGCACAGAAGATGGACAGCAAAAAAAAATTTTTTTTTTAAATTTCCGGTGTGTTTTTGGAAGGTATGTTTTAAAGAGTTATTTGAATTAATTTTGTTTTCTTAAATGACTTATGAGTTACTTTTGATGTGGTGATAGCCCTGATATTGCCCTTTGCGGTTGGCTGGGCTATAAGCAACATTACCATGACCATGGTGTCTGTCAGCAAGATGGTACAGAAATGATTGAATCAGTTTAAACAAAGTTAGTGACAAACAGACTGCAGGTGGAAATGAAAACAAGCTTAAAAAGAAAAAAAAATTGCTGTTCCACTGAACAAAAGAGACCAACAAATTACAAGACAAAACACAACGCATTTGAACCTCTTTGGTCTTCTTCAGGCAAGACAAACAACGTTCAAGACAATGAAAACAAAGAACGAACCATCACTTGTCTCCTCAAATTGGGTGCAAAATGGATGTGGCTGCGGCCTATTCAAGGAGAGAAGTGATTGTTCTTCGTTTTCATTGTCTCGAATGTTGTTTTTTCTTATGTGAACAAGACCAAAGAGGACAAAATGTGTTGTGTTTTGTCTTGTAATTTGTCTCTTTCATTCGTGGAACAGCGATTTTTCTTTGTAAGTCTCAACACTTTTTTCTTTTCCCTGAAGATGGAGTATGGCTGCCTTATTGGCGGGATAAAAAATGGTCATACACACAAAACTCCACTCCCTTTGTTGAGTAGATGGGATTAATTCTAGCCTGTCGCTGCAGGGAGTGTCCACAGGAGTATCAGCCTGTGTACGCCCAAAAAAAAAGAAGTTTTTGAGAATTTTGCATGATGGATGTTTCTTTTTTTTTTTCGTAACATTTTGTGTATTATTTATAAAATAATGATATTTTTGAGATGAGTGTGTCTATTTCGGGTTTTTAGGCGATACATTGCTTCAGATAACAAAAGTGTTGTTTTAAATGCCATAATTCCAGGAAGAAAACCGTCAATCACCAGTGATCGAAATTCAAGGGAAAGAACTGAAGAGAGTTAAGTCAGTTTAACAAAGCTGGATGGAATGTAGCCCAAGACGAACCCATGAAGTCTGGAAACAGACATGGATCACGGGAGAGATCCAGAATCCTTTCAGCCTTGGTGGATGTGTGCACTGTCCTGAGTGCCTTTCTAGTGACTGATCTGATGACTCATGAGTACTGCGTCATGATAATACACATTATGGTGTAATGTCTGGTTAAGAAGTTAGAAAACAATGCTGAAGTAATGAAAATTCTGTGAAGTATCACACGTAGGTCCATTACCATGCACGGGCTGACCTCCCAGTTTAGGTTGAACTGTATAACAGGATACATTACATGTAAATGTCTATCCACCATTTTCAACATTTAAAGTTCAAAGTAAAAAAAAAAAAAATTCCAAGGCGTTTGTTGCCATACTTCTAGTTTCCATCATCTCAGATCTACTAGTCTATCACTTGTTTAGGCTGTTGTTTCTGTGCCTGTGTTTTCTAACCTAAGATTCGATGAAAGTTCTGACATTACTTTTGTTTTTTAGAGGGGGCTGGGAGTGGAATGGACTGTCATTGTTTGTTGTCTTGAGCATGAGACTGGTTAATCGATTTTAACCTTTTAGTTGGTGTTGCACAAATTGCTGAAATGAATAGGGCCATTTTTCAAAGGTAAAGTGGTGCTCTGCAAGTGCCCGTCCTGCTTTTGGGCAAACTTTGTTTATTCAGAGTGGTGGATGTCTACATAGTGCTGTATGATTATGATGATGACATGAATACATTGTTAATGTTTTCACACAGAGAATAGTGGTTTGTGTGAAGAAAAGAAAAGGGTGGTTTCTGGCTGAAGCTGGTTATCTCCTATAAGCCGGTTGATACAGATTTCCTGGAGAGCACTGTTGCTGTTGTTGACAAAGCCAAAACTGTTCTGTTGCCCTTTTTACAGTATTAGCGTACACAATGTAATCAAGCCTTTCTTTCCTCTAACCTCTCTCCCAGCACCCCTGTGCCAGCTGCCCTCCTCCTCCTTCCCTCTCTGAGCAGACAAACTCCTCCCTCCCTTATGTAACGCCATGCGTGACAACAGGCGGGTGGCAAGGTTCCATCTTCCCCAGTTTAAGATAAGACGGCAACATCACATATGAGACAGGAGATGTATAAGTCTGTTGATGATACTCAGACAGTCGTTGTGGTGTATTCTTCTTTATTCCACTGGTACAGGAAAAAGGTTACCATCTTACTGAAAAACATGAGGTATCTTGGTTCTTTCTACCACAGAATGCTCTGTCCCTGTAGAAATGAAAGTTTTATTAACTTTTCTGTTGGTCCAGATTTCTGGACATACGTTGAGCCTGGTGTAATGTTTTGAAATGGAATTGACGAAAATAGTTCACCGCACTTGAAGGTTCCGGTGTGTGCTGTCGTTCGTAAGTACCAGTCCTCAGTTCCAAAGCTAAGGCCGCTGTGTGTATATTTCTGTAAAGGTATTGAGGAAAGAAAATAAGATGTGTGAAGTTGTGTCTCTGCTGTTATTTACATGAGCTTTGAATGATGATTGAACTTAAGGGAAATCTTCAGTTGAAGTGTGTGTACATGTACAGATCGCTGCATGTATGAGTGAAATAACTGAATATCCAATAGTATTTCTGAGAATTTGTTTCCATATGAAGAAAACTTGATTGTTGAGATGGTGTCTGCAGAACAGTGTGGTGTGAGTATTGTATAGTCATTTGAAGATCCTGAATAGGACAAATAGAGGGTACATTATTTACCCTGCCTGGCCTTTAGTTGTTTTTTTTTTTTTTTTTTTTTTTTTACTGTTAGCTTTGCTTTTACATTTGAAGACCTGGACTATGTGTGGATTTACTCTTGTAGACTAAGAAAATGAAAATTATCCATTTTGGTGTGGAGCTGGTAATTTATGTCCATCAGTCATTTAGCTTTGCCCCTTTGATTATATTTTGTAGATCAGTTAGCTTTTAGGCACAGCACAAAAGGCCAATAGTAAAAGAAAATGTCTGTTCAGAAAATACAGAAGAAAAAAGATCCCCTTTGCTGAGAGTGATGGTTTACTCAGTGACTTTTAATCTGTTTGCATGGAATGCAGAGGAAATCAGATTGGCCAAAGAGCCCGTTGTTATGGGTCCAAAAGCAGATTTTAAACATCTGCATCTTTTTTTTTTTTTTTTTTTTTTTTTTAATACAACAGAATTTAGAAGCTGTGAGATGTTTTCCTGTTTCCTTAGTTTCTAGACAACTTTATACTTTTTCTGTGTACAATTTTTGTTGGTTTTGTGATGTAGTACTAGGACTAGGACTAAGCTGGGAGACTAAACATTGTAGAGGCTAACTGTCCAGTTTGTAAGTGTCGGCCAGCTCAGAGTAAAGAATCAAATGGAATGGCTGATGACTCCATCATGACCTAGTTTTTTTTTTTTTGTTGGTTTTTTTTTTTTTGTTTTCTTTTGTTTTTGAAATATGCCTTAAAGAATTTCAATAATCCTGCTGTTAAGCTATGATTTGGGTGTACACAATCTTGTACGTATTTTCAAGTTGCCACAAATCTTCTGGGAACAACAAAACAGAAATCAAGACGGAATTTTTTGTTTCGGTAGTCTTTGGCTAAGCGATATTATGTTGTGGTATTTTTTGGATTATCAAGTTTTTATTGGGGGTGATTAGTTTCTGCTGGTTATCTTCTTTTATGAATTAATTGGTATGGCATGAAATGAAATGAATAGAGAGAGAAAAAGATGATGAAAAAAAAAAAAAAAGAAAAAGAAATGTTGATATTTACAAACAAGTCAGCAAAAAACATGTGTACTAAAATTGCTGGTAATGCCAGAAGGTGGACGTTATTGGTGTATGTTGCCTTGTGATTGAACATTACAGTGTGTGGCTCCAGCAAGATGGTCTCCTACACAGAAATGTATGTGATACAATCATCAACAGTGGTAAGCTTCCAAGGCCCACTGCTGATTACAACTTGAACCAGTACAAAAGAAAAAAATCAGTGGATTTAGATAAGAATCTTTGAATGGGATTTTTTTTTGCTTTTGGTGGTAACAGCTCTATTTACCTTACTTTCGTAGTGGTAGTGCTATTTTTTATTATTCTCTTTGTGTGCCATTTTGTCATATTTCATATATTATTGAATGTTAATGATGGGTTAACAAATTGTTTCACAATGTCTTGCTAAAGTGATGATATACAAGTTTTCGTTAGGAGTTCTTAGGAATGTGCTTTTTAAAGAACATGAAAAGGTACAAAACATGACAGCCCTGAAAATAGTGTGTGGCTGGCTGGGTGATAGTGTTGAAAACTGTAATCAGTGCAGGAGTAAACAACACAGGGAGTATCGAGTTACATGTCTGCATTTAGCTACCACTACCAGAACATAGTTTTTCGTTTTATGTCACAAGTCCTGAAGACGGTCTATGACCGAAACATTGTTGATAGTTGTTCTGTTTTTCTTTTTTCAAAGTCTTCTGAGAATCCTCAAAGTCATTTATTATTATTTTTTACAGAAGATCTGCGGTCAAATATCAGTTTTACTGAAAGGTCGTTTCCAGATTGGTGGAATGGTCACGATTCAGGGTCAGAAACAGGGGACCGTTTCCCACTGGCAGGTTTGTATAATGTTTTCGTAACGGGATTTTCATGTCCACATAGGGACAGCGCTATAGGGGCTGTATGTGGAGAGGGCTGTGCTGTGCTGAAACTGAAAGTGATACCTGGGCCGCCGTTGTGCAGGATGATAGTGTTCAGGATTCTGGACATGTTTGTTTCAGTGATATGCATGTTGAAGTATTGCATGGAGACGTTGCAGACAGGGGGCAGATACCTATTTCAATTGACTTGTAAGGTTTTAGACTTTTCTTCCAGTTGTTGATTTACCCAACAGGCACCTCATGCACAGCGCAGTGACATGGAGAAACTTGATCGTAATTGTATAGATTTTAGTGTATTTATACATGAATCAATGCTTTCATCCTTACAGAATTGATTAACTAGATGATTCTAACCAGCCACCGTGGCGAAGTGGTTAGCATCGTGGACTGCCGGCTGGGAGGTCGTGGGTTCGAATCCCATCAGAGTCATGTGGGTTTTTCTGCCCCGACCGGCTCCTACCCAGAGTTGAGTTTGCTACGGACTCAGTTGAGAAGATTGGGACCCACACAGTCGAGTTTCATCCACTTAATGGATGTGTTTTCTGAGAGTGTTGCTCAAAATTTTTCTGACCAACACTGCAGGTGCCTATATCTCTCGGGCCTGGTTGACGCCGGGATATATTATGAAAGGAAGCGTAGAGTACAACCCTGTCATGTAGTCTCATGCCGAAAATCTTAGCATCATCTTAATCATTCTCATCTCATCATCCTCATTCTCATCAATCAGCATAAAAAAAATGTCTCAGGTTCTGTGCCCTTCATGCCCTGCTCTCATGGTGACCTCAGTTTCGATGTCCTCTCCATGTCTGTGGTCTTGGTGTGGTTCCGTCGGGGTCACAGGTATCAGAGAGTCCATGGGGGCTGTCGCGCTGGGACGGACATGGTGGCGCCCTCCGGAGGGAGGGAGAGCTCACTCATGCCGGCTCCGCGACTAAGCAATTATTTGTCGTCAGTAGGGGCTTAGTAGTAGGTGGTGGCCTGCGTATGTTAGCTCAGAACAGGCGCCACTGAACACCACCAAAGTGACTCAGCAGCAGTGGAGTGTCCTCCTCCGGTGGGTTGCCTCTTGACGACTTGACATTTAACTGCTGCTCCCTGTGGATCGCCGGTGCCGGGGGCTGCGACAGGGCCGACCGACTGTGTGGGTGTGGATGGGGTGTTGGAATGAGCGACGTGGGTGCACTGCCTCTGAGGTGACGCAGAGGCTGGGACAGCAAAAAAAAAAAAAAAAAAAAAAAACTAGGTGATCCTTTTTATACCTTGCAGATTGGCACCAGATATCTGCTTATGTATTCATTTATTCATTGTTGATTTTTTTTTTCCTTCTTTTTTTTGCACTTACATACTTATTGTTTATTTTGTTGTTGCCACCTTGGAGAATTGAAAGCTTTCATTTAATTCCTTTTGTTGTTGATTTTTTAATAGAAAATCGCTGGTACTGGTAGAATTGTTGTGATCTTAGTGTCAGTTAAAATGATGTACATACAGTATGTGCTGAGAAGAGAGGGAGAGAGACCGAGAGAGAAACGTTGAAGTTGATGTACAGTGCATGTCTGTGAGAGGTATTCCCGCGGACACGATGTTCCATGTGTGTCTAGTAGAACTGTTCCTTTAAATGTTATGTACAGTGTGAGTCAGGGGAGATGTTGAAAGCGAGTGGGTTGATTGTATTGCTTTGAATCTCCAACATGTGTCTTGTATCAGGGCAGTCAGACGACAAGGGCAGTCACATGATAAGAAAAATGGAATGATAGTGAAGAACACACATTTTTGCAATATGATGGAAGTCTCTGTTCAAAAACATTCAAGTAGTTTCTTGGTAAATTTCTCAGTTATTAGTTTCTTTCTTTTTTTAAAAAAAAAAAAAAAAAAAAAAAAAAAAGAAAAGCTGTATAGGGATCGGTATTTGCCATCTTCATTCCTTGCTTTTGATCCGGCAGTGTAGGATGTGGATGCCTCAGGGTGCTAAGACCTCTTTCCAGGACTCTGGTCATGAAGCTGAGCCCAGGTTTATGTACAGGGTAGGTGGCTTATGCAGTCCCTAGCGGTTTGGTATCTTCTCATGGGTCCAATAGAAAGTCAAGGCGAAACATGTTGCACACTGTCCGATTTATGGTTGTACATTACAAGGTAGTGCGTAAAGGCTTTGCGGCCTGTGCGCGCGCAAGTGAATTCTCCTGACAATATGGCAAGAGGGAAGCAGCATCACTCTGCAAATTGGTCTGAAATGAAGATCACAGTCCTTATCTTCATTCTCTGTCTGTCTGTATTTCGCATTCATATGCACGCGCGCGCACACACACACACACACACACACACACACACACACACACACACACACAGTGTATCTATGCAATTGGACATCATGTGAGACTGATGTACATATATTTTTATGCATTTATAAATTTCGTTGCCGAGCCTTTTTGTGTCGCCACAGACCTGTTGACCCGTATATGATTTTGCAGCAGTTTTTCCATGTTTTGCACCAAAAAAAAATGACAAACGTAGCAAAAAAGAAAAGAAAAAAAACCCCACATTTTTGAAAATCTGGTGACGGAAGTTCTGGAGTAGTAACTACACTTAAGGGTTCTAACTAAGATGTTATCTTGGTATGTCAGTCTCAGTAATGTTGCTTATAGTCCAGCCAATTGCAAAGGGCAGGGCGGTGGGGAGTGGGTTGCTTTGACAGAAGAGCACCAACTCTCTCTAACTCTGGCATGTGAAACCGCATCTGGCTGTATCTGTTTCATAAACAACATGTCAATACATATAGTGGGGACAACAGACCTTGAAATACCGAAAACACTAGGGAGAGAGAGCATGAATTGGTGACTAAGTCTGTAGATGAATGGGGTAGGAAAGTACTGTGTGTTGTAAGAAGTCATTTTTACTGTAGCTAGTAGGCCACATCCTTTGATGTGTGATGGTAGGGGAATATGAATTACACACACACACACAACACACACACACACACACACTCACTCACACACACACACACACACACACACACACACACACACACCACACACACAAATGCACACACCTCCAAACTTTTACAAAACTTTCGAAGATTCGAACACACTCGTAGTAGAAAATTAACACATCAATGTTGAAAAGGACGGCAATGGCAGTTTCAGGGTACACACATCTGTTGCCAGTTTTAATGAAAACTGGTCAACAGTTCCGCTGTTGTCATCAGTGCAAATGAAAACATCCATACAACTGCCTGCTATTGTTTTGGTTTTGTCATGAAATCACAACAGTTGCATTCTGTGAACAAGTGGTTATGAGCAAGCTGCTACTTTGCTTGACTTCCACTCACGTAGAAACAAGATTAACGTTTGTGCCAGCTTGGGTAAAGCTTATCTAGAGTAGACATTTGGTTATGGCACCACAGTCAAGTGCACAAGTCTAAAGACTGCTTGTAGACCACAAAACTGTTCCACTGTTGAAGATTTAGAGTGGTGGAGTACATAATGGTGCCAAGTAAGGTCTGCACACCCTCTATAAACCCGGGCCCAGTTCTCTTATGAATCTTAAGCCAACTGTTTCTTAGAGGATAAAACACTCGCCTAGGAAATAAAAGAATCCCACACGTGTGGTGTGGACGTTTCTCTCTCGCTTAGTTAGACCTCCTCAGTCGATTCGGTTCTAGTCTTTTTGGACAAGATGATAAACCAGGTCCCAGATGCAACATGGATTTTGGCACCACCTGTGTGGAGAAATTACAGCGACAAGGGGGCCCACGTTGTTTTTCTGGCAATGTTCGGTGGCAGTGGCAGTGCTCCAGTTTGTCAGTGAACAAGAAAATGTACACACAGTGAAGAAGCAAGTGACACCGTCATATAGAGGCCCAAATTTCTCATAGAGAAGTCGGTGATGATCAAGACCTTGGGATTAGAGAGTTTTTTTACACATCATTCTGATTTATAAGGCTTATCAGCCAAGGCAAAGGTATATGCTTAGAGAGAGGATAGGGAATTGGATTGTACAATCTACACTACCATTAGTTTCTTTGTTGTTTGTGAATTTATGTTTGTGAATTTATGTTATATTTAGTATCTGTGTGTGTAAATAAATAAAAAATATTCCTGTTTGCAATGCAGTTCACATACAATTGGTGTGAAGTTAGAGGATTGACCATCTGTTGATATAAACTGCTTTGTTTCTCTCTGTTCTTAATGTGTGTTTGTGCATGTAAATAAATTCGACACAAATACATTGCACAACAATGATCAGGTGACTGGGTTGAGGTTGAGCAAATAACTGAGTGCCCACACCATTGGATGATGAATATGTGTTATGTGTTCTGGTCAACTCTATCTGGCAGAGCTTGCAGTAAAGTGTGTTTTGTAGAGATAGCGCCCGCGCACACACACACACACACACACTCATGTTCATACACACATAGAGCACACACACACACAGTCTGATAATCATAGGAACATCTGCATAATGTTGTGAGCAGAGCAGCACTGAAGTTAAGAATGAATCGTTCCCCCATCCCAGCCCACTCCCCGACCACCCCCTACCACACACCTCCCTTCAACTGTTCACTGCCTACAGGTGTGGAGACTAGCACAAAGGCTGAATGCATTTGACTGGCACAAACGCTGAATGCATTTGATTGGCACAAAGGCTGAATGCATTTGATTGGCACAAAGGCTGAATGCATTTGATTGGCACAAAGGCTGAATGCATTTGACCGGCACAAACGCTGAATGCACTGGCACAAATGTTGAAAGCTGTTGAAAGCTACCCTAAACCTGATGTGTTTTTCAGATCAAGGCAGCCAATGTCAGCCCACATTAGCACATCGCCTCATTCTCCCATACCCTACCTAAATATACATGTGCAGTGCACCTGATGCCTGCAGCAATCTCCTCGATAGTTTCAGTTCATCACTGCGCCATCACTGCAAGGGATTTGTCCTAACACATGACACTGTATCTGCTGAACTGTGGGGCCACACAGTGCGCTGGATCAACAACTAGATAACTGATTAAATAACAATCCGAAATGGAAAAAGGTCTCATGGGCGAGACTTTGCTGGTACCTAACCAACGCATAAACCCAGAAAATGAATGAGAAGATAGTGCCAAGATGCACTTGTGAAACCCCTTCCTACATGTACATGGCTAACTCCTGTCCTTGCTTTCCTTTAGAGGAAACGCCCCAGGCCTGTCGGATAATGATGGGAGGAGACTGCCGGTTCTGGGTTTCCACCACAAGCTGTGATGCATTTGTGAAACCCTTCCCACATGTACATGGCTAACTCCTGTCCTTGCTTTCCTTTAGAGGAACGCCACAGGCCTGTCGGATAAGGATGGGGAGGAGACTGCCAGTTCTTGGTTCCACCCCAAACTGTGGGAAACAGCAGGCAGAGACTGAACATTCTCTGTGCGAGACCATACACATCACCTCTATGTCTGCCTAGGGCATCTTCCCCCAGAGGCTTGAACGGTTCTTTCGTGAGATGTTCCAGAATGACAGTCCCAGAAATGGGAGCATTCTCAGATTATGGGCCTCCCGAAGGGCCATGCTTTTGGTGATCTGTCAGAGAAGAAAGTCATTTTTGAAAGCCAAACCTCACGACCGTCTACCAATCCTGCAGAGGTCTCATCGGTAGCAACTCGATGCACTGCTAAGACCCCAGTCCACAGAGGAGCATGGAACTTTCACCAGCTGCAGACTAGGAAGGAGGTGTGCTAGCCCCAGAGGACAGCACGACGCCGAAGCAGGCAGACATATTCCCGGGCTGGGTGGAGGTCCTGTACAAATACTAGTGTCCTCGAAGTTAGCCACTTTGAAGTATTTGTACATGCACTGTGACACTTTATCAATTAGACTGATTACACAGAAGCAAATGTAGATATGTGGGAGGGTGTAATCTTCCCTATCGGTTTATTAACTGTAATTAATCTACAAACCAAAGTGTTTGCATTCATCTCTAAAATGAATCCAAAATTTGTGTTTACTTCATCTGCACCATTTTATTCAATGCTTATTTACAAGCCCTCTGATGTGTTGTGCGTTATATTTCACTGATCAGTGCAATCCCAGTTTAATCTAATTATATATGATTTCAGTCTGTCATCCTGTCTCTGTGTGTGCATGTGTGTGTGTGTCACCAGATTTAAATTAAATTCGGCGGGACATTGAATGCTGATCAGACCTTCTCCATCAAATCTTGTAAGTCAAAGGTCAAGGTCATATCACAGCACGAAAGCAGAAAGTGTAAGTACTACTAAATCACACCCTGTTTCCAACATTCTTACACATCCTACAATACTTTCTTTGGGTGAATGCTACAATCTTGCTGAAAGTAAATGTCAGAGGTTTTAAAAAAAAAGTCAAAGTTTGGCATAATAGATGTATGAAAGAAGTTAGAAGGCAAGACGGAGCATAGACGGTGATGGCCAGTGACTGGACCATGAATCCGGCTGGAAGTGAACGTCGGGTACAGAGGTCAAGTTTACAACATACATCCGCTCTCAAAGTACTACCCGCACTTAGTCAGGGCCTTGCGAGGGGATCCCTGACTCTACGTAGCCCTACTGATTTTTCTTTTCTGTGTGGTGGTTTTAACAGACTTGTCAAGCGTAGATCTTGATTGCCTCTCACCTTTCTGTGTAAAACTTGACATCCATCCTGATTCTGCTTTTCCTTTTTTTCGTGTGCGACTGATTAGCAAACTGTTTCGAGCTATCTGATTGGTCCTATTCTCAGCAAATCAAGCAGTTGCACTGGGCTGCTTTCAGTTAGCCTCAAGTGTCTTTTTATCACTGTGAGAGTATGTCTGCAAGTGCATACGCATGCACACAGTGATTTTAAGCAGCATTCTGAAACATTTTCATGCTGTGCTGGCTTTATCTGAATTAGCAACCACACTCACGCTGGACACAAAAATCTCCGTAGTCTTTGTCCTTAGAGCGGCCTGACAGAATGTCAGCATTGTTTCATATCAGGCAGATCGTGTACCACGAACTTGTTGACCGCGTTGGAGGATTGGACCGGCATGTTAGACTCTGGGGTCTTCAGTAGATGCGATATACCTACATTTCGCTAAGGCGTTCGATTCCGTTACTCATGAGCGGCTCTTAAGAAAAGTGAAAGCTTAGGGCATTCTATGACAGACACTTCGATCAGTGGATCAGGAGCTTTTTGGTTGGGAGGCGCCAGCGAGTTAGTGTGAATGGAGCTGCATCAGGCTGGACGGCAGTGAAGAGCGGTGTGTGCCACAAGGCAGCGTGCTGGGGCCTGTGTTGATTTGGTGTTTATTAACGACCTTCCAGGCGTTGTTTCTAGTCTCTGTTCAATGTATGCAGATGATACAAAAGTGTACAGACAGAGAAGAAGCATAGAGAACAGCTTCAGAATGATTTGGACAGTCTTGTCAACTGGGCAGATACATGGCAGTTATGTTTTAATGCTGACAAATGCAAGGTCTTGCATTTAGGCAAGAAACCCCCACAGTTCAATTATGATATGAGAAAACATGACAGTGAGGAGAAAGTTTGTTTGCAAGCTACTGAGTTAGAGAAAGATCTGGGCGTGAATGTGGACAGGGAACTGAAATTTTCTAAACACATTGAGATTCAGGTGAACAAAGCTGATAGACTCCTTGGTCTTATCAGAAGATCTTATGATCACTTGAATGCTGACTCCATGAAGCTTTGTTTGTCGCATTGGTTCGTCACATTTAGAGTTTGGAAACGTGTGGGCTCCACATCTAGAAAAAGACCAAAAAACAGCAAAAAAAAAAAAAAAAAAAAAAAAAAAAAACAACTTATTGAGGGAGTTCAAAGGCGATCAACAAATGTTATTCCAGGACTGAAAGGTTTGAGTTATGAGGAAAGGCTAGAAAAGATGAAACTACCCAGCATGTCTTACAGAAGGATAAGAGGAGATCTTATAGAAGTGTATAAGTATACACATGGACTGTACATGTTGGAAAACTTGTTTGAGAAAGAGATTAAAGACATCATCACCAGGGGACATAGCTTTAAGCTAAAAACACACACACACACACACACACACACACACACACACACACACAGATGCAGCACAAGTCTTCGACAAAACTTCTTCTTTCAACGTGTGAAGATTTGGAACCGCCTTAAATTCCTTCAAATGTTGCTGAAGCACTTTCCTTGAAGTTTTAAAAACAGACTGGATTGTGTCATGAAACAGTACATATATAGTTTAGATGTGCCTCCCACCTTCAGTTTCTGAACAAAAGATCAGCAGTTTTTAGCAAACAGTTGTAGATAGCTTTGCTGGTCAAAAGACCAGCAGAAGATTATAAGAGGAAAGAAATGAGACCTGAAAAGAATCGGCGACAGGCCCAAAGGCCTACCTGCATATGGAGCCGACTGTACTGTACTGTACTATACTATACTATACTATACTATACTATACTATACTATACTATAGCGCTTTCTGAGGTACAGGCGGGACAGGGCCAGAAGGAAGAAGAAGAGACCCCCACGCTGAGGGCGGACACCGCCACCAGGATGTAAGCAAACCACATGGGGCTGACATCCTGCATCAGAGTGCCAACGATGATAGGATTGACCATCCTTCCCGATGAGGAAGCGATGACGATACTGGAAGTCACCCGACCCGTCACTCGCACCAGTTCTTCCTCCATCCACGTGAAGCCGGTGGGAAAAATGGGGTGCCATCGTAAGACCGGCTAAGACGGCCGAGACCCAAACCCCTACAGAGACATTGTGAGCGGAGAAAACCAACATGGCCACCATGGCGAGGAACAGAGAGACGGAGCTCAGCGCCAGCTGTTTGACCGAACTCAAAACATAAATCACAAATATACTCAGGAAACGTCCTGCTGCGAACGAAGCCCAGTAGACTGAGGACAACTGTGCTCCGCCCGACTTGCTCCAGTGCAGCTGTTTGACGACAAAGGCGGTCAGGAAGGAAGCGTACATGTCCTCGACAGCAGAATACAGGAGGTAGAACAGACACAGCGTGCCCTGAACAAACAGAAAGAGGACCAAGGGGTAGGGCTGCTTGATGTCTGGCTTTTCATCTTTTCTGTCCTGCTTTCGCTTGGACGACCTGTCAGAGAACAGCTGAACAGTCAGGGGCACCGCAATGAGAAGGAGAAGGATGATCCCTCCAGAGATCATGAACGCGTAATGGACATTGGTGGGGAGGGGCTGTGGATTGTCCATGTAGCCTGGGGTCGTCGATGAGGAGTTCCAAACATCACTGTTATTGTCTGAGGTCAGTGGGGGGATGATGGTGGTGGTCTCCATGTCGTCATCAGGGTTTGGTGACAGGAAGGGTTCGGTGGCCAGGGGGCTGATCACGCCGCCCAGGGCGAAGGCGAAGTGGATGAACTGCATCGCCATCTCCCCTTCCTTGCCCCAGATGCGAACTAACTCCGCATTTCCCGCTGAAAAAAAAAAGAAGTTGTTGATTTCAGAAGCATTCATAGAATTATACAACAGCTACTTGACAATCATCAATACGGCTGATGTGCAGTTAGAAATCAAGCTCACCTTCTCACCTGTCCTCCTGCCCCCCCCCCCCCCCCCCCCCCCCCCCCCCCCCCCCCCCCCCCCCCCCCCCCCCCCCCCCCCCCCCTCTTTTTTTTTCTTTGACATCTATACTTGTCGACATGTCTTCATGAATCATAGTTTCTCGTCTCTCTTTTCATATTTCAGTATACGTGTCTGTTTTCTTCACATCCAACTACCTGTGTGTGTACGAGGACCAACACACATGCAGTCATCAGTTCTTCCCATTTCAATATCCTTTTCCCCTGATACCAAAACTGTTCATGTGTGTGGTCAAAGATCAAAATACTATATTCCTGTCCTTCCCATGTTGATAAAGTCCTTTCCTGACATTGAGCTGTGTGCGTGCGTGCGTGTGTGTGTGTGTGTGTGTGTGTGTGTGTGTGTGTGTGTGTGTGTGTGTGTGTGTGTGTTTGATGTCCGCTGCAAATCAAATGTCCCATTCCTTGTTGCATTCCTGACACTCACAAAGCTCGAGGCATCCCCATCTTCCATTCCAAGCAGTGTGAGATGACAAGCCAAATCCTGGCAGCAGCTGGTAAGTTTAACAGCGGACTAGTCGCCATGGCGAAGTGTTTAACGCCACAGACTCTCAGCTGGTAGGACATGGGTTTGATTTATATCAGAGCCACACTTGTCAGTGGGATTTTTCTGCCCCGACCAGACTCGACTTTTCTACAACGGCGCTGATGTCTTCCCTCCCTCTCCCCCTCACCATCACAGCATATGTACACACAGACACAAAAGAAAAGAAAGAACAGTTATAAAAAGTAAAGCTTCACACATCCTTAGTTTTGGTCACCCATGACAGAAAAACACAGGAATTTTCCTTCTAAAACATTTTATTTTTTTTAAGAAACATTTGTATGTCCCAACATATGCCGTCATCCACCAGCTGCTCTAGTTGTGTTGTTGTTGTTGTTTGTTGTTGTTGTCGTACCCTGGCTAAAAGACTCCAGGGGTTATCCGAACAGCCAAAGTACTTGAACACTATGGTAGAAACGCATCAGCTGGGGATGATGAGAACATTACGTGTGTGACCGTTTTGTATTACCCCGCCACGTGGGCAGCCACACTCCGACTTTGCAGGAACTCTAGCAGTGGCTGGAGTTTTGGACTCCTGGCTGGGAGGTCATGGGTTTGACTGCTATCAGAGAGCAATCTATCTGTGAGATTTTTCTACCCTGACCAGCTGCTGCCCACAGGTGAGTTTGCTGTGGGCTCATCTGGGAAGACTGGAACGACACAGCTGAATTCCATCCACATAAACAGACGCCTCTCTCTGAAGCGTTCCTTTATGTTTCCTGACAACTCGGCAGGCGTCTGTATCTCTGGGGCCTGGCTGACTGTGGGATATATTATGAAAATCATATGAAAGTAAGAGTAGACAGCAGCTTTGTCCTGCGGTCTCAGACTGATGTGTGAAAATCCACAGCTTCATCTTCGTCATCCTCATCAATCAATATAAAAAAGGCTCAAATTATGTGACCTTCATGCTCTGCTCTCATGGTGACCTCAGGGTCTCTTTCCACCTCTAGGCTTCAGGCAGGATTCTTGCCTGAAGAAGACCTAAGAGTGGAAACGCATTGTGTTTTGCCTCGTGATTTGTATTCTTGCCTGAAGAAGACCTAAGAGTCGAAATGCATTGTATTTTGCCTCGTGATTCGTATTCTTGCCTGAAGAAGACCTAAGAGTGGAAACGCATTGTGTTTTGCCTCGTGATTTGCATTCTTGCCTGAAGAAGACCTAAGAGTCGAAACGCTTTGTGTTTTGCCTCGTGATTTGTATCCTTGTCTGAAGAAGACCTAAGAGTCGAAACGCATTGTGTTTTGCCTCGTGATTCGTGTTCTTGCCTGAAGAAGATCTAAGAGGTTGAAACGTTCCATGTTTTGTCTTGTGATTCCTTTGGTCATGTTAATTCTTTTACAGATAAACAAGTGCTGCCGGTACAGGGTGTGGCAGATAATGGTGCTGTGCTGTCCTGCTGGATCAGACCAGGCACCGCTGAACACCACGAAAGTGACTCCACAGTAGTGCAGTCACTCCTCTGATGGCCTGCCTCAAGATGACGACACAGACTGCTCCCTGTGAATTGCTGGGGCTGGGGCTGCAACAGGACAAACCCAGGTGTGGCTGTGGACAAGAGAGGCTGGAATAAGCAATGTGGGGTTATTGCCACCGACATGGTACACAAGATGAGACAAAAAAAAGCACAGAGAAAATGTTGTGATACAACTTGGAAAGAACATCATTCTGGAAAAAGGCTGTTTCTGGCCAAAAAGTGTAATGTACAGGTCCAGGAGATTACTTTCTGCAGTCTGAAGGTGATCTTCCAGCTATCTGACAAGGTGGAGGAGCTCTAAGATCACTGTTCTGTCTTCACAATGGTAACTCTTCAATGCTCACCTGCTCCCCCCACCAAACGTCTGGGCCAGGGAACAGATGCCAAAGATGCCAGAGGTAGTAAGTTTACTACGAGAACATGACGCCGGCTTGCAGCTCTTGACTGTACAGGCAGGGCAATGGACGGGACAAGTCAGTCACGTGAGTTCCACAGTTTAAGGAATTGAACTCTCAGAAGGGCATGAATTTAACTGACAAGCACGTCGAGGCAAAAGACAACAAGAAAACAAGTTTCGAAAGACACATTCCTATGAGCATAATCTATTCAGGGCCCAGACTCCTCAGAGGCCAGGTGTTCTTAAACCCGAGAGAGACTCTACTGCGTGGTCCTGTAAGGTTGAGGTTTTTTTCCTAAAGAGAAACACACACACACACACACACACACACACACACACACACACACACACACACACACACACACACACACACAAGCCTCACACGTGTCGATGGCACCCCCAAAGAAAGCAACAATCAGGTGAATGATGATCATCAGCCAGTATGGAGAACACCAAGGGAGGATCACGGTGGTCACCGCCAACCCCACCACACAGGACAGGAACAACAGGGACTTGTTCAGCAGGTCGTAGACCACACCCGCCACCAGCGACCCCAACAGGTAGCCCACAGAATTGGCGGTGAAGAAGAACGAGGCCTGCTCCACGTTGGTCCCCTGTGATGATCTGAATGTCCAGAAACGCTGGACCACGCTGTCCCACTGAAAACCCCTGCACAAAGTCATGTGGATCAGGATTAGCAGTTACAAGAATCATGATTTAGCAAAACAGGGCGAAAAAAAAAACAAAAAACCCTGCTATGCCTTACTTACAGGATACACAGCAACAAAATGTATATGCAGCTGGTTGAAATTCTTCTTGCGCGATCAACTGTCTACTGGAAACGACAGATGAAAGAAACATGAATACAAAAATATGTATTTATAAACATAAAAAGAAAGAAAAACCTCTGTGACCCATATATAGACTATGGTTAACAAAGATTCCAGAGTGACCTTGGAAGAGATAGTTGATTCCTTGGACATTTATTCAAATATGTCAAGATAATAAAGATGTTGGAAGAGATATTTGATTCCTTGGACATTTATTCAAATATGTCAAGATAATAAAGATGTTGGAAGAGATATTTGATTCCTTGGACATTCATGAAAATATGTCTAAATAATAAAGGCGCAACCTAAGCTCAGTGAAAAGTATCTCCTCATGAGTCCTCAAACGTTTTATGCCCTTGAACAAGAACACGGTAGTGGATTCTAAAGAGCTCCTCAAATGTTATGTGAACTATGACTCAAATCACCTTGGTAAAAAAAAACAAACAACAACAACAACAAAAAACCCTATGCAGAGACACGGATTTACATAATAATGAGCGACCCAAGAAGTTGCCGAACAATGCATAGATCCAAAAGGTGCGAACATTCAAATCGTTTTGTTGATGATGCTCTGCCAAGAAAATTTTACACAATATTTTTCAGCACAAGAGTTGTGCTGTAGAAACCAGGGGAAAAAAGAACAGAAAACAAAACAAAACAAAAGCAGGAGAGATGACTCACTCACTCAGCAAGTTCAACCAGCATTCTGCCCCGCCTGAAGTGAAAAAGCTTACAGTGTTAAGGTCCTCAACCAAAAATAGTCATGAAGGGAATCAGATTACTGGCACAACAATGCACCTGTCTCTGAGTGTGATCTCATGACAGACTATCTTTACAGCACACACACTGCTGGTTTGCCACACTTTGCCAACTAATCCAGACCTGTAACCCCCCTGTAACTTATTCCTCTTTCCACACACAAAGAAAGGTGAGGTAAGGTCATGTTGCTTATAGCCCAGCTGACAGCAAAGAGCCATATCAGGGCGGTCACCGCGTTGAAGTCAACCCACAAGTCATATTCAAAAAAAAAAAAAAAAAACCCTTCATTCACACAACCCTTTAAAACATAACCTTCTCTATCTTTTTTTTTTTTTTAAGAAAAAGGGAAAAGAAGTCCACAAGACGAAATAATTGTTTGCATGTCTTTTTTTTTTTTTTTTTAATTCCCCTGGATGTTTTTGACTTTGTTCCAAACGTACACTTTTTTCTTTTTTTTTTTTTCTTTTTTTTTTTTTTTTTTTTTTTTTTTTTTTTTTTTTTTTTTCTTGATCATCACACATACACACGACTGTGGCTGCAAATGGTATCCAGCAGCAACCGAGGCCAACTGAAACCAGTCATACACTCTGAATACCATCGTTCTGTTCATAAAATGTCATGACTTTGTAAATTGATGAACAAAGATTGCAGTCTGGGGCTTTCCCAACAAATTTGATGACCTTACTGGAGTGAAGCCCGAAGAAAAACTGCTTATTTCATGTCTTATTTCAGGAAGCACTTGGATGAAAAAAAAATGTAAAAAAAAAAACAACAAAGTTTGCCCTTACGTGGCTTGGATACAAATCAGGTTCAAATGACTTTAAAAAAAAAAGTGTGTGTGTGTGTGTGTGTGTGTGTGTGTGTGTGTGTGTGTGTGTGTGTGTGTGTGTGTGTGTGTGCTTGTGACCCAGTGTGTGTGTGTGTGTGTGTGTGTGTGTGTGTGTGTGTGTGTGTGTGTGTGTGTGTGCTTGTGACCAGTGTGTGTGTGTGTGTGTGTGTGTGTGTGTGTGTGTGTGTGTGTGTGTGTGTGTGTGTGTGTGTGTGTGCTTGTGACCAGTGTGTGTGTGTGTGTGTGTGTGTGTGTGTGTGTGTGTGTGTGTGTGTGTGTGTGTGTGTGTGTGTGTGTGTGCGTGACCCAGTGTGTGTGTGTGTGTGTGTGTGTGTGTGTGTGTGTGTGTGTGTGTGTGTGTGTGTGCTTGTGACCCAGCGTGTGTGTGTGTGTGTGTGTGTGTGTGTGTGTGTGTGTGTGCGTGACCAGTGTGTGTGTGTGTGTGTGTGTGTGTGTGTGTGTGTGTGTGTGTGTGTGTGTGTGTGTGTGTGTGTGTGTGTGTGTGTGTGTGTGTGTGCGTGACCCTGTGTGTGTGTGTGTGTGTGTGTATGTGTGTGTGACCCAGTGTGTGTGTGTGTGTGTGTGTGTGTGTGTGTGTGCGTGACCCAGTGTGTGTGTGTGTGTGTGTGTGTGTGTGTGTGTGTGTGTGTGTGTGTGTGTGTGTGTGTGTGTGTGTGTGTGTGTGTGTGTGTGTGGACAAATCACTCACCAGTCCCCAAAATGTTGCACCCAACCACACCGTCCTCCACACATTTTCTCCTGTACTCCGGGCTGCTCCATCTGTCCCTGAAACGCACAGCTTTTCCAGCCACTGCTGTGGTAGTTTGGTCCCCAGGGTCATCTGTCGGGCTCACATGGGTTGGTTGCGATACTGTCAATACCATCTTCTGATCCCATTCTTCACTGCCTCTGGTCCATCATACATCATCACTTTCATCTAACTGACATGGCCATCATCTTCATCAAATGTGAACTGTCAGAGTATAAAGTAAAACACTGCATGTGCCTATGACATTGATCTGTCATTATGACATCAATTCAATCTTTCATGTGCCTATGACACTGATCTATCATTATGATGAAATCAATTCAATCTTGCACAATGTAGTCACTTTTATTGTTGAACTCATCAGCATTATCACTATATCATCTCATGATTCTTCCAGTCATAATCATTTATTATCTAATCTAAACATGCTATCTGTTTCAGTGGGGTTTATATTGGGGAGGGGGGAGGGGAGGGGCAGAGACTTTTGACCACACATCAAACGGCTGCGTATGTTTGACAGCACTGAAGTGACCATGATCTGTGCTACCCAGTTTTGGTCAGTCTAGAACTTTCCGACCATGAAAAGTCTAAAATTAGGTAAACGAGTATTAACAGGTGTGCCACCAACCTAAGTAAACGAGTTTTAACAGGTGTGCTACCAACCTAAGTAAACGAGCATTAACAGGTGTGCCACCAACCTAAGTAAACAAGCATTAACAGGTGTGCCACCAACCTAAGTAAACAAGCATTAACAGGTGTGCCACCAACCTAAGTAAACAAGCATTAACAGGTGTGCCGCCAACCTAAGTAAACAAGAATTATCAGGTGTGCCACCAACCTAAGCAACCAGGCTGGAAGAACTGATGAAAACTTTTTTCACAAAATTTTCCAAGTCTCAAAGTGAGAGACTGTAGGCAGAAATTGAAACAAAATTAAAAGAAGAGTCACAGGAACAAAACAAACTACAAACCAGCCGTCCTCTTTGGTCTTCTTCAACTAAGACAAACAACATTCAAGACAAGGAAGTGAGGATGAACATACATGATTAAACACTCAACAACTCTATGTCCCTTTCTGTATCACCCGCACCTTCTCTCTCTCAAATCAAATAGAAAGCAAGAAAAAAAAGAGAAAAAAAAACTTCTCATGCATACAGAAATCACTGACACAGAAATGACAATTAATTGCAAAATGTCTTCGAGGATGCTCATCAGATTTTTAAACAGAAAAAAAAAACAAACAAACAAACAACAAAATCCACAAACGTTTCGGTCATTGACCATCTTCAGGACTTGTGACATAAAAAGAAAAAACAGATTGTTAATTGCATTCTGGTCCCTCAACTTCTACTGTTCCGTTCCGCTCACCCCCACCCCATCCCCCAACAAAAAAGAATACAATGTGGAGGTGTCTCTTCTAGTTCTACTTCTTTAGAAAATAGGGGAAGAAAACAACTGAAATCCACCCCCTCTCACTCTCTCTTTGCTGGTTTGATTTTTTAGATGGGCGCTGTCTCTCCTCCTTGTCTTTTAGCACACAGTAAATACAGTATAACAGCTTACTGACTGGGCTCAGCCTGTAGGTGTTGCCAGCCAGTGTATGATCAACCATTTTCATCCCTTTTCCGAAATCCTTTACACTTCACACAACTCCATCAAGTCCCTTCCCATACCCCTACCACTTCAGCTCATCATACCTGGTGCTGCAAGCAGGATTACTGTTCTACACCAATGATCTCCCATCTTCCCATCTCTTCCACTCTTACCAATTTGGTCTATCACAAAATGAAAAGGATTCACAACTGCATTGTGCACAGATCGAAACTTGGTATCTGCCTGGGGCGGGTGCCACAAATGCAACAGTGGAAGTCCCCTGCCTGCCTCTCCTCTTCTCCCTTTCACAAAATCTGCATGTTCCCCCCTATCTCTTCTTGCTTTAACAAAATCTGCACCTTCATCCCACCCTTTCCCATCCCCTTCCTTTACATCTGCTCCAAGTTTCCTGCATCCTCCTGGTGGTGGTGACAATTTCAACTGCCATATATATCTGATTCTGGTGTGACCAAAGTTTGCCCCCCAACCCCCACCCCCCTCCACAAGTACTTGATCCGCCCTTAAAGAAAGTCCTATTTAGTTTTCTTGAGCTGGGACACGAATCCTAAGTCTTCAAATCTCTGGATGAAACATCGTGTGTGTGTGTGTGTGTGTGTGTGTGTGTGTGTGTGTGTGTGTGTGTGTGTGTGTGTGTGTGTGTGTGTGCGTGCGTGCGTGCGTGCGTGTGTGTGTGTGTGTGTTGTGTGTGTGTGTGTGTGTGTGTGTGTGTGTGTGTGTGTGTGTGTGTGTGTGTGTGTGTGTGTGTGTGTGTGTGTGTGTGTGTTGTATGCCTGGATACATGTTCTTCTTATAATAGTTAATGATGTCAGCATAATGCATATTGTCGTGTGAAAGTCTGTTGTGAGCAATGAAAGTCTGGTGAGCGTGTGAGTGGATTATTCTTGCGAGCACTTAAGTGGCAACGAACATATCCTGAACCTGATCCCGAGTGGCGTTGTACCCTGTCACCCACAAACATTTTCTTTTTTTTTTTTTTTTTGCCCAACGATTCTGCACCCTGGATACAACCTCGCGCGATGCAATGATCTGATTTTAAAAAGAGCCGTTCTTACAACGACCTTGGAATTGCTCTGAAATTAAACTTCTGCCCACGCGACTAGGACATAGCTGCAGTGGCATTACCGCTTTACACCTCTGACCAAGGCTAGTATCACCCTGTGGAAATGGACTGTAATTTACAAAGGACTTACTTGATACTTGATATTTGATGGTGTCGGGTGTTTGAGGCTTGTGCTTGCAGGTCAGTTCACCGGTCGATGTGTTGTCCCTATCTACAGCTGCTTGCACGTGCAAGATCTACTGATAACAGTTCGGGTTATACAACCTTGCTATGGCGACGCTCTTTGAGTGTTCTTTGGTTTCCCCTCATCCCCTGCGCACCTGTGGAATGATGACCCCTGCCTTTTGATGATTCAGCACTTAAACCAGCTTCTTCTTCTTCTTCTTCTTCTTCATCATTATCTTCTTCTTCATCTTCACCTTCTTGTTCTTGTTCTTGTTCTTGTTTTTGTTCTTCTCCTTCTTCTTCTTCTTTGGATTAGAGTCTATGTAAGTTTAAACTAACAGCACGTAATGCAGTAAAAACTTAAATACAGCAAATCCTACTTCACGCTTATCTTCAGCTAAACAAACCAGATGGGATTTTTGTCGTGTTGTTGTTGCTGTTTTTCGCTTTAGTTACAGGAAGTCTCAGTATTTTCGTGAAGAACCCAGCTATGTTGCTCACGATTACATTTTTTTTTTTTTTTTTTTACTGCTTTCAGACTCACACATACCTTAGAATTAGAATTCTGTGCAAAATTCACACACACACACACACACACACACACACACACACACACACACACACACACACACACACACACACACACACACACACTAACGGAAATCCAGCAAATGTTTGTGAAATATCCTATCTTATTGCTTCGTGAGAGAGAGAGAGAGAGAGAGAGAGAGAGAGAGAGAGAGAGAGAGAGAGAGAGAGAGAGAGAGAGAAAGAGAGAGAGAGAGATAGACAGACAGACAGACAGTCATACAGAGAGAGAGAGAGAGAGAGAGAGAGAGAGAGAGAGAGAGAGAGATCTTGTTAAGAACACAAAACTTTCTTTTGAATAGGTACTTGAACTGATTAACTCTCATTGCTTTTAAAAACATTCTATAAACAACAAGATGCGAAGCAATTAAAACGTACTCCCAGTTTATCTTGAATACGCGTGAGATATTCCATAAAGAGGAAAAAAACCGTTTTGGCACGTTATAGCCTTTAGTAACGGCTATTCTGGTAAACATTGGCCATCATCTGTGACCCATAATGAACATACATACAAATTTTCAGAAAGATCAGCCCGAGTACTTACTAAGATATTCCATAAAGAAAAAAAGTTATGGGCTGTTATAACCGTTAGTAACGGCTATAACGGTAAAATAACACATTGGGCATGATCCATGACCCATGATGAATATACCTACAAATTTTCAGAAAGATCGGCCAAGTACGTCCTGAGATATTTCATAAAAAAAAAAAAAACTGTTTTAGCCATTAGTAACGGCTATAACGGTAAAATAAAACATCGGGCATCATCCGTGACCCATAATGAGCATACCTACAATTTTTCAGAAAGATCGGCCAGGTACTTTCTAAGATATTCCATAAAGAAAGGAAACCGTTATGGGCCGTTATGGCCGTTAGTAACGGCTATAACGGTTAAGATAACACATCGGGCATCATCCGTGACCCATAATGAATATACCTAAAAATTTTCAGAAAGATCGGCCAAGTTCTTTCTAAGATACTCTATAAAGAAAGAAAAAACCGACCGTTATGGGCCGTTATAGCCATTAGTAATGACTATAACGGTAAAATAACATATTGGGCATCATCCGTGACCCATAATGAACATACCTACAAATTTTCAGAAAGATCGGCCCAATAGTTTTGTCTGGAGCGAGTGGAACACATTTTGACACGGACGGACGGACGACGGACGGACACACACACACACACACACACACACACACACACACAAACACGCGCGCGCGCGCGCACGCACGCACGCACGCACGCACGCATACACACGCACACACACACACACACACACACACACACACACACACACACACACACACACACACACACAGCAATTCTTCGTTCCCATTGTAAAGTACTCCCTGTTCTATAGGAACTGGGAGTACAAAAAAATGCAAGTCACACAGACAGAATTTATCAGAAGAGAAAAAGGCAGCACGAAGAGCCCAAGCTCCAGTTAGAAAGCAAAAGGGGAGGCAGAGAAAGACAACAACAACAACAACAAAAAGGCACACCAGGACAGACGTTTTAGCAAAACACACACACACACACACACACACACACACACACACACACACACACACACACACACACACACACACTAACGGAAATCCAGCAAATGTTTGTGAAATATCCTATCTTATTGCTTCGTGAGAGAGAGAGAGAGAGAGAGAGAGAGAGAGAGAGAGAGAGAGAGAGAGAGAGAGAGAGAGAGAGAGAGAGAGAGAGAGAGAGAGAGAGAAGAATCAGAGAGCAAAACGGAGGGAGGAAAAGAGACAGCAAGCTGAAAGAATGCACTGGAGAACTAGGGGGAGAAAAAAAGAATGAAGAGAGAAGACAAATTTACCATGAGAAAAAAGGAGGCAGCTAGAGAGAAAAAACTGTAAATCAGTTTCAGTGTGAGGCAAGCACTAACAGTAGTTCAGTACGTCAACTAACAATTTCAACAGTTTTCGAAGAACGATCCCCAGAGGCCCAACGGAAGGCACTGCAGAGGGCCAGATCTGCTCTTCCAAAGAGTCTTCGCAAGTTCATTTCCACTGTTGCTTCCCTAATTCGAAAGGCAAACCCCAAGAAGAAGAAGCTCTTTGCCTCAACTGTGAATGAACTTGTTCCTGCACAGCAGATGGGTCATCTTTTCATGAACGCCTGTCTGCGTCTCAAAAGAGCAACTTTCAGCTGACAGGCAAGCCAGGCGTATCCTCCCCAGTGTCTGCAAAGGCATTGGGACTTTCAAGGAGAGAAGTGCCATGCTGGGTGTTCATTGGACAAATATCAAACGCCAATTGAGAAGGCAAAGAAAGAAACGACCAAGAAAGAAAATCCATCTGAGCTCTTTGCAAAACTTTGAGGGGAGTCTGCTACTTGTTACCAAGTGCCTCACTAAAAGTTGGTCAGCTAAAAAAAAAAAAAGTGGCAAAGCGGCAGCAGTTCTGAGTCGACCACTTAAGGAGTGACAAGAGCTCAGCTCCAGCGGCCAACAAATCAGCTTTTCCCAGTTTGCCAAGGCAAGAAGCAACTTTCACTTATGGACAGTCAAAACTGAAGTGCCAGTGTCTCTGTGAATCATTGCGATTTCAAAGAAGAAACGCCATACCAAGAAAGAAAATCCATCTGAAGCGCAAGCAAAACAGTTTTTTTTGAGGAGTCTGCTACTACCATTCCTCACTAAAAGTTGGTCAGCAAAAAAAAAAAAAGTGGCAAAGCGGCAGCAGTTCTGAGTCGACCACCACTTAAGGAGTTGTACAAAGAGCTCAGCTCCAGCGGCCAACAAATCAGCTTTTCAAAGTTTGCCAAGTGTCGTCCAGCCAACATCCGACTTATGGCACAGTCAAAAACTGAGCCAGTGTCTCTGTGAATACACACATGCGATCCAAAAAGAAGAAAGCATGCTGCTATGGTGAATGTGATGATTGTGGCTTGCACCAGTTTGATTTCTCATATCAGCCCACTCCTTGTCATGCTGGGGAACTCACCTGGCATTGCTGGGAATCCAGAACTGTACTCTCCAATGTTTAAAGCGCGTTTCTCGCAAAATTCTTGCCACCAAGAAAGGAAACATCCAGCAAGTTGTTGGCGAACTTCGCAAAGAATTGAAGTTCTTGGCTCAGCATCTTCTCCGAGTTGACTGGCAACTTCAGAAGTTTGCCGAAATGAAGAAGGCCACACCTTTTCCATCTGAGTGTGTGTGTATGCTGAGAACTTTGCTTGCATCTACCAGGAAGAGATTCAAGCTGCACACTGGGCAACATGATCAAGAGACTATACATCCAACGGTCACATACTACAGATGCCCAGTGTGCAGTAACACCACCACTGAATCCCTGGTGTTCCTGTCACCCGACAGGAAGCATGACCACCATGCTGTGCAAGCTTTCTGAAGTGGAAAATGACATTTTCTAACTTATTTAGCTCTCTCTCTCTCTCTCTCTCTCTCTCTCTCTCTCTCTCTCTCTCTCTCTCTCTCTCTCTCTCTCTCTCTCTTGTAAAAGTGACATGACGAAGCTGGCTTTTACAGGTGTGTTCTATGTAGATTGTTTTGACTTCACCGTCTGAATAATTTCAGTGAGCATTTTTGCCTTAAACACTATATTTTATACACTTCAAGTGCCGACTGCCATCCTACTGGATCTGGAGCTCCCGTCAACACAAAGCCAGGAGGCTTCCTTTTGGTTGCTGTTCCAAAGGACAAGACAGCGGCCCAGTGTGTTGCACAGGTAGATATGACCAGCTGCTTTTGCTTTTTTTTTTTTTTTTTTTTTTTTTTTTTTTTTTTTTCAATGTGACTGACCCAAAGTTTCAAAAGTAGAGAAGGTTTTTGTGGTTTTAGTTTTGGATTCAGTTTTAGTGCAAGTACACTGCATTATGATGAGAAAGGTCTTTTTATTATTTGTGTTACAGATCACGAAGAAAACAGCTGAAGGAGACTGGGGGGTGTACCTGAAGGATATAGGGCAGGGGAAGTGGAAATGGCCCGACCAGTTCACAGAATTCTTCATTCCCCTGACTGACATAAAACAAGTCTTCACGGAGGAGGACTACACAATGTCCCTGGAACACAGGGTTGTGGTGTATCAATTTGATTTGTAGCACATCTTGTGAGTTGGTGCAGTGTATCTTCCCCTTCATCGTGAATGACACACACACAGTCAGGTGTGCAAGAGTGAACCATGTTGTGTTGATGATATGTAACTCTTACATGATGAATCCATTTCAGCATTGTATTCAGTGGAAGGCACTCTTTCAAGTTTAATCTCATATATTCTTTTAATTTGTGTTTTACTTGTTACCTTTTCATGAGTTTTTGTGTGTGTGTGTGTGTGTGTTTGGGGGGATGTGGGATTCCGTGTCACAGTGTGTGTGTGTGTGTGTGTGTGTGTGTGTGTGTGTGTGTGTGTGTGTTGCGTTTAAGCCGACAATGTCAATATTGCTTTGCAAGGCTTTTTCCCCCCTCACAGCCGAAGGCAGAAAGTTCCATTTCCAGTTGACTTTCTCACGCAACATTTCCTGAAGTTTCAAAGGACTTGGATTTGATCATGCGCTGCATGATCATGCTGTGAATATCGTAGCAGTTTTGTAAGCCACGGATGTAATGTCATCACCCGCCGGCGTCTGTTTATTTGTCTATTAACAGGATTAGGTGAGGCAAAAATGCCGAATGCATTTTAAAGTTTTATGAAAAGATGGAACCTCAACAAATGGTCCAAAAAAATTATACCGTTTTTTACGTACTTGGTTCACAAAAAAACTGATAAGCCTTATAAACACACACAAGCAAGCAAGCAAGCAAGCAAGCAAGCAAGCAAGCACACGTGCACACACACACACACACACACACACACACACACACACACACACACACACACACACACACACACACACACAGAAGGTAAGGTAAGGTAAGGTAAAGTAAGGTAAGGTAAGGTAAGGTAAGGTAAGGAAATGTTGCTTACAGCCCAGCCAACCGCAAAGGGACATATCAGAGCTGTTACAGCTCTGGGAGAGAGAGAGAGAGAGAGAGAGAGAGAGAGAGAGAGAGAGAGAGAGAGAGAGAGAGAGAGAGACAGACAGACAGACAGACAGACAGACAGACAGACAGAGAGAGAGAGAGAGAGAGAGAGAGAGAGAGAGAGAGAGAGATTGCTAGGCCTGCAGATATGACACGAGAAACTCCAAAATGTAAATAACGAACAAGTAGCGTAACTCTTTCTCCACTTATAAAATTAATTACACGCCCATAACTCCAAACGACTGCTGCTTACGACACCAAATGCCCAGCAGAAACGCCATTACTTGGTTTCCCTGATTTCTCCTGTCCGACTCTGACATGCTTTGACGTATCCTGCAAGAAATTCCTTATTCATCTGGGCATATCACCACAGATGCCATATGCAGCCAGTCTCACCAGTAGCCTTTCATGTGGCACAGTGTCAAATGCCTTTTTAAAATCCAGATATGTAGTGTCTGTATGATGACCCTGATCAAGTAATGAGGTTATGTCCACCACAGCGTCTATACGTGAGTCACACAAGATTAAAAAAAAAAAAAAAAAAGCATTCCATATAGACAATTCACATACAAATTATTTTCAGTGAAGTGATACGCAATAGCGTCTCTAACTAGGCCTACAGTTTCTAAAACTTTACACAAAATACACGACAGACTCACAGGTCTCTAGTTTCCTGAGTCTGATTGCGAGTTTTCTTTCTTTTTCTTTCTTTTTTTTTTTTTTTTTTTTTTCCTTTCTTCTCTTTTTTGTTTGAGCAACACAGTCATTTAAGCTTTCTTCCAGTCCTGAGTTAAAAACTCCTGTGACTATTAAACAAGAAACTTGGAGGGATGGATAATTCTTCATTTACCCTTTTCATTATCTTCAGTGGAACTGTCAGGACCTGGAGACTTATTTGAGCTTAGCTCAGTTCTTTTTTTTTTTTTTAACAGCCATGGGTGTTACTCTCCCCTCAGTTAGAAATAATTCCGTTGGCGTGTGAAAATTCATCCTGTGTGGGTTCATTTGTCGCTCTTTTGTGGAAAAAAAAAATTATCTCAGAAAATTTCATTTACAGTTTCAGCTTTTGTCTAAATCTGTAACAGCATTGTGCCATTTTCTAGATACATTTATTAACTTCATTCCACCTTGAACATGCTCCCAAACTAGTTTGAATTATCCTTATAGCTTCTATAGCATCTTGCCTTCTATATTCTTTTCGTGTTCTTTCATTAACATAGTGCAATCTCTCTCTCTCTCTCTCTCTCTCTCTCTCTCTCTCTCTCTCTCTCTCTCTTATGTTTCAAATACGCTTACTCAAGTTTAGCGCGCACATGTCTCATGTATACCTTATACATTTTTTTTAATACATCTAAAGGCTTTCTTGTTAACCCACACTAGTTTTTGTCTCATTTTGCCACCCTGGCTATCTTTGGCATGCGTTCGTCCATACCTTTTAGTAATATAGGCCAACCTTTGGCATGATCCCAAGCTATCCCTACGACTATCTCATGTACCTAAAGCCACTAAGCCATGCTACCTCACAATGCTTCGTAATTTTCGAATGCTTACCTTTGTACAGGTTGTAAAAGTACTTACCTTTGTAAGGATTGTAAAAGTACTTAAATTACTTTTGCATAGGTTGTAAAATTTTGTACCGTACTTCCAGTTATTTTTTTTGTTGTTTGTTTGTTATGAAGTTAGAATGTTAATTACGTTATGCTCACTCTTAATAACTGGATCATACGGACATCATTGAACAATTTTCAATCATCAAGGGCACGATTTTGATTTGCTCTTAGGGTTTTTAGAAGAAAAAAAAATCTTTTGCATTAGAAAAGAAAAATGTGTATGTTGCGAAATTCTGTTACAGGCACATACTCGAGTTAAACCGTAAGCTTAATTCTTGTGTGTTTTGAAATACTTATTTGAAGTTGAGAATAATACTCATGATGAACTGAACAGAATAAATGATAAACAGTGCGTGAGCATGCACGCACGCACGCACGCACACACACACACACAACACACACACACACACACACACACACACACACGTGTATATGTATATGTATATAACGTGTAAAATTTAAAACGGCAGATAACAACTACTCTCTTACTACTAAGAGCTAGTCAGTTCTTTTGGTGTCGAAAGACGTTTCATAAAAAATGTATAAAGCAACAAGAATTATTTCAACAACGACAACAAGAATTGCAGCAGCAGCAGCAGCAACAGCAGCAGCAGCAGCAACAACAACAACAACAGCAGCAACTGTAGCCTATCACCAAACCGCATGTGTATGGTGCACATCTAGGCTATGTGCATGGTACACTCCTTTGTAGTTTATTGTCCAGTACTTCGGTCCCTTTGTGGACCTAGTACTGGGGAAGGACAGCTGCATATGGCATCTGTGGTGATTTGCCCAGATGACTAAAGAATTTCTTGCAGGATACGTCAAAGCATGTCAGAGTCGGACAAGAGAAATCAAGTAAACCAAGCCATGGCGTTTCTGCTGGGCAATTTGGTGTCGTAAGCAGCAGTCGTTTGGAGTTATGGGCGTGTAATTAATTTCTTAAGGGGAGAAAGAGTTATGCTACTTGTTCGTTATTCACGTTTTGGAGTTTTTCGTGCCTTATTTGTAACAACTCTGCCTCTGTCTGTCTGTCTGTCTGTCTGCCTGCCTGTCTGTCTGTCTGCCTGTCTGTCTGTCTGTCTGTCTGTCTGTCTGTCTGTCTGTCTGTCTGTCTGTCTCTCTCTCTCTCTCTCTCTCTCTCTCTCTCTCTCTCTCTCTCTCTCTCTCTCTCTCTCTCCAACGCGGTAACAGCCATGATATGTCCCCTTGCGATCGGTTGGGCTATTGGCAGCATTACTTTACCTTACCTTAGTTCCTGTGTGTGTGTGTGTGTGTGTGTGTGTGTGTGTGTGTGTGTGTGTGTGTGTGCGTGCGCGCGCGCTTGCGTGCGTGTGCGCTTGCTTGTATGTGCGTGCGTGCGTGCGTGCGTGTGTGTGTGTGTGTGTGTGTGTGTGTGTGTGTGTGTGTGAGGTTTTTTCAGTTTATTGTGAACCAAGTTAAAGATGTATGTAAAAACGGTAAATTAGTTGGTTCGTTGTTGGGGTACATTCCATCTTTTGATAAAATTTTAAAATGCAGGTGTTCAGCATCTTTTTTTTCCCACCTAATTCTGTTAACAGACAAATATAAACAGACGCCAGTGGGTGATGACATTACACCCGTGGCTTACAAAACTGCTACGATATTCACAGCATGATCATGTAGCGCATGATCAAATCCAAGTCTTTTGAAACTTCAGGAAATGTTGCGTCAGGAAGTCAGTCGGAAATGAAATTTGCTGCCTTCGGCTGTGAGGGGGGGGGGGGGGGGGGGGGGGGGGGGGAAGCGTTGCAAAGCAATATTGACACTGTAGGCTTAAACGCAACACACACACACACACACCTCTCCTCCTCCGACAATTCTCTCTACAAATCAGAAGACGTGATTATCATTTGTGAAGGGGAAGGGGGATAATCTGCACTAAAAGCACGTTTGGTTGTTTCTATCAAATTTCGAGTTTTAAACGAAAACAGCAAAATATATTTACACTAGACTGCTTAAAATCCGCCTGTCTTGTTCACCTCTTATTATGACATGATTCGCAGACTCTGGATAAGCTTTTCTCGTGATTGGTAAAGAGAGAAGTCGTCGGTATTTATCAATGGAAAGCGCATGCATTGAAAGTAGGACGTGTGGAATCACGGCACACACACGATCTCCGGCAAGACGTACACAAGGCCTATTGAATTTGACATCTTGGTCTGATCGTCTTAAGCAAGTGTGTGTGTGTACCGCAAAACGTGCAACGTGGCGCAACAAGTAGGTGATAGTACTGTTAATGCTGGGTTAAATTCTATATCAGTGGCGTAAACCTCCTTTGTAAATTACAGTCCATTTCCACAGGGTGATACTAGCCTTGGTCAGAGGCGTAAAGCGGCAATGCCACTGCAGCAATGTCTTAGTCGCGTGGGCAGAAGTTTAATTTTAGAGCAGTTCCAAGGTCGTTTAGGTATGGCTCTTTTAAAATCAGATCATTGCATCGCGCGAGGTTGTATCCAGGGTGCAGAATCGTTGGGGGAAAAAAAAAAAAAGAAAGTGTTGTGGGTGACCGGGTACAACGCCACTCCGGATCAGATTCAGGGTATATTCGTTGCCACACAACTGCTCGCAGAAGAATGATCCATTCACACGCGCACCAGACAATGCTCACTTGACAAACGCTCACACGACAGCATGCACTATGCTGACAGTATTAACTAGTATAAGAAAAGAGCGTATCCATTCATACAACACACACACACACACACACACACACACACACACACACACACACACACGATGTTTCAACCAGAGATTTGAAGACTTAGGACAGGTGCCCCAGCTCAAGGAAAAAATAGGACTTTAGGGGCGGAATCAAGTGGGGGGGGGGGGGGGGGGGGGGGGGGGGGAGGAACTAAACTTTGTTTAGAGCCAAATATAGTTACACGCTCAGCACCTCCATGTCCCTTTCTGTGTCATCGCACCTTCTCGAGGATGCAGGAAACTTGGAGCAGATGCAAAGGAAGGGGATGGGGAGGGGTGAGGTCAAGGTGCAGATTTTTGTTAAAGCAAGAAGAGATAGGGGGAACATGCAGATTTTGTGAAAGGGAGAAGAGGAGAGGCAGGGGACTTCCACTGTTGCATTTGTGGCCACCCGCCCCAGGCAGATACCAAGTTTCGATCTGTGCACTATACAGTTGTGAATCCTTTTCATTTTGTGATAGACCAAAATGGTAAGGGTGGAAGGGATGGGAAGATGGGAGATTATTGGTGTTGAACAGTAATCCTGCTGTTGTTGTAATTTCTAAGTCCACACTAAGTGTAGATTATTGAATGATTGTTTATTCTGCACCATTTAAAAAAAAAAAAAAGATTATTGTAAAGTAGACAGACAGACAAACACACACACACACACACACACACACACACACACACACACACACACACACACACACACACACACACACACACACATACACACACACTCATAGTCACTCACACACACACACAAGATAACACATAACAGTTACACACATGCATGCAAACAAATGAATACACATGCATACATTCATGCATGCACCCTTGCTCACATATGTGCATGCGCAAGTGCACACACACACACACACATGCACGCACACACATGCGGGCACACATGCATGCACGCACACACACACACACACACACACACACACACACACACACACACAGAGTAACACAAACACACTCACATGTTTTAAATTTCAAGTTGAAGTAAATTTAATCTTTTGACCCCAGTCAGTGCCTGGAGGATGAGTTCAATAACATTCAAGAACATAATGCAGATTTAAAAAGAAAAGGAAAGGCTCATATATTGACATATTACTGGGGTAAAATTACTGAAAATGTGTCACTGCCAAAAAACTAGAATGGGATAACAAGAAAGTGAATTTGAAAAACAGTAATCCAGAAATTATGTCATTGTACTGAAATGGATTAACTTTGCTAATTTTGGGGTGATGACCAGCTGACAAGAAACTGCTAAGATTGAATATTGATTTGGGGGTGGCCATACATCCTTGCATACATATTTCTTTCGAAGATCAGAATATTTCAAACGACCCAGGATAAAATGTAATTAATCTCCCAAATCTCTTAAGTCACAGTTTCAACAAATGACAACCACATCAAAAACAAATTAATGGGAGAATGAATAATGTATATATCTGGCAACTGCATGATTATGTACTGTTCTTGACCTCAATATTTCTTAATATTTCTGTATAAAAGACAGTGCTTTGTACTACCACAGTTTCCCACTGGCTTGTGCAGTTGTGTCTGAAAAGCGAATGTCACATTTTTACAACATGTAGTTTAAGGAGAAAAAAAAGGTGTGACACCCATACACTGTCAAAACCAGTATTCATTGAAACATTATGGATGCAATTGATCTACGGTGAATGATGCATGTTGTTAACATGTAGACGATAAAGAACAGAAATATAATTTAGAAGAATATTTGGAATCAACCGTGATCAGTGAACACCAAAACTGCATGTCCCTGCTGCGGATCATTACAGAAACAGGGAATCAAACCAGGTTCCCCATATAGCATAGCAGTTATTGTGCTTCTGAGCCATTTAAAACAAACATTTCAAGAACTTTGTAAACCTTCAATGGTGCTCAGACTTTTGTTACTCTACATTTCACATCCATTTAGTAAAACATGAAGTAGTAGTATATATAAACTTTAAAACAGGAAGTACTGTTCTATCATTCTACACAGGAAGTACTGTACTATAACTCAAGTACTGTTCTGTAACTCTCAAACAGGAAGTACTGTTCTGTAACTCTGAAACGGGAAGTACTCTTATGTAGCTGTAAAACAGTTCATACAATG